>WODD01000242.1:59131-112887 GCA_019775935.1 Neoascochyta sp. HWLR27
CTTTGGCACCATGCATGCGTAAGTCGACCCCCTCCCCTTCCCTCGGCAGCATCAGCCTCTCCTAACCTGTCACAGACAATTCGGAAACATGCTTGTCCTCGCTGCTGTCTACAAATCCCAGCTTCACCGATTCCTGCCCAAACACGCACAGCTCACGAAAGCAACTCTTACCGCTCTTTTGGAACGGACGTGTAATGTGCTCTCCGAGACGGCGCCAAACTCACCGATCATCGACATGGACCTCAAGATTCTCCACAACGTCCGGAGGCAACATGATCTGTATTGATTGGTCTCGGTTTTCAGCACTAGTTTTGGTAATCGATACGAGCAGCATCACAGGTGGCTTCAACCCCGGTGTCTTGGCCAGATTTGCATTTTCCATGGGCGCAAGATTTTTCTGCTTTTTCTTGGTTGCTCGCAGATATTGAACATATAGTCATTGGGCGGTATAGCGCTGACAATTTTGCGCGTTTGTCAATCACGAACACGAGTAGATAATTTCTTGGGCGGAACATTTCCTTTTTACACCATCACTCTATACCCCCCGGACAGACACGTTGGGATGAGACTACCTATCTTGGACAAGTTTTGAGCACTGTTTCTCGGATTCGCATTATCTTTTCGAACTCTCAACGTATCTGGTCCGTTCGCATCTACCTACGGCCGTTCTTCGGCACAATCTATTAGACTTAGCCTCTTCACCGAGTGATGGTTGGCTACGGAATCCTGTGCCGCTGAACAACTGACGCTTTCCACGTTGACCCTACTTGATCAAGCAGAATCCCAAACTCTATCGCATCGTTTTGTACCGCATGTGCCGAGCCCAAATCAACACGCCGGCAAGCTCCAGTGCGGGCATGGGACACTAACGAGGAAGCAGTCTGATCCACATGCAAACCCGGCCAAACGGGTAGTGGGAAAAGGAGCGCGGGATCCTCGGCGGAGCAATCATGCCGATGGCGCTCGGTACGCATTCTCGATGCAGCTATGGGCGGGAAACATTGCCATCCACACTACTATACTTGACAGCCGTTCATATTTCCGTCCCTGTTCCTGGCGTAAAAGCCACGATGTGGCCGGCCTCAGCTAGTCAAGGAGCGAACCATGGCTAGGACCGGTTTCAACGCTTGCGCGCCGCAGATCGGGATCATCCGACCCGTCCCAGTACCATTGAATGGAAGGATTATCTAGCCACGCAGAGCGACTGTGACGTCATGGAGACAATAGCGTGCAAACTGACAAGTGACGGCGCTACCGGCGTCTCAGCTCTTTGTGGCGGCTGACGAGTAGGTACCTAGATGCCTGAGTAGGTAGGTAGGGAGTTGAAGCACTCAGATTTCTCTGCGCATTATAGATTGGCCTGGACTGTAGGTAAGCGTGTGGTGGCATCGGTCAGCGAAGGATGAAGACCAATCCAATGCATCTCCCATGACCCGGCTGCTTCTCTACAGAGCAACAAAGACAAGATGTAAGTTTGCATGAGCAAATCTCTCCTACAACCCACCAATCGGTCTGCATGCGTGTCGAGTGTTGCTCGATATACCGTAAAAACGCGATCGTACCGATTAGGTACTCAAGTCCAGCAAGACTTGCGCTACATGTCAACCAGGCTTTGCTACAGTCTGTCACGCGCGTCGGGCTGAAGCATGGTGGACCGAAGGAGAAGGTGAAGCAGCATCAATATCAAGTCGGGCAAAGGCGGTTACCGTGGAGAGAGCATCTCACATGCGGTGCTGCTGGCTCCCGCAGTTGACCACGTCGTCAACCAAGGTGTGGTGGGCAGCAAGCGACACGGCAGCTCACGGCCGCTCACGGCATGCCGTTGGCGGCCGAGTGGAACTGTTGAATGGCAGGCCCATGGCCCAAGAGGGGCATCACATGGAGATTTGCATGCACGGGACCCGTGGGCAGGCATGGCGTCGAATAAGCAAAGGGCAGCGACGCATACAATTGTTACACGGATATCAGATGGATACAGCGCTTAGCACAATGGGCCAATGGGCGCGCGACAAGCCTCACCGATGAAAGAGCGTAACGTCGGCTAGAGGCCGCTCCCGCCCTTCGCATCGACACGTGGACACAGCCGGGCACAGGAATCTCGGTTGCGCTGCGGCAGTCTCACCATCTGCGACGGGTGGAGAGCGGGCGAGGGGCGTCAGTCAGCATGCCGTCTCACGTCGGAGCGTCCTGGCTCCACTCCACGCCTGTCCCACCGACGACGCGACCGGTACGGCCCCTGACCCCGAACTCGAAACGGCGACCTGTCATGGCTCATGTGCCTGCTGCTGGCAGGGCCTACTACCGACCGCAATCCAATCACCCATCGGTGCTGTTCAGCCTGGGGCATGCTACGACAAAGATATTCCACCTGTCGCTGACGTGCCTACGAGACGTATCTTGCGATTCGTAGGGACCCTTTTGCCGAGTGGCCCGCTCTGCTGCACTCGAGCCGCGCAAAAGCAACATGGCAACTCCGGTCCCAACTAGTCGCCGAAGCCGCCTATATTTGCCCAGGATATTGTCCGCGCTCATGCTGCAGGGCTGAGGCGCTGTTGGGCAAGTGGACCGCGAAATCGCCTGACTGGGAAATGCACTCTATACGTGACGAGATAAAGAAGGGTTCTTCTTTTTTTTACGTGCCCCTTCCGGTCAACGTCACATGTTGGTTTTATCGTCGGAGTTACATTTCCATATGACGCCGAGCGGTTTAGAAGACTGCACTTATAGCTAGGTAGGGCTGGGGGCACATTGGGCACATTGGGCACATTGTGGCAGTGACATGTGATGTAAGAGCGGAGTGGTTGATTGGGTACGGGCTTTTCAGAGTGTGATGAAAGAGACATGTTTTCAGGCTTCAAGATGGCTGGGATGCCGGTCGGTGTCATCAATGACAAACAGTGGCTAAGACAGTCTGACCTACACACGCGCTTGTATGGTATGCCTCGAGTAGGTAGCCGAGCCAACTACTATCCAGATGCAAGGCGTATCCCCTAACCTACCGTGTTTTGTTCGTGGCGAGACTATCCTCCTTTCGGTTCATCGATGCTTTGCAAACGTTGACGTGTGAGGGTTTTCTTTTCCCACCATGCTCGCAGTATTCGGTAGTCGAAAGGAACAGGGACAAAGGCAGACAATACAAAAGACACAAAGTAAACACTACCAGTCCGACACAGACAATGCTCACACTTTCAACGGACGCTCCTGCACCGCCAGTACATGACATGACGACCTAAACAAGGCCATCCCTTCTTTCCCCATTGACGGTGCAATGCTCCTCCCTCACGAAGCCTTTCCCGCAAGAGTGACCGAGCGCATTCCAGTCGACACACGCAGACCACATGGCCAGCATTCCGACGCGCCGCCAAAGCACATGGCGCATCGCATACCTGTCCAGCGACCGCGGAGCATCATCAGCATCGTCGTCATCCTTCTCCATAGAACATCCTTAGACACTGTCTTCTCAAAGCCCAGTCCCAAGGGCTCGAACGGTTCCCTGACTCGCCGTTGATCTGGGTCCTTCTCACATCTCGTCCAACCCTCGCCACCTACCTAACAGTCCGACCCAGATGTATCAATATCAGCAAGTAGCGATTCGGAAGCCGCGCCTGCACCACCACCTCGCAGTCTCACCAATGCCATCGCAAGCAGAGGGCCCGGCCGCGCCGGTATGTGAATTGTGCGTCGGGTCTCCGTCGCCTGCCCTCGACCAAGCTACACTGAAGCTCGCGCGGCGAGGCACAGAGACCAGAGTGCGGTACTGCAAGCGTCACGCCGCAGTCGCAGAGTGTATTAGGGAGCGTGTCAGTCAAAGATTCGACACAGCGAACAGCTTGACTATACCACTCCCGGCGCTCTCTTCGAGCACTTCACTCGCGCCGTTCGAACCCGCTGCGTGCATCGGTCTGCGGCCAACCGTCTACATCCTCAGCTTCAGCACCCATCTGACGCCGCACACGCGCGCCCTGGCCCGCCTCCTCGCGATCCATCTGCCCGTCCGCGACGCACCTATCCCGCATGTCTGCACCGTCGACGCAACGACCGTAGCAGTGCCCCCTGTGGATGTGTGTGCGGCCTACTCGGGCGTCTCGCGGCTGGTGCAGGAGTGCGTCATGCTGGATACGCGGGCGCGCGAGGGCACCCGCCGGGCTGTCGACGAGGTCATGGATTTTGTGGAGCAGAGGAGGTGCAAAGGGTCCATCGGTGCGGTAGAGGTAGCCGTCAGTGTAGGGTGTACGGCGGGAACGCACCGGAGCGTTGCCATGGCTGAGGGGATTGCGGCGGGCATACTCGGGCAGGTGAGACGAGCAGAGTGGGAGGAGGGAATCAAGGTTGTGGTGAGACATGTGCATCGGATTCGAGGGCCCAGAGATGCTTTCTGAGGCGAGTCGAGTCGAGTCGAGTCGAGTCGGTCTTCCTATCCTATTCACATGATACACTACTACCCCTTCAAGCCACGCAGCGCGGGGCTGACGCTCTCTTTGCTCTTCAAACTCAGCGACGCTGCCTTTTGCGCATACGATATCACGTCCTGTACCCTGCGTCCCTGTGCCAGCCCCACGGCCAATGCACCGCAGAAAGTGTCGCCGATTCCGTTGACGCTGACTACTTCCTCGGGCGGCAGGACCTTGTCGGGTGGGAACAGACGTACGTACAGCCCGCCGATGCTCTCGTGGTCGTTACCGCATCGCGATAGGATATACTGCCTCTCTCCATCTGCATGCAGTTCTGGCGCATCCTTAGTGAGGAGCTTGGTGAGCAGTACACCCTGCGGCCCCAGTTTCGTGAGTATGGTAGGGAAGAAGGGAAGAAGTTTGATAGCTTGCTGCGGAATACCCTGGTCCACAAGCTCGGAGTTTGTCGTAATGGCCAACGGGACGCGCAGCCCCGTCGGCGGGATGCCGAGAGCGTCGATGACGGCGAACCAGGCGGGTGTTTCGAAGAGGCCATTGTCGTACGCGTGCGTGTGCATTGCGGTGAGTTCGTATGTATTGGGGGTGACGATGTCGGCGAGAGCACGGGGGAAGACGGGGGGCTCGGTGGTAGGAGCAGATTTTGGCGGGAACACGCGTAGGGTTTTGGCTGTCGAGACAGGCTCGAAGATGGTCGTCGTGGACGAGGAACGCGCAGCCTGCAACCAGGTGCAAAGTGCGGCAGACGACCAGTTTGCGTCGGCCACGAAGACCTTGGGCCGGACGGCTGGGCCACTGAAGAGGGTAGTCGCCAGCTTCGACGTCGTCTCGTGCGGGATGGTCTCGAGAATGGACATGTCTGCCATGGCCAGGGCAAGATCCTTGTTCGTATTGTTGATGGCAACGTACTGGGCCGTCCGGGCAGGGCTGGGGAGTGTCTCGATGCCGGAGACTTGCATGCCTTCGTCTTGCAACTGGGCAAGGGCGGCGCGACCGCTGAGATCGTCACCCACTGCGCTGTACAGGCGGACAGACGAGCCGAGGAGGTGAGAAGCCTTGGCAATGTTGTGAGCTACACCACCCAGCGACTGGCTGATGATGGCTGGGTTCGAGGTGTGTGGCAGCGGGTCGACCTGGGTGGAAGAGGAGAAGGGAGCGAAGTCACAAGAAAAATCAACTGCAAGTGCGCCTGCCACGACAATGTCGACATGTGGGGTACTAGCCGATGCTAGAGGAGTATCTACTGTCGGCACAGGGGCACTGAGTGGTGTGGGAGTGGCTGCAGGGGTGGGGTGGGCTGACATGAAGTAGGAAGTGCTATGTCTACGTACGCCGACGATCAGCACCGTTGTCTAGCTTGAGCAGCGAGCGAGGGTGGCTCACCCTTGTGCTTCGCGCTGATTGGCCTCGAGGACGGCGAGTTCGCGGGCCATGATGGCGGCACGCTTGACGTTGGACTCGATGAGTGCTCTGTTGGCGGGGATGCTCTTGCCGTTTGTGAGCTCTTTGACCTTTGCCAGAACGAAGGGGGTGTTGTCTTTGCCCGAGATGCCCGAGGCGTTGGCCTGCCGCAGGGCTTCTTGGATGACTACATCCATTTCGTGCTTGGGGATAGCGGCTTCGACGGGGACGGGGTTGGCAAAGATGAGTCCGGACTGGATCTTGAGGGCGTGTTGTGCGTCTGGGGCATGTCAGTCATGTTGTGGGGGAGGGAGGTGTGGCGAAGAGCACTCACAGATGATGGCAGCAGCCTCCTTCTCGTCCTGGATGGTCGTGGGGCTCTTGACGCCACTGTCGCGGGACCAGAAGGCTGGGAAGTCGACGGCGCCCTGGCGTCCATCGGCGAAGGTGCCGACGCCAACACCTTCCGTCTCGAGGTACTCGAGTGTGCGGGGGATGTCGAGGAAGCTCTTGCAACCGCTGGCGACGACGGCGACGGGGGTGCGGCCCAGCTCGGTCAGGTCTGCCGAGATGTCCATGGTCGACTCTGCGCCGCGGTGGACTCCGCCGAGGCCGCCAGTGCCAAAGATCTTGATGCCGGCGAGGTGGGCAAGCAGCATGGTGCTGGCAATGGTGGTGCCGCCATTGAAACTCTTGCCGGCCAGGCGTAGGCCGCAGACGTAGCTCAGATCGCGGCGGGAGAGCTTGAGCGTGGTCGATTGGCCGGCCGACTGGGTCAGGCGGACGAGCTCGTCGGCATCGAGACCGACGCGGGCGACGCCGTCGAGGATGCCAATGGTGGCGGGGACGGCGCCATTGACACGGACGACGCTCTCGAGGAGGGAGGCGAGGGCAACGTTGTCGGGGTAGGGGAAGCCGTGGGTGTATATAGTCGTCTCGAGGGCGACGACGGGACGGCCGGCGTTGAGGGCGTCGCGGACCTCGTCTGAGACGCGGAAGAAGCCATTGTTGGTGAGGTGGCGGCGGGCGAGGGCGGATGGGGGGGTGGGCAGGCGGGGGCGCTGCAGGGCACGGGCGAGGAGGAGCCTCATGGCGGCGGCGGGGGGAGGAGTGAATGGGTGAATGGGTGGGTGGGCGATGATGGGTATGGGGAGTCAACGTGTGGGGTTGGCGCTGGCCCGAGCTCGAGCTGCCACGGACCACCGTCGACGCCGAGTGGGTGTGGGCCCGTACAGGCCACGACGCATCGCTCCCGCTGCCGTTCCAGCTCCAGCTCCAGCTCTCTCTCTCTCTTCATCTTCCTGCTGCTGCTGCTGCCCACCATGAGGTCCTCGTCGCTGCTCTCCCGCTGCCTCGCCGCCGCCTTTGTCGCCCTCGCCGCCGCAAAAGCCCCCGCCCAGGCGCCGCTGCACTCGTCCGACGCCCTCGCCGCCGCCTTCACGCCGCCCCAGGTCTTCAAAAACGCAAACCTCGTCCGCACCACCAACCTCGACAAGGCCTTTGCCCGCGAAATCATCAACGTCGTCGTCGAGAACGTCGACTCGCGCCCCCATGACGACTACTACCTGCCCTTCGACGCCGCCGCAATGGCAAACGTCGGCTCCCTCGAGGCCCGCGACAAGAAGAACCCCGCCGCCGCCCCATTGACCGTCGACGTCGTCGCCATGGACCCCGCCAGCTCCACCCAATACTACCGCATTCGCCTGCCCGAGCCCCTCGCCCCCGCCGCCCAGTACACCCTCTCCATCTCCTACGCCGTCCTCTCGTCGCTCGTCCCCGTCCCCGCCGCCCTCGCCCAGTCGGACAAGCAGTACCTGCAGTACGCCTTCAGCGCCTACGCCCCGGCCGCCTACCCCACCGACAAGCAGCGCACAAAGGTCAAGTTCCCCAACACCGACATCCCAGAATACTCGTCCCTGCCCGCAGACCTCAACGACGACGGCGCCGCAGACCCCCAGAAGCAGGGCTCCACCCTCACCTACGGCCTCTACACAAACGTCCCCGCCGGCGCCGTTCACCCCGTCACGGTCCGCTACGAGTTCACAAAGCCCGTCACCCACGCCACCCTCCTCGAGCGCGACCTCGAGGTCTCGCACTGGGGCGGCAACCTCGCCTCCGAGGAGCGCTACTGGCTCGTCAACCAGGGCGCCAGCCTCAAGAACCACTTCTCCCGCGTCGAGTGGCAGAAGCAGTCGTACCTGAACCCCGCCACCTACGCCCTCAAGGGCCTGCAACTGCCCCTGGCCACCGGCGCCCTCGACCCCTACTTCATTGACGACATCGGCAACGTCTCCACTTCGCGCTTCCGCCCCGGAAAGAAGGAGAACCTGCTCGAGCTCAAGCCCCGCTACCCCATCTTCGGCTCCTGGAAGTACAGCTTCCGCGTCGGCTGGAACGCCGATCTCTCCACCTACCTCCGCAAGCTCGCCAAGGGCGACACCTACGTCCTCAAGGTGCCTTTCCTCGAGGGCCCCCGCGCCGCCGAGGGTGTCTCGTACGGCCGCGTCGTTCTGCGCGTCATCCTGCCAGAGGGCGCTACCAACGTCCACTTCTCCACCACCGTGCCCCTCGTCGACAACTCAACGAGCCTGCACCACACCTTCATGGACACGCTCGGCCGCACATCGCTGACCCTGACGGCCATCAACCTCGTCGACGACATGCGCGACCGCGACCTTATCCTCACCTACGACTACCCCTGGACCGCTGGCTACAGGAAGCCCGTCGTCATCACCTTTGGTGCTTTTGCTCTCTTTGCCGTTGTCTGGGTTCTGGGCAGTATCGATACCAGCATTGGCAACAAGAAGAAGACGGCGTAGATGGAACCGTGTATGTGTAGATAACAAGCGATTTGGGATTTTCTATTTCCGGGTTCCAGTCCCTGACCAAAATGAAGCCACTAGTCAGTAGTAGTTGACCATGTAGTACCTAGATGCAGGCATCCATCCCATTTAGCGTTGATGAGACGAGTTGCAAGCGTTTGTTTCAATACAAGAAGAAAGTTTTGAAAACTATTAGACATGAATCTTACACAACATGCAGCTATAACCAATCATGACATCATATCATGCATGTACTGTAGTAAGAGTGAATACAAGGCACTTAGTAATGATCTGCCAAGGTGTGTGCCCCGCACATCATGGTTACCTTGAGACTCAGAGCTTTTTTCTCTTCAAAAATCCCACTCATGGCTTCAAATACCCAATCCTGGAACGGAGGAGCTCGTCGATATTCAGAAGCGCAGGAAGAGAAGACAGAAGATGAAATAGCAACAGAGGAAAGCAGCCTTGCTGCGGCTATGGCACAGATCCTGTTGCTGTACAACGCCAATACTCCCATGTTCACTCGCGATTCCATCAAGTCTATTGATGCTCAGCTCGACCTATGCGCATCTACCCCACAGGATAGCACGAGAGACAATAAAATTACTGTCCAAGCACTGGACGGAGCCATGGTTGAATTCCCGTTGGAGAGTGGCCTCGTTCTTGACATATTCGACAGCGTCTCTAACGACAGGGCTACAGAATTCGTCCTGTACGATGCTCTCTACACGTGGAAACACAAACCATTGATTAACAACGTAATAGCACGACTCCTTGCATTCACTACCAGCCTATCTGCCAGCTTATCAGTCCTGAACTAAATCGACACACTCGCACTGCGTATTGCAGCCTACGCATCGACCAAACCATGGAGAAGCGGTACAAGCTCACCAAGGAACCTGTCGACATACATCCTACTCGGCCAGAGGAACAAGTCCAAGCCCATTTCCAGGCGGTCCGGGCCGAGTGGGAGGCCAGCCAGCCCTGCCAACAGCTAAAATCAGCGCTTCGCTCCACCTCGATCCGATACACCAAGGTAGTTGCGCTTGGATTAGGCTCAATAGCATTTTCAGACATGCAGAGACCCCGGCCTGCTATGCAACATGCGCTCCTGCTGACGCTACGGGACGCGTTGGAGCAGCCAACACAAGACTCTGAGTACAGCTGCCCATCCCCACTCTCCCCACGCTCCTCAATCCTATGCTATGCGCAAGATCCAGTATACACGGAAGTAGATAAAGCGGTGCTTGCCAAGCACGGAGTCACCACCCTAGACGACCCAAAGGGCATACTAGAGGTGGACGACTCAACAGCTGTTCTATCATGCAGCCCAAACATACCCGTCAAACAGCTCATATCCGACATTGCCAACCCTGCAATCATGATGGTCGACAGAGTCGATGACTACGACCCACCAGATAAGCCCATGTATATATGCCCGTTTCTATTCCTTGCGACTTGTATCACTAGCTGACTTTGGGCAAAGCCTGGATCCCAGCTCTCCTCGGATCAGGAACTTGATAAGACAGTCATACGATGTCGTCGACTTTACAGGGGACCAGGAGTTTTTTGGAGACCTTGCCATCTATGTCAGGCGGCCTGTCGTATAGCAAGAGGGCTGGGAATGCTCTGCCGCTGTACACGTCGCGCCTCGTAGCTACCCTATGTTGAGCAGTGCTATTGACATACAACTTACATCTTTTTACTTAAACTAGTTAATTACTAGTTAACTAGTTAACTAATACAAACTATCATCGGGATTGCAGTCTGGATTGGTACATCCATAAACCTTGAACAATTGATACAATGAATGACAGTGCTACCATGTACAGTACCTCTACCCATCTTAAACAATCAGCTTGATTACAGGCTGGCTGTGTACCAACGACCTTCACGCAGCTCCAACAATGAACACTTCGCCGCCTGTACGTTTCCTGCAACTCGAGTCTGTCTAATCAACCACGGTTTAAATACTCCATCTAGTGTATGCTTACATACACCACCACTCCCCCAGCCGTACATGTCTACAAGACTTTTTCCTCGCCCAAAATCCAAAATAAACGCCGACAAATGCCTAGGTAGCTATCATACCCCCCTTTCCTTCGCTCCATACGCCCCCATATCAACCCCGACCATCTACGGGTCCACGTTGAACTTGAGCCGCACACCCATGCTCGCCAGCTCCACATCGAGGTACTTGAGCACACCCGGCACCGCCACCATGGCCACGTCGTCACCGCCCGTGAATCGCATCCCCTGTCCATCCGTCCACACGTCGCTCTTGCTCTCGTGCCCGTCTGCGAGCGTCGCGCACCGTCTGCAGCGGATCGTCATGTTCTTGCCGCCCGCGTCCTTCTTGCGCGTGTACTCGCCCACCGTCGGTGCCGTCGACAGGAAGCTGCCGCATGCTCGGCACAGTGCCGCCTTGGTGTAGTCGGAGCAGTTCATCAGACGGTCCTGCAGCAAGAACGCCGTTCCGTGCGCAATCAGCGCGTCGCGCTCCATTTCACCCACACGAATACCACCTCCCTTTTTACGACCCTTGATCGGCTGTCCAGTCGTCGAGTTGATGGGTCCTGTTGTGCGCACTTGGTACTTGTCGTTGACCATGTGACGCAGACGCTGGTAGTAGACGACACCAATGTAAATGTCGGCCGCGAGTTCCTGGCCCGTGATGCCGCTGTACATGGGTTCGTTGCCGTAGTAGTTGTAGCCCGCCTTCATCAGCTGGTGGCCAAAGTAGTCGACAGCCGTATTCTGCTCGTCGAACCGGAAAGGCGTCGAGTCTTGCGCCATACCGTGCATGGCACCGGCTTTGCCGGCCAACGATTCGACAAACATACCGATTGTCATACGCGACGGGAAAGCGTGGGGGTTGATGATGACGTCGGGCTGCATGCCAGACTCGGAGAAGGGCATGTCGATCACGGGCCACTTTTGCGAGCACACTCCCTTCTGTCCATGACGCGAAGAAAATTTGTCTCCGATAATGGGCGAACGCGGTACGCGCAGCTTGACGCTGAGCTTCTGGCATGGCTGCGTGCCATCCTCAGAGCCAATGATACGCACCTCCTCGACAAACGCAAGCTCGTCCTCCTTGTACTTGAAGAAGCTCGTCTGCGCGTCGCGGTTGATGTAGTCGTCCGTGGCCGCATCGTACGACACTGTATGCCACGCGGCAATCACATCACCCGAGCGCAGCATCGTGCCAACACGAGGGAGACCATCCTCGTCAAGCGTGTCCAGGTAAGATGCCTTCTGGAGACCTTCAGGGGCAAATCCGAAGAGCTTGCTCACCGTCTTACCAGATCGGCTCTTCCGGCTGCCCTCCTCGAGATCGCAGATCTTGGTCTTGTAAATAGTACCGTGACCGAAACCGCGCTCGTGCGCAGATTTGTTCAAGATCATAGCGTCGTCCATGTCGTAACCCGTGTATGAGATGACGGCCACAACAGCGTTCATGCCGTTGGGGAAATTGTCTAACCCGTACTCGTTGTGAAGAGGAGGTCGCACCACAGGCGTTTGTCCAGTCTGCAAGCGGTAGGTCTTGTTGTCTGTTCGGTATCTCATGGCGGTTCCTGGCGTTCCCATCGACTGCTTACCCATTTGGCACTGCATATCTTGTTAGCCCCGCAACCAGAACGCGCAGTCTCACACATTTGTGGACACGAAAGAGGGAGAACTGAATACCTGATACATGTTTCTCGGCGACTGATTGAAATCTGAGAATGGTGTCATGTTGGCGACAATGGAGAAGATGTTGGTGGGGTCAAACTCGACGTGAGTCGAGTCGCCAGACACAATTTCGGGTTCGGTACAGGCGATCGACATGTACGGCTGCTCGAAAGGTCCGACGTAGTCCAGCTTGCCCAGGGGTAGATATTTGACTGGTCGGTACATGCGTGCGACTTGCGAGAACATAAAGACACCAGGGTACTGACCGCCGTTGGAGTTGGGAACGTAGCCAATCTCGAGCTCCAGCGGCACGTTGTGCGTCTCCTCGACCTTCCAGTATCGAAGCGTGTCCGCAATGACCTTGGCTTGCTTGGGCGAGCAGAAACCGAGGACACGGCCGTCAAGCTGTACGACCACACTGGATTCGAGCGAGGCAGATGACTTGCTTGACACGCCCAGTTGCGCAACAAGCTTGGGAACAGCCGAAACGTCGACATTCTGTGTGGCCAGCTTGCACTTGTGTGCAAAGTGGTTGAGCAGTCCGCAGGGAGAACCGTCAGGCGTGTGGACAGGGCACATGAAACCCCAACTCTCTGGGAGCAGCTTTCGAACGGTAGTGGTCTTGAGCTGTGCGAAGAAGGCACCTCTGTGCACCATCCTGAAATGACTGATGAATCGGTAGAAGTTGATCTTCTCCGCTACAACGACGAAACCAGCCGTCTGCTGAAGATCGAGACCCGTGGGACTGATGAGGTTACCAGTTGACAAAAAGTACTCCATCGCCTGCCCGATGTTCATCGTAGTCCGCTTGAGGACGCGGGGAATGAACTCCTTCTTGAACTCTGGCGAGGTGAATGTCTTCCACTCGGATCGGCGACCCCAGTCCTGAATGACGGGTCGAATAGAGTTCAGCCACTCATCCAGTCGCTCCTTGATGACCATGCCGTACAGCTGGCCTCCAAGCAGAATCTCCTGGTTCTGTACCGCATCGGGGTTGTCCACGGCGCACTCGCCTTCGACAAGAGCGTACAGCT
The DNA here is from genome assembly GCA_019775935.1 of Neoascochyta sp. HWLR27. Classification (NCBI taxonomy): domain Eukaryota; kingdom Fungi; phylum Ascomycota; class Dothideomycetes; order Pleosporales; family Didymellaceae; genus Neoascochyta; species Neoascochyta sp. HWLR27. Next base: position 72,473 of record WODD01000242.1, read on the forward strand.
TCCGGATCATGAAGATGAGCATGTTGAACTTGTCGGCGTTCTGGGCCGGGGTGACGTTGTAGGCTCCCAGGTGGGGCAGAACGATCCTCCTCAGAAACTCGATACCGGCTTCCTCGTCGCTAGTGTCGTCTGGGATTTGCAGCACGACCTTGAACTTGGATCCGAGGTATGCACGTGTCTTGGCCTGGGAATGCAGACCGTAGACCTTGTACGTCCGGAGCAGCAGTTCCACCCGATCTGTGACAAACTGCTTCTCCGCGAGACCCTTTGAGCCGGCTGCGCCAACGACGCCTTCGAAGATGTCACGGTCGTTTGTTTCCACCAGCGCCTTCAGGACCATCATGACAGGGACCAGGTACTCGGCCTTGCGCCACGAGAAACGGAGGTTGACGTTGCCGTCGTTGAGGTAGTGCAGGGCGTTTGTTTGCGACGACTGATCGGGGCGGATGGAGCGGATAAGGATACCGTAGGGTGTGTAGCCGGGGCCACGGTTGGTGAAGGCACCACGCTTGATGGCCATGGGGTAGTTGCGGCGGTTGACCTGCAGCATACGGATGATCTTCTCAATGCCGTTGACGATGAAGTAGCCTCCAAGCTCCTCGCTCTCTTCCTTGGCCTTGACGAGCTGGTCGGGGCTCATGTTCTCGAGGTGACACCGGTTCGACTATGACGAGGGCGTTAGCTGCAGTGCGTAATCCGGACAGCTGGCTGGTTCTTACCCGCAGCATGATGGGGACGGTTCCCAGGTCGCACACCTCCTCGCGCCAGTCCTCGTTGTTGACGCGATACTCGAGGCGGGCGCGCAGCTTGCCGCGGTAGGTGGCGTGGCGCTCGCGGGCCTCGGCGGGCATGATGTTGCGGTTCTTGAGAGCGACCTTGTTGGATGGCGGCAGGACGGCCTTGTCGAGGAAGACATCCTGGATGCGGACCGAGAGAGTGTTCCTGGGGCCGATTTCCTCGGGCAGGGCATACGGGTCGCCGTCGGCAAAGACCTTTGTGCCGATGTCCTTGATGGCCTCGTCGATCTGGCCGCCAGGGGCAAAGATGGCATTGAACGAGTTGATGTGGGGGTCGACGGCGGCGGCGAGGGTGGGATAGGCTGTCTTGTCCTTGGGCGGGTTGCGGAACAGCTCCTGGCGGCGCTTGGTGTCGAAGGCGGTCGACCACTGCGGCTCGACCTGCTGCTGCTGCTGCTTCTTGCTCGCGGCCGGCGCCATGGCTGCGGAGGCGTGTGGCTGCGGGGGGCGGTGTGAGGGCGCTGTGCAGAGCCGTCGTGGTGGTCGCAGAAAGCAGCAAGCACTGCACTGCGCTGGAATTGGAGCTCTGCGGCGTCTTTTTTTTTCGCGGCCCGTGCGCGGCGGCGGACTGGCGGCGGACTGGCTGCGGGAGAGAGCGGGCCTGGTGCTGCTGCTGCTGCTAAACTCGCACGGCCCGCCCTCGTCGCTCGCGCGGCGCAGCTGTGTGGCCGTGGCTGCACAACTTGGCCGCCGCTTCTGCACGGCGAGAGCTCGTCACTCGCCGCCGTCTCTTCTTCTACCTCACGTTATCGCAAACGCGCTCTGCACGGGGCTCGGACGTGGTCAATTCAAATTCACTGCTGCTGCTCGACCACGGCGTGATCGCTGGTTACTGCCGACAAATCACCCCGCAGCAAGGATTCCCAGGCCTCGCGCATCCTCTTCTCGCAGCAGACCACCGCGATTCCCGAGTCATTACCACCACCACGCCGAGCACCATGGCGAGCATCTTCCGACGCATCTACGACTGGCTGCTGCGTCTGTTCTGGTACGTCTGTCTCTGTGCCCTGCCGCTACATGTGCGCCTCGCTCGCTGCCTGATGGGCCCTCTGATATCTGGCCCCTCTATCGCCCTCCGCTGCCGCGGGCCCGCAAACATGTCCTCCAACACGACCCGCCATCAAGACTGACTGCTTGTGCCATCTAGGGCGACAGAGATGGACATCACCATGATTGGGTTGCAGAACGCTGGCAAGACGTCGCTGCTGAGGGTTCTAGCGGTGAGTTCTTCCTCGGTGCCAAGACGCCCTGCTGCTGCTGCCCGCTTCTCCCACCGACGACGAACTGACCGAGTGCTGTACAGGGTGGAGAGTTTACTGTCGAGTATGTCAACGTCTGCTCCATGTTGCGCAAGCAGCTGCGTCCTGTCCTGTCCTGGTTGCGCTGCCCTGCGCCACCGACCAACTTCCATCATCATTGTTGGTCCAAGCGCTGAGTTGACCATAGCTCCATCCCCACCGTCGGCTTCAACATGAAGTGCGTCCAGAAAGGCCATGTAACCTTGAAATGGTGAGTGCTCCTTCCGTCGTGGTCACGCCCATCCAGCTCTTGTCGCACCAAGCCCATTCGAGCCGCCTGCCGAGATGCAGGCCATCCATCCTGGCAAAGTCGTACCTGCTGACCCGGTAACAGTTGGGATCTTGGAGGCCAGCCCAGATTCCGTTCCATGTGGGAAAGGTACTGCCGCGGTGTGAACGCTATCGTGTAAGGCCCCTCGTGTGCACTCGACGAGCGTCGCTCACGTCCGCAGGTTCATTGTCGACTCGGCTGATCGAGAGGCTCTGCCTGTTGCGCGCGAGGAGCTGAAGCTGCTGCTGGAAAAGCCAGCCCTAGAAGGCATCCCCCTCCTTGTGCTAGGCAACAAGTCGGACCTGCCCAACAAACTCTCCGTTGACGAACTCATCGATGCGCTGAATCTGAAGGAAGTATTGCACCGAGAAGTCAGCTGCTATGGCATCAGCGCGAAAGAAGAGACTAATCTCGACGCCGTCCTGCAGTGGCTGATCGCTCGCGCGAGCAAGTAGGCTGCGTATCGGCTGCCAGTAGGCCAGTGGGCCAGTGGGCGGTAACGTGATCCGCCGCTTGTTCGCGAAGTGGCTTGTAAGGCATTCGGTTCGAGTCGAGTTGAGAGATGTGCGACTTGACGGCATCGATGTGCCTGGGATGTTTTCAATGACGGCCGTCAACTTTCTACGACATACTTAACGATTCTTACGACGTGATGGAAGAAAAGATAGGCAGTTCATCTCTGCAGGCTAGCGATGGCCACTTCAGCGCTCTCGTCTTTCCCCGCCCAGGCACGTTTTTTATTTATTATTGATTTCGCGTTTTCCTTTGAGCAGACACGGATGGATGAGACTGTCGAGCTTGTAGCCCACGTTGCGCGCAGTGCACTAGCGACGGTGCTTTACAAACGTTGAACAGCTTCCAGTGTCTCGACACGATGCGTGATTGTTTCTTTTCGGTTGAGCGACGAGGTAGCGGATATGTGGATGCAGGTACAGAAGGCGATGTATGGTAGTGCTGGCGTTGGACTTGATCGGGAGTACCCTCAGATTTACGTCTGTCATAATGGGAGCATGGTGTCTTGCCCTGGATCAGGCGCGCTGAAGCCGTGATGTAGTGCAGTCGTGATGGCGCTTTTGCAGAGTGGTTAGTTGAAGCTCGAGGGGCAGTTGCGGGGTCAATGGCTCTGGGTGCTCGCCCTGCGTGTTCGTGTGGCTTGTGGTAGGGATTGGCGTCGCAGGCCCGGGTCAGAGGGAGCTCGACGTGCTGGGCTGGCGGGCTGGCGAGCCGGCGAGCTGGCGATTGCACGAGAGGGTGGCAGCCCAGGAGCCCGCGGTGTACACACAGCGACGAAGCACAGCGGAAGTGAAGGCATAGGCACAGGAAGGAATTGGGCCCAGCAACAGCTATTATTTCAAACAAGTCTCGTCGTTGGCAGTGGGACCAGCGAATCCAAACAAAACCATGCCATGTCTAATCGAACAACTCATCCTGCATTAGCGTAACCAGGGACTTAGACGTGGTAGCAGTCCTATTGGCCCGCGCTCCAGAGGTCAGGCGTAAATCCCTGCCCCGCACTCGCTGCTGGAATGATGGCAGAGGGAGAGAGCAGCCGGCTTTTGTTGGAGTTGAGTCGACGAGCTCCGAGAAACACATTGCGACAGCGCAGGTGGGCCTGGGGCTAGGGTTGGGGCTGGGGCTGGGGGCTGAAGCCCGAGTGGGTACGCAAGTACGTAAGGCTGATAGGCGACTATCCTGGCTGTCATGGGGAAGGGGAACGAACGTATTGTTGCACAGCCTCGAAACGACGACGACGCTCTCACCGAGAGCCTCCTTCTGGAACGCTTCGCTTGTGAGCAACTGGAACTGGAACTGGAACTGCACTCAAACCGATGGCAGCGAGCGTCGAGGAATGCACAGCCCTGCCGAACGACTCCGCACCGCACCGTACCGTACCTGGATAGAGGCTGCTGTAAGCACCAGCACGCGCATCCCATCACACCTTCATCTCGCAAACACAAATGCCTTGATGGAGCCCGTCACGCCACGCACTAGGCGTCACCAGCTTGTCGCAGCACTCGCCGTGTGAGCCGGTTCGCCCAAAGCCGCTTACTTGGCTGTGGCTGAGCGAGCTGGCCATTCGGCGCTAGCAGCGTCATTACCCCGGCGGCCCACCTTGATCCTCGCTCGCAGCCCTCTTAAACCACTTCTTCGTCACCACCGGGCTCCCTAAACACCCTTAGTTTCACCCTATCTCGTCGGATCTTCCTCAAGCGAGCGCAAACATGCCTGCTTTGTTTGCCCGACAGTATGACTATGACGAGTAAGTCGATCGTCCCGTTTGTGGCTGTTCTCTTGGCTGCGAGCTTGGAAGCAACGCTTGCATGCACACCTACCTATAATTCCCCAGGCCGCTGTCGTCATCCATAACCCTTCAAGTCTTGTCTTTGTGCCGTCTTCCACCTGCACTCCAAGCCTGTCTCTCTATTGCTCCTCATCTCTTACTCCTCTCCCTCTCTCTGTCTCCGCACACACTCAACCTCTAACAACCACACTACTCACACCATGGCCAACACCAGATGCTACTATGATCGCTACAACAGATATCGCTGCTACCGCCAGTCGGCGTGGAACCAATGGATTCGATGGGTCGTTCTCGCTGTCGTCGTCTTCGGCGCTCTAGCCCTGTTCTTCTTCTGCAGGTGAGCTTTTCTCTACCCTCTTTGCCAAAGCTCCACTGACAGTCGCAGCTGCATCACTGCACGTCGTCGTCGCAAGGCCGGCCGCCAGCCCTTTTACGGTACCGGTTGGGCAGCCCGACCCACCAACGCGCAACCTTACTACGCCAACCAGCAAAACTCACAGGCCGCTCCCCCGTACTCTGCAGCGCCCAACACGCACAACAACGGTGGAAGCTACTACGGAAATAATAACGGTGGCGCCAATTCCGACTATTACAACCAGCAGAGCGGCGTCGAGCTTCAGCAACCTCAGCCAACATATGGCGGTTATGCTCCCCCGCCAGGCCCGCCTCCGGCTAAGCACTAGATGCTAGGGCACCATGTGGCAAAGTGCCCTCATGAATCCGACAAGTCATGGCGTTCATTGGGCTGAGCGCGTCTTGGCATTTGGAACGCGCCTTGGAAAGGATTGGCTTTTGTGATTTTACTGCGCAAGGATACCTCTTTACGTTTAATGTCTTTGTAGTTCCCCGTTCTTTTGGACTCGATGTACGATTGGTAGTCGCCTTTGATGGCAATGAAACGAATTCATACTTTTTCCATGTTGCCATTTCTGCAAAAGGACTCTGTCGTGCATATACGCAAACGTTGTTTATCAGCCCACTTGTGTAGTTACATCTATGCATTCAGATCTACCCTAACGATGAACCTTGTAGGAAACACGTTCACTTCTGCTCCTCCAGGCTCAAACCCTCGATGGCCTTGGAGCCTCCCTCAACACTAACATCTACTGATGCCTTGTCCGCGCCCTCAACGTGGCCGTCAGGCTTGGCCTCGACCTTCTTGCCAGGGTGACCAGTGCCCTTGTTCTTGACCTTCTTCTCCTTCTTCGGGGGCGGGGGTGGTGGCGGGTACGCCTTCTGCTCAATATCCTTCCACTCGGCGCTGGCCTGGAACTCTTCCTGGACGGGAGCCAGGAGGGCGTTGAGGGCCTCCACAACAGCAGGCTTGAGGATCTGAGGCGACAGAATGTCCTCCTTGTAGTCGGCGTGCATCTGGGCAATGTCGGTGTAGACGAGGGGCTCGGCGTCGCGGCGCTCGACGACGAACTTGGGCTCGCCGTGGCGCAGGTAGCTGGCGGGCAGCAGCACGTACTCGACGAAGCTGAGGATGCCGTTGTCGTCGGTGATCTTGGGCAGGGCGAACGCCTTCTTGACCTTGCGCTTGACGGCGTCCGGGTTGTCCAGGACGTCGATCTTGGAGTCGGGGTCCGAGGCACTCATCTTGCCGCCCTGCAGGCCGGGCACCATGGGGTTCATCAGGTGAGCGCGCTCCTTGTAGCCAATCTTGGGCAGAACCTCCTTCGCCAGCGCGAAGATCTTGCGCTGGTCAACACCGCCAAACTGCACGTCAACGTCGAGGTACTGCTCGTCAAGAGCTTGCATCAGAGGGTAGAGGAGACCGCTCAAAGGCGCGTTCTCTGTCTGCTTGACGACCTCGGCACCGGCCTTCTTTGCGTCGTGCTCACTTGTTATCGAACAGAGGCGCAGCACGTCCATCATGTACTCTGGCGTCAGCTCGTACGACGAGCCCAGGACGAACTCGAGACGGTCGATAGGGACGTTGACGGCCTTGAGCAGCGCTGTGATGACGAGACGGTAGTACTGAGCGCGGAACTTGACGAGCTCAATGGGCGCCTTCAAGTTGTCGAGGAAGCCGTGGATATCGGCGAGGAGGATCTTGACGTGGCATCCTGCGGCAAGGAACTGCGCAATCTTGAGAATCGGGACAAACTGCCGTAATAGTCAGCGTACAGGCCTCGCAACCCCCAGGGTTTTAGGCACCCACGTATCCGCAGTGCGGCCTGCCCGTCGTGGCTGTGCCCCAGTAGACCTTGAGAGGGCCACCCTTCTTCAGCGCTGCCTCCATGATCTCTGGGTTCAGCACCTCCTTCAAGTTGACGGTGATGAGCGCCATCTTCTCCTCGTCCGACAGCTTCGCTGCAGCATCGTTGCTGTAGGATTCCGCTTGGCTCTTTTGTAACCTCGAATTGGCGTCAGCCAGTTGTGCCTGCAGCTCTTCAATCTTCTTCTCAATTCCAGCGATCTCGCTCTGGATGCTGGCGGTGTCGGCCATGGCGGGGTATGGATGGCGGGGTCGAGGGGGCAGCTACTGTGCCAATTGAGCGTATGCGGAGTGGGTATTCACGAATCTATGGTAAGTTAGGAGGAAGGTAGAGCAAGGCGCGCTAGGGCGGTTATATGTCCGTACCAAGCTCAGCTGAGGGATTGTTGTTGCGGCGGGCTGAGATGAGTCTACACCATGCAGGCTAAAAAAAGCGGAGCTGCGGCGGCGCTCGACCCCAACTCCTCCTCCCTCTCCTCCCCCGACTCCGCCTGGCTTCACAACGAGCATTGGGTATTGGCTCGAGACAGGAATTTATGTTGCACTTATCCTGTAGGAGCTTCATGTCTGTATCAGGCTCATGATATTCTTCTTCAACTTCTTGCTTCTGTCTTGCACACGTTGGCGTTCATCTCATCACCTCAGCCGCCCACGCACAGCCCTGCGGCGCACTGCGTTGGCAATACCAATCTGGCGGAGCCGAGCTCAGGTAAAGACTAGCCATGCATACCTACATTCAGCTTGTTTAGAAATCCCTTGATTTCAGGTCTGCGTCGGTTCACAGTCTGGCCTTGCTTCTTTATTGATCAAGAGAGCTGGATGAACCAAGCTTAATAACACCACCCTGGACAGTTTTCGATACTTGATGGGCCTGACGCCCAAGCCGAACCAAGTCTTGTGAAATGCCGTACTACAAAACCAGTCATCTAATACTTGAACTTGACGTGCAGTACCGAAAGATGTCCTGACTTAGCCCCAAATTCCTCAATCTGTCAAAACGACCTTCAATACTACTCACTCGATTCGATTCAATATCGAATGTAAATAAGCGATGAATTAGTGCTATTAAGAAGAAGAAGACACTCCGTTAGAAACGAAAAAATTCAAGTGACCTTATGGTCAGAAGAGGATACCCAACGCCGCCGCTATGCAGTACTCAAGCTTTCACCACCCAAAACCTAACCAGTCTAGTACTTGTTGCACTTGGCGAGACAGCGATCGACATCCTGCGCAAGGTTGGCAGGAATCACCTTGCGGAACTCCTCAATGTTCTTCCCATCAATAGTCTTGGGGAACCCCAGAGTCGCGTTAACAACCCCAGCATCGAGAGCAAAGAAGTTCTGCGCAATCTGGCTGGTTCCAGGATCCTCGCTGTTCAAGCTCGCAACAAACGTAGCCTTCTCACAGTTGTCGTTGAACTGGAAGTGGATCGATCCCTGCGGGAACACGGTGCCCTCGAACTTGCCGAGTGTGCCAGCAATCTCGGGGTTCTGGCCGGCCTTCACAAGCCCGTTTTCAAGAACATAACCGAACTTCAGGTTGGAGCCTTCCACGAGTGTGAGGAACTCAGTGGCACGGGGGTGGACATGGGGCGTGTTGATGCCGCATGGCTCGAGGAAGCCGAGAGTGGTGCTGATGCCCAGACCAGTGAGAATGGGGAATGTCTCAATATTGGCGGCCTTGGTGGCTCCGCCTTTTGCTCCTGGAGCGGGTGTGGCATTGTTGAAACTGAAGACGGTAAGCTTCCTCAGGGCGTCTCCAGTGAGGAGAGTCTCTCCTTGAACGAGGAGCCTCTGGAAGCGCTTGATGGCTGTGGGAGCTGTGAACAGATCGCGGAAGAGCTGAGCCGAATCTTCTGTAGGCGCAGGGATAGCGGCTGTAGATGTCGATGCAATACCCTGAGGAAGAGCCTGTACTGCAGTGAAGGCTGCGAGACTGGCGACGAGGACCTTTGTGAATGTGAACATGGCTGGAAATGGAAGGACTCGAAAGAAAATGAGACTAATAAGAAGAGTTGAAGATATGAAGTTTGAATGCTGTTTGCTGGCTATGAGCGATGATGAGATGAGTGTGGTATCCGTTCTTCATCCCATCTTTATAAGTTCTTGATACCTAGCCGCAGTCTTGCAGAAGGTACAAATTTATCACGGCTCTTCTGCATTCCGACAACTGCGGGTAGGGCAGGGCTGAGCTTGCACAGCAACGTGTTCAGCAGTCTAAAAACAAGCGGATCAAGCGCCAACTTGAAAACCATTGGACAGAGACAAAAGCTGAGCTGACTATTGGTCTACAATGTAAGATCCAAGAAGACGAATGGCGCCATGCGCTTATTCTAAGGTCTGCTGACGGCCGTAGCGGGGCGCAAGCTGAGTTGAACGAGTTGGTTGTCATCTCGCCCGAGTATGGTCTTGGGATCAAATCCTAGGATCATGGCCATGCTCAAATGCTGATAAAGCTTGAGCTATTCAGAGAATGAGAGTGACGTTCAATTTCAGTCTTTCGGCGGATTAGCGGGGCGGGGAGCCTTCGCACCTGGCATCGTGGCGCAGAGGGGGTTGCTTTGTACGCGCGCTCGAACGCGGTTCTGCGGCACAGTAATGTGTCTTCGCAGTCTGGAGAGGGGCCGCCCATGTTGGTATTAGCGTTGGCGTTGATGCTGGTGTTGGTGTAAAGGGCAGGGCGCCTTGACCATCTAACAGCATAAGCTTAAGATACCGTGCCATAAATAGACACCAAGGGTCCAACATAGACAAACCGCGCCTGGGTAACGGCAAGCACAGTCTGACCTATTGAATACAGCCGTAGATTGTTCATGGTTATAACTCGAGTATATCATAACGAGGCTAATATAGGGCAAATCGCTTCACTAAAAGACAAAGACAGCAAGCCTGCTTGCTAAGAGAGGCCGTGAATAGGGAAACCCCAAGCTCAGACGCCAATTTATTTCATGTGCGACACAGTCGCTCGCTTCTAGCACAGCCTAGGACGAGCCAAAACCAACGTCCATCAATGTGTCTGTGCCTCCCCAGAAAGGGAGTTCATCCAAGGTGAAGGCATCGTCGCTTGAAATTGACGGCGGGCCTTTTGTATGCACAATCACTCCCTCCTCGGGCTCCTCGACCTCTTCGATGTTGTTGGTATTTGGAAACCCCTTGTCTTCAAATATGAGTGAGCCCCTCCTATCGTGAGGCCTATGTCCGCGCACTTTGCGGCGAAGGCGGCGAAGGGTTAGATCGTTGTCGTCAAGCGGGTCATCGTCGGAGTAGCTGCTATCGCCCTCGATACTCTGGGCGTGGGTGCGCTTGCAGAAACCAGCACTCCACCGCTTCCTTCTGCGAAAAGGCCTGGGTGGTTGTGGCTCCAGCTCGTCCGCCGAGCCTTCGGAAACCTGCAAATCTTTGAACCTGCTCATGACCCCATCCTCCTCCAGCGCTGCGGCAAAGCTCTTCTCACTCTTTGCGTCTTCAAAGTGATCCGGTCTTACGACTTCGATGTCGTCATTGTCGCTTTCGTCACTATCCAGTTCCTCGAGCTCGAAGTCGGGCGTAGTGGGCGTCTCATCCTCATTGTCACTCGCATCGCTTGCGTCACTCGAATCCGAATCGTCCGAATCGTCTGGATCGTCCGTGAGGTCTTCGTATTCTGTATCCTGGGGAGTGGTTCCAGCATACGCTCGCCCCGAGACGCTGGAGGGCCGCGACGAGGGGCCGGGCGACTGGGCGCGAGTGAACCTGAAGTGGCCTTGTCCGGTAGGAGTGAACTCGAGTGGTGGAGTCTGGGCGGACTTGGGAATGGCCATGCGCTTGTACATTGGAGGCGTGTGGTCGGGCTGGGCAAGGTAATGGGGGAGGTTGTGAAGGTCAGGCGTCATGGGCGGCGAAGTTGGGTGGTTGTGAAGCATGTTGACGAGGGGTGGGTGATCGTGTGTTGTCATGGCTGAGGATGTGGTGATGTTGACCGGCAATGGTGGTGTTGGGTCAGGCGACGGGCCAATTGCAGCAGCGTACGTATCAGCGATCCTGTTGCTGTTCTTGATCTTCTCAGTGAGCCAATGCGGATCCTAAGGTATGTGTGGCCGACGGCCGTGTTTGGTCTTTGATGTGCGGAAGAAGGGGTTCGCGGACAGTATCATTCTGGAAGTGTACGGGTAGGTTGGAGCGCGGGGCGTGAGCGGCGAGAGCAGGCGAAGAGGCGGAGAGGCGGAGAGGCGGAGAGGTCGACAAGAGGCAACCCTGCAGCGCCTTGGCTTATGGTGCAGGAGGGGACTGGGTGGTGTAGGCAGCAATGCAGGACGTGTGGGCAGCTCGCAGGACAGAGAGCCACAAAGAGCAGCAGAGTAGGGAGTAGGGGCAGGAGGGGTGTGAGGTGGTCGAATGGGAATGGGAAGGGAAAAGGGAAGGACAGGACGAGGCGGGCCTGAGGTGGTCACAAATCCCAAATGCCTGGCAGTGTGCGGACCCGTCGCCAATTATCCACCTGCGCCTGCATCGAGCAGTGAGTTGTTCGGCCGCGGTTCTTCGCTGGCGCGTCTTGCTTGCCTCGCATGACTCCGCCGGCGGCCGCCATGTGTGTTGGCGGGCACCGAGCTGCCAGAGGGCTCGCACAATCTCACCTTGCGTCACGCCCACGGGCCACCGACGAATAGCGAGGGCATCCAAGATTGCAATTGCAGCACCCGGGCTGGTCGAGTAGTGCTGGCCAGCTGGCAGCGCGAGGCATTGGCATTAGGCGGGGCAGATGTGCAGATGCGGATGCGGATGCGGATGCGGATGAGCGCAGGCGCAGAAGCCAGCCAAGCCCACACGCAGCGAGCGGCCATCGGCGCGATGCGGCTCTGCTGAGCTGAGGGCGGGCACGCGCTCCTGATAGTTTCGCCGTCGCCGTCGCCGTACAGTCTGGGGTTGGATAGGTACAGGTACGTCGACGACACGCCTGTCGTCATAAGCCTCCTTGTGCTTGGTGCGTGTGCCCATGCCTCTGTCTCTGCCCAGGTAGGGCGGCCCGGTCACGTGCCTGGCGGGGGAGCCTGATCGGGCATCGGGTGGTTGGCCCGTGCACGTGGGATAACTCGTTGCGTGGCAGGGACACATTGAACCTCTGGCCAGAGCAGCAGCTTGCGGTCGAGGCAGCAGCACCACCATAATTCACAACATCGCGTCTCTTTTTCTCCTTCCTATACCCGTCTGCCGCCCCTGCCATCGCCTCGTCCATTGAAGCTGCTCTGCGTGCTATTGAAGCTGCGGCTTCGCCCTCAATTCCGCCATGGCGTCCTCTCCGAGCATGTTGACCAAAGTAGGCAACTTGGCCCAATGCGCTTCACCCCCCTCTGACCACTCTCCAGTTCGAGTCAAAGTCCTCCCGGGCTAAGGGCATCGCCTTCCACCCCAAGAGGTACCATCTCGCCCCCCCCCGACTGTCTGCCTCTCCCGCTGACCGCCCCCCAGGCCATGGATCCTCGTGTCGCTCCACTCCTCCACCATCCAATTATGGGACTACCGCATGGGAACCCTGATCGACCGCTTCGAAGAACACGACGGGCCGGTCCGCGGCGTTGACTTCCACAAGACCCAGCCATTGTGAGCATTCACTGCCATCTCCGAGCCATGGCGCCATATACTGAGACGCACCTAGGTTCGTGTCTGGCGGTGACGACTACAAGATCAAGGTTTGGTCCTACCAGACCCGACGATGCCTCTTCACCCTGAACGGCCACTTGGACTACGTCCGCACCGTCTTCTTCCACCACGAGTTGCCGTGGATTGTGAGCAGTTCCGACGACCGTAAGCGCACGCTGCCAACCATCAAGGGAATTGCTAATTCAAGTCAGAGACCATCCGTATCTGGAACTGGCAGAACCGTACGTACAAACAATCCCTGTGAAGACCGCAAAGCTAACAGTGCCAGGTTCACTCAGTAAGTCGCATCGCGATCCTCGTCGTAACCTACCTAACGCTACCAAGTCTGCACAATGACCGGTCACAACCACTACACCATGTGCGCGCAGTTCCACCCCAAGGACGACCTCATCGTTTCCGCCTCTCTCGATCAGTCCGTACGCGTGTGGGATATTTCTGGACTGCGCAAGAAACACTCTGCGCCAACATCCATGTCCTTCGAGGACCAAATGGCTCGCTCCAACCAGAACCAGGCCGACATGTTTGGAAACACAGACGCTGTTGTCAAGTTCGTTCTCGAGGGTCACGACCGTGGTGTGAACTGGGTTGCCTTCCACCCTACCCTCCCATTGATTGTTTCTGCTGGTGACGACCGTCTCGTCAAGCTGTGGAGGATGTCCGAGACCAAGGCGTGGGAAGTCGACACTTGCCGAGGCCATTTCCAGAACGCATCCGCCTGTCTTTTCCACCCTCACCAGGATCTCATCCTGTCGGTCGGTGAGGATAAGACCATTCGAGCGTGGGACCTCAACAGGCGCACCTCTGTCCAGTCATTCAAGAGGGAGAACGATCGTTTCTGGGTGATTGCGGCGCATCCCGAGATCAACTTGTTCGCCGCTGGTCACGATAACGGTGTCATGGTCTTCAAGCTGGAGCGAGAGCGTCCGGCATCTGCCGTCTACCAGAACAACCTGTTCTACATCACCAAGGAGAAGCATGTGCGATCATACGACTTCCAGAAGAACCTCGAGTCGCCGTCGATGCTCTCGTTGAAGAAGCTCGGAAGCCCTTGGGTACCACCGCGAACCCTGTCTTACAACCCTGCTGAACGCTCCATCCTCGTAACATCCCCAGCCGACGGAGGAACATACGAGTTGATTAGTCTTCCCCGCGACGCCTCTGGCGCAATAGAGCCAACAGACACAAAGCGTGGCTCTGGTAACTCGGCAGTCTTTGTAGCCAGGAATCGATTCGCAGTCTTCAACCAAGGCAACCAGCAAATTGATATTAAGGACCTTAGCAACTCTACGACAAAGACTATCAAGCCACCGCATGGCACGACTGACATTTACTTCGGAGGCACTGGTAACCTGCTCATGATCACGCCTACCAACGTTGTCCTGTACGACATTCAGGCTAAGAAGAATCTTGCGGAACTCGCTGTCACCGGTGTCAAGTACGTTGTCTGGTCATCGGATGGTCTTCACGTCGCTTTGTTGAGCAAGCACAATGTAACCATCGCTACGAAGAACCTCGAGCAAGTCAGCACTCTTCACGAGACAATTCGCATCAAGAGTGCTACCTGGGACGACACTGGTGTTCTTCTCTACTCGACCTTGAACCACGTCAAGTACAGCCTGATGAACGGTGATAATGGTATTGTCCGAACCCTAGAGCACACAGTCTATCTTGTCAGGGTCAAGGGCAGGAACATTTACTGCTTGGACAGGGCTGCGAAGCCCAAGATCCTCCAAATCGACCCCACTGAGTACCGTTTCAAGCTTGCTCTTGTGAAGCGAAACTACGACGAAATGCTCAACATCATCAAGACATCGAGCCTTGTTGGCCAAAGCATTATTTCGTACTTGCAGAAGAAGGGATACCCCGAGATTGCGCTGCAGTTCGTCCAGGACCCCCAGACACGGTTCGAACTTGCAATCGAGTGCGGCAACCTCGAAGTCGCCGTTGAGATGGCCAAGGAGCTCGACCGACCCAAGCTGTGGCAGCGACTTAGCACCGAGGCTCTCGCGCACGGAAACCATCAAATAGTAGAGATGACCTACCAGAAGCTGCGGAACTTCGACAAGCTTTCTTTCCTGTACCTCACGACAGGTGACCAGGACAAGCTGAAACGCATGGCCAAGATCGCCGAGCACCGCGGAGACATGACAGCACGCTTCCAGAATGCGCTTTACATGGGCGATATACAGAACCGGATAGAAATGTTCCAGGAGATTGATCTCTACCCGTTGGCATACGCTACTGCCAAGGCTCACGGCCTTGACGAACAGGCTCAGTCCATTCTCGAGGCGGCCGGCGTCACCGAGGATCAGATTAATCTACCGTCCGCAGGTGCTGCTCTCGCCCCCCCGAAGCCAATTGTACCCACATTCAAGTCAAACTGGCCAACACGCGCAGCATCCTCGACTGTCTTTGAGAAGGCTCTTCTCGGCGAAGTCGAGGGCGTCGGTGCTGAAGAGCCGGCAGCGAATGGATACGGAGATGAGGATCTTCTTGGGGAGCCAGAGACAGCTGGAGCTACAGCTGAGCTTGGAGGTGATGATGAAGACGATGTCGGCGGCTGGGACATGGGCGACGATGGTGAGATCGAAGCGGAAGACGAGTTCGTTGAGGTCGAGGGTGCTGAGGCAGGTGCTGGCAGCAGCGAAGCTGATCTGTGGGCTCGCAACTCGCCCCTGGCAGCAGACCACATCGCTGCAGGCTCGTTTGAGACCGCTATGCAGCTCCTGAACAGGCAGGTTGGCGCTGTCAACTTCGCTCCTCTTGAGGCACGCTTCCAGGAGATCTACCAAGCGACCCGAACATTCCTCCCCGCCACGCCCAACATGCCGTCGATGGTTAACTACGTACGGAGAACCATTACTGAGACGGATTCGCGCAAGATCCTGCCTATCGTCCCGCGGGATCTCGAGTCTATCTTGACAACTGACCTGGCTGCTGGCAAGCAAGGATTGTTGAAGAACCAGCTGCCAGATGGTGTTGCCGCTTTCAAGAGGCTGCTGCACCTCCTGATTGTCAACGTTGTTGCATCACAAGCAGAGCTGACCGAGGTAAGTCGAAGCATTGGCAGCTTTTATTTATAATACATATTAACAAGTCATGCAGGCTAAGAAGGCGATCCACACGGCAGCTCAATACATTCTCGCTATGTCCATTGAGCTCCAGCGCCGTGCTCTTACTGGCAACGTAGCCGACATTTCTGGCCTTTCGGACGAGGACAAGAAGCGTGCTCTCGAGCTCTCCGCTTACTTCACCATCCCCGAGCTCGAAGGCCCCCACAAATCGCTGCCTCTGTCTGCCGCCATGAACTTTGCGCACAAGAACAAGCAGCTGAACACAGCCCTCAACTTTGCCAACGCGCTGCTCGACCGCACGGGCAACGCAAAGATGAAGGAGGCGGCCAAGCGCATCAAGACAATCGCCGAGCGCAACCCGTCTGACGCCGTCGAGATCGACTTTGACCAGTTTGCCGACTTTGAGATCTGCGCGGCCAGCTTCACACCTATCTACGGTGGCAGCCCCTCAGTCGCCTGTCCCTACGACGGCGCCAAGTACCACGGCAAGTACAAGGGTACCGTGTGCAAGATCTGCGATGTGTGCCAGATTGGCGCGCCGGCTAGCGGACTAAGGCTTGTGGGTTGAAAAGGGAGAGCTAGTGGATGTAGTTGAATGCAGTGTTTGGTAGCGTTAGAGTAGCTGGTGTGTGTGCGTGTGGTGCGTAAGATACAGCATTAATGTCGTGTCTTGCCTACTTGTACACGGTTTTCTGTCAGTCAACAAAATGCGAAATGATGACATGTTCATTGGTGCTCGGAGAAGTGTAAAGTGTTATGTATAGTGATGTGACATGACGCAAAAAAAAGTGAACCCAATACTCGGTTCTTACCCATTGGCAGAACCCCATTATACTCCACCTTTTGCTTGCTTGCCCTTTCCACACAGGCCATTTCATCTATAAAGTTGGCCGTTTTCCAACCAGTAGTTCAAAACCACTGGTTGCCACTACTATGGAAGAACTCCGGGCTTTCTTCAAGCTTAGAAGTCAGTCTTTCCACCCATGACCTTTGCCGCATTGACCGCCTTCATCTTGTCGACCCATCCGGCAGCAGGGACAATCTTCCTGACCGTGCGCACCTCATCCGAAGCGTAGCCAGGAATGCGGATGTTATAATTGCGCTCGAGGACGTGCTGGATGTCGCGGACATCGAGCTGAGGCGAGTCGCGCAGCTTTGAGAGCTTGCACGCACTGCCAATAACATTGTCGACAAAGTCATCGGCAAGCTGGAGAACGGCCTAGAATTGCCATTAGAACATTTATAAAGACAAGAGTGAAAGAGGGGGAGACGTACTTCTTCAACCTCAGGCGTCAGCGCCTCCTCAGAACCACCCGTGACCTGGCGTACAAGCTCGTCGAGCTTGCGCTTGCTCAGCACGCGATCGCCTTCACCTTCGAGCTGGAAGGGGGGAGGACGCGAGATAACAGGCTGGCCCATTGGGCCTGGCGCACCGTTAGTGGGCCCACTCATAGTGGGACGCTGTTGGCCCATGTTGACAGGCATGGGCGATGTCACGTTTAGGTGGCGCGGAATGGGCATCTTGGGGTTGTTGAGCTGCTCGCGCTCGCGGCTGCCTGGGGCGTGGAAGCTGCCTGGACCGCCTTGCTGCATGGGCGTCGAAGTGCGCGGGACGTCAGTGTAAGATCGGTTAGCGGCACTAACAGCAGCTTGGTGTGAAAGCGCAACTGGCGGACCGGTCGGATTCGCTGTCGTCGCGGATTGGGGATGGGGTGAGTTGCTTTGCTGGTGCTGCTGTACATTTGGCTGGTAAGGGTTGATCTGTGGGCGTGTCGGCTGCTGTTGCTGAGGCTGCTGCTGCCCAAACTGTTGTTGTTGGTTTGGATTCGGGGGCATAGGCATGTGCATGTTAGGTGGCTGCCGTTGACCTTGCTGTTGTGGCTGCTGTGGCTGCTGCTGCTGCTGATGTGTAGGTGTTTGGTTCGGGTTCTGCTGAGACTGTTGTTGCGGTTGGTTTGGCATGTTGAATTGTGGCGCAGGCTGGGCGGATGTTTGCCCGCCTTCCACCTTGACTTGCGGCTCCTCTTTCACCGGTCCCTGACCCCCCATGCCGGACAGAGAGGGCTGTCGCTGCGGCTGCGGCTGGTTCTGTTGACCCTGCTGGCCTTGCGGCGGCTGCGAGGCGGGCGGCTGAGGCTGTGGTGTAGACTGCTGTCCCTGTCGCTGGTCTCGCTCGTCTTTCCACTGCTTCTGCAGTCCTCGGAACTTATCGATCTGGCTCTTCATCGCATAGTATTCCTTCTCCACCCGGTTCTTTGCAGCGACCAGATCAGGCGAAATGTCTTGTCCGGTCTTCTGCCGTTCCTGTATCTGTGCCTGTATCTTTTTGATGTTCTCCGTCTGCTGTGCCTGCTTGGCCAACATGTTAAGATAGCCATTTTTGTACTCTTTCATCTTGGTCTCGGCCTCGGGCGTTCCAGGCGTCATGGCTGGAGGCAGCACGAAGGGAAAGTCGTGGACGTGTTTCACGATAGAAGGGTCGACGTGCGGAGTACTCGCTGGCCGTGGCTGGGCTGGATTTGCAGGCTGCTGCGGTCCTTGCGACGGCTGGTTGCCGGCCATGCCGTCAGCTGGACGTCCAGACGCTGGCGCTTCCTGCTTGACCGAGGCCTGCTGCGCGCCCGCGGCAGGCTGATTGGAATTGGCCTGCCCACCCTGGGTCTGCGCCTGTTTTTGCTTGATGCGGTGTTGACGCTCGCGCGCAATGAAACGCTGCGAGAACTCCTGGAGCTTCTGGCGGGCCTGTGTATGCTCGGGGCTTCCTTGGGCGTGCTGGTTGACCATGTTCCAAGTGTTGTGCATGAGCAGGCGGTATTTCTGCTTCTCATCCTCGGTAAGACACGTAAGCTTGAGGATGTCGTCGGCTTTGAGGAGCTGTTGGGGCTGTTGGGCGGCCCCGGCCGCCTGGGGCTGGGAGGCGCTCATCTTCTAGGATGATGGCAGTTGCGATGGAGAGGCGCAAGGCCGCGGTCGGGGTATGCCGGGCGCGATGGGAGTGATTTGTGCGAGAAACGGGCGCATGCGCTCGTGGTGCGATGGACGGGGAGGGCGGCGCACAGGATCTAGTATTGGGAAGGTTGGTTGCTCGAGGTATGGATGGGGGAGCAATGGCGGTCTTGGCGCAACCGTTCGCTGTCGCGCATGCACGTGAACAAGGTATTACATATATTTTGAGGCCGGCTTCTACCCGACCCTATTCAACCTGCCCAACATCGGAGCTTGCCTTCCTTCCTTGTGCCAGAGCTCTTTCTCTGGCATTCCGGACCTCCCATTCAAACTCCTTCAATGCTCTCATCTCGGTTCCAACGAACAGCAAGCCCATCAGCCCGTCGATAACGCCCACGCTCAAGCCGACAGAGCTCAGCAGCATCAGTATGAACGCGACGTAGTTATGCGGCACCCACCATACTCCAATAAGGCACGCGACCCAGATGGAGACTTGGTAGAAAAAGTGCCCGATGCGCAGCTTGCGTTGTATCCGCTCGCGAACCATGTACTTTAGCAACGTCGCCATGATCTCTTCGTACGTTTCAACGGGGAGGTAGCGCGCAGAATGTGACGAGGGATTGAGCTGGGCAGCCGAAGTAACGGCAAGGTTGCGTGTCAGCGTTGCTTCGACCGAGAAGTGATCGCTGAGGGAGCAGTGAAGAGTTGGGTGTCGCATAGTCATGCCTACATTAGCTTCTCTGAGATCCCACTCGGTTGCCTCGCCCGCACCGTTGACGTTGCGGTAGCTTGGGCTGCTGTAGAAGATGTAGTCGAGACGTTTTGCGTATGGATCCTCGACTTGGGGATCTATTTGCACGTTCTCGCCCTTGTCCAGGCGTTTCCTAACCGCTTTGTCCCATCTCCACGAATTGAAAGCACTATCGCATGTCGCACCGTTTTCTGTCACGTTGAAATGAGCCGAAGGCATTGTTTTCCCTCGCACCTGTTCTGCTTTGTCTCTGGCAGCGCCAACGGACGAGTCTGGGTGTAGTATGCGCCAAACGTCTCGGACGGGGGCATGGGTCTCGATGATGCGGTGGGCCAGCGACAGAGGGATCATGTTGAAGTCGCCGAGGCCGATGACGAGGTGACCGCGCTCAGCAGCGCCGCGCATGAGCTTCGCTATCTCCCAGGCCTGGGCGGTGCGGTGGCACAGGTACGAGTCGTGGGGCTCGCGCTCGTAGGGGGCGTGAAGCTTTGCACAGTTAGAAGACCGTCATGGGCGCAAGAGGACATTGGGCAGGTACATGTGTGCAAAAGACCTCTGCTATGTCTTTGGGAGCAGGTCCTATGCGTATGCGAGCGCAGGCGACGCCTTTGCCTACGAACCAGTCGCCGCGGAAGAAGGCGGCAGGGCGGCCGTTGAGGGGATAGCGGACCATGTTGCTCTCTTCTATGGGCCAGCGGGACAGAATAGCCAGGCCGCCGCCAAAGCAGCCACTGTGGTAGAACTTCCCATAGGGCAAAATGTGCTTTGTGTGGTCGCGGATGGCATTGTAGTCTTGCTGGGTCCAGCACTCCTGCAGGCCAACAATGTCGGGAGACGGGGTGGCGGCAGCAATCTGGATGCCAATCTCGGCCAGGCGCTCATTGCGGAGGGCGGAGATGAACTTGAGGCCCCAGCAGTTGAGGGATAGGATGCGTAGAGACTCGGGCGCGCGGTCCGAGGCCATGATGCTTGGAGGTTGACGTCGACGTTGTCGATGTTCATCATGTGCTTGAATGGGGAGAAGAGGGACCGAGGCGAGCTGCAAGGATGCGACAGGGATGACCCCTAACAGGCTGCTCACCGCCAACGCGTGTGGCGGCAGAACATATTGCTGCGCGTCAACCCTCAAGCCTTTAACCCCAGCATGGACAGCACAACAAGCACCCCGCCCCTCAAGCGCTCAGCGTCCCGCTCCCCACCTCCCGACTCGGGCGACGATGACCGACAACGCCACGACCGACATGGCGACAGCGATGACGACGATTCCCACTACTACACCGACCACGGCCGCCACCACTCGCGCTCCCGCTCCGCCTCGAACTCGCGCTTGAACTCGCGCTCGCACTCGCACTCCCCGCACCCCACTCCTCCCCCATCCAAGCCCACATATCTCCACTACCGCCCGACCCTGATTCTACGCGGGCACAAAAAGGCTGTCTCGGCCGTCAAGTTCTCTCCAGACGGACGCTGGATCGCCTCGGCCTCAGCCGACTGTACTGTCAAGATATGGGACGCCATCACGGGCCGTCTGGAACACACGCTTGAAGGCCACCTGGCCGGCATCAACACAATCTCCTGGGCGCCCGACTCCAAGTGCCTCGCTTCAGGCTCTGATGACAAGAGCATCCGCCTATGGGACGTCGTGACTGGCCAAGCACACCCAACTCCCCTCATCGGCCACCACAACTACGTCTACTCGCTCGCCTTCTCCCCCAAAGGCAACATGCTTGTCAGCGGCTCCTACGACGAAGCGGTTTTCCTCTGGGACGTGCGTGCCGCCCGTGTCATGCGCTCCCTGCCCGCGCACTCTGACCCCGTTGGCGGCGTCGACTTTGTCCGCGACGGCACTCTCATCGTCTCGTGTAGCCACGACGGGCTTATCCGCGTGTGGGACACAGCGACAGGACAATGTCTGCGCACCCTTGTGCACGAGGACAATGCATCCGTCGCTGGCGTCCGCTTCTCACCCAACGGATGCTATATTCTCGCGTGGACCCTTGACTCGTGTGTCCGGCTGTGGAACTACATCGACGGCAAGGGCAAGTGCGTCAAGACGTACCAGGGCCACGTCAACAAGAACTACAGCCTCGATGGCGCCTTCGGCACGTACGGCGACCCAAAGAACCCGTATGCCTTCATTGCGAGCGGCAGCGAGGATAACGACATTTGTCTCTGGGACGTCAGTTCAAAGGCCACACTGCAGCGGCTACACGGCCACACGGACGCTGTCCTCTCCGTCACAACGCACCCCTCGCAGCCGCTGATCGCGAGCGGCGGCCTTGACAGGACGGTGCGTGTATGGCGAGCCAGCGGCGATGCCGACAAGCCTGTCGAGTCAGCGCATGCCAACGGCCGTGTTGGCGATGTAGATACGGCAGCACCGAGTCCTGCGACCGAGGCCTGACGACCCTTTGTACTTTAGATACCCAGCCGTAAAATCTTATCACGACACCCAAGCTTCCTCGATAAAAAAAATCTCCATGCTATCTTTTCTCTACTTCGACGCTCTAACGATGTAGTTACAGTATATGTACAAGCCCCTCCTAGTAATTCAAGCAGATCCCTACTGCACAACAACAACAATAAGCCTCTATAGCTTGGCAATAGTATGCGCTTCGCTCCGCTGCATGCATGCGTAGTCTGGTTTTTCCTCGTTGCTCGCGTTCTCGTTTCATGCGTCGTGCTCTTCTTTCTGACTCGTCTCTATTCGTACAGTCCACCGTGCCCTACTTTCTCCGCGTCATGACCTTGGCGCACATCTTCTCTAGACCCGTCTTGGCCTCGCTGTCCGGGAAGAAGGAAATGGCCTCGATGGCCTTGTTGACGTAATCCTGCGCCAGTGCGCGCGTCTGCTCGAGGCCGTTGCTCGCCAGTACGATGTCGCGGGCCTGCAAAAAATCATCAGCTCGCCATCCTTGCCAAAACACATGTCTGTTCAAAAAGAACTCACCTTCTGCGCATCCCCAGGCTCGGAGAACTTGCGCCCAACCAGTCTCCCGAGCTCCACGTTATCCTTCCACGCAAACAACAACGGCGCCGTTGCGAGCCCGAGCTCCAGATCCGCACCTGCCGGTTTGCCCAGCTCGGCACCCGAGATGGTATAGTCGAGCATATCGTCGACGAGCTGGAACGCGAGCCCGAGGTTCTTGCCATAGAGGTAGGCAGCCTCGACGACCTCGGGCGTGCTGCCGCCGAGGATAGCAGCCGCGCGGCAGCTCTTGCTGATCAGGCTGGCCGACTTGAGGTACGTCTTCTGCAGGTAGTACGAGATTGTGTCTTCGGTAAAAGTCGGGTTCTTCTCGTCGGCGGCCGTATTCTTCAGCTGCATGAACTCGCCCTCGACAAGGTTTGCGATGACAGTGGCCAGGAGCTCGGTGACTTCGGGATCGCGCAGTCGTGCCAGCGCGACCGAGGCACGCCCGAGCAAAAAGTCGCCTGCGAGGACTGCCATTTTGTTGCCAAACTCGATATTGGCAGACGGTGCTGACCGCCGCGATTCCGAGTGGTCGATGACATCGTCGTGCATCAAACTCGCCGTGTGAATGAGCTCAGTAATCTCAGCCAGTCGCCGCTGCGAGGGGAGGATATCCGAGTCCTCGGCTGTATATGCGGTGTCGTGTCGTAAGCTGCTGGCGATGGCAGCATTGGCGTCCGGGTTCTCATCGACCAGAATCGACGAGTCTGTAATTGGGGTATCGACCTTGTTTCCCTCCACGTTCCTCCCGACCTTGGGCGTCAGGGCTGTGGCTCTGCTCATAAGCAGGACCAGCGCGGGCCGCACGTACTTGCCCTCGCTCTGCGTGTAGTATTTGGCGACAGTGTCAAGCGTGGGATGCCCCGAGCCCAGCAGCGACCGGATGTTGCCCGTGAGGAACTTCATCTCGCGCGCCACCGTCTGGAACGGGTCCATTTTCAGCGGCGCATCGGCGGCCGGCTTGCTCTTCAGGTGCTGCGCTGTTGCCGCGAGGGTTTTCCACGACAGTTTGCTGCCCTGCTGTGCTGCCTGATTGGGGGGCAGCCCCTGTGCTTCCCGCGCGCGAGCGGCACTGCTGCTGAACGGACATGTCGCGATACGTGGTGTCGGAGCGCGCGGCGCAATGCTCGTCGCCAGCCGTGCGGTTCGGCTCATGGTGGCAGTGGTTTTTTAAATTCCGCGGGTCAGGCTGGGTCACAAGGTAGAATTGACGTGCTCCAGCGACTGGTGGCGGAGAAAGGATGGATTGGCCGAGCGGGCGTAGCTTTCCCGCGGTCGTAGGAAGTTTTGTCGATAAATCATGACGCCCTGCCAAGACCGATTCGCCCTCCGCGTTCCGCCGCAACCCAGGTACCGATTCCGACCTCAGCTTTCCACTTTATCGCCATCCGCCATGGTGCTCTTTACCGTGACGCCGGGGATCGCCCAGGCGATTGTCCGAGCTGCCGAAAATGTACCGAACGAGTTGCAGGCTCTGCAGAAACCAGATGAGCCCATGCTCGCCGACGCCCAGCCTGGAAGCCCCATCTCGCATAGTCAACTCATCGCCCTCGCAAAGCTGCTGAAGCGGACCCCGGTATCGTCCAGCAGCACCTCGAGCGATGCTTCCGAGACGACCACCGAAGCCGAGACACCCACCCTCGCCGCGCTTCTCCGCAACACGACCGTCTACGTTCCTCCACCGCCCCCAAAAAAAGTCCAGACTCCCGAGTACCGGGCTCTGATGGCGCGGCTGCGCGCACAAGAGGAAGCTGCAGCCTACGAACGCATGTTGAACCCGCCTCGCGCACGCGAGACCTTTTCGCAGCGCTTCCCCAGGAGCCGCACGCAATTCTCAATAGGCGTCGACGAAGAAGACGACGTCTCTTTTGAGGAGGTACATCGTCAGATCATCTTGATCATCAACGTGCTCGTATCCATCATCTGTGTCGCTGTCTTTATTTGGGTGGCGGCACGACACTGGACGGTGGGGAAGAGGCTGGGACTGAGCATGGGTGGCAGCATGGCAGTGGCCATTGCCGAGGTAGCTGTGTACAGCGGCTATGTGCGCAAAGTCAAGGAGGCCAAGCGGATTGAGAAGAAGAAGCCTGAGATCAAGAAGATTGTGCAGAGCTGGGTTCTGGACGGTGCAGGCACCAAAGAAGCTTCACTGTCTACGGGCGCCAAGGAGGCTGCCGATGACGGCTTCAGATATAGAAAAGGCAAGCATCGCTGAAGAAACCGATTCGACTACGCCGCCCATGCTCCAGTCAAAGTTGAAAACAACGTATCCACCGCTCAACAACTCCAGCAATGCAGGCGCAATTGTCAATCACCTCACTTCTTCTTCCTCCCACCAACACCTCCCGCGAACCGTCCAAGATTACCCAGGCCGTTCCTGGGCTTAGCCTGCGCCGCACTCGACGCTGTCGCAGCATTGGGTGGCGGTCTCATAGCACCCGCTGGCGAACCCGCCCTGAATCCCGGTCCCTTCGGAGGCACTTCCGGTGGTCCCTTCTTCTCCTTCTCATTGATCGAGTCGAGGCCATGCATGTCTTCCCCGAGGCTGGCGTTTCGTTGAGACCGGCGTGCCTTCTCCTGGGTCGCTTTGAACCGGTCCAGCAACTCGTTCCATTTGACATTGCTTTCTTCGCGGGGTTTGAGGCGATTGTTGCGATCGAAGCCAGATGCCGAAGGGCCTTGGGGTGAGCTGGAGGGACCGACCTCTGAGCTTTTTTGCCGCAAGTGGTTTAGGGTGTTGGAGGAGGGAGGTACATACGTGCGCGGCGCAATGTGCAGGTAGCCAATGGCAGAGACACTGTTCAGGCGGTTCTTAAGAGCTGCAAAGGCTGAAGATTGCGGCAGAAGCATCAAAAGGCCGTACATGCACTTGTAGAGATGCGGGTACTTCTCCGGCTCGAGGAGCTGCATGCGCAAGTCTGGTTGGCATTAGAGAGTTCAAGAACGGCGGATACCTGGCTTGTGCTTACATGTAAAGACGGGAGATTCCAGTAGTTGCACAAGCTTATCGATCTGGATAAGAGTGTTTACTGTCATTTCCAGGTCGGCGCTGTTACAGTCAGTGGTGGTTTACGCCAACGGAGGCGGCGAAGACTCACAAGACTTGCAGGAGATGATACGCCTGTTCGTAAGCCTGTGCAAGAAGACACAATGAGAAAGTAGCAACGGCATTGTGACACCACGCCTTGAACAGTGTGACGAAGAATGACTGGCCATCCTAGTGAAATTAGCATTTGTTTGTAGGCAACAGTTTGTGTCGTATACCTTGCTATCCAGGTTCCTAAGCCGCCTTCTTAGGTCAGCCAGCTCAGGCGCTGTGATGAGATTGTTGTTGAGGTTCTGAACCATTATGCTCGCAAACTCGACATCCTGTTTATGTTAGCGCTGATATCTGAACTGATACGGCAGTAATATACCTCATCTTTGGTGATGCAGTCGGCCATCGTACGGTAGATCTTCTCGGCGCTAAGGGTGAGGCATAGCTGTCGAATAATGAGGTTGCCACGAGTCTCGAGCAGCCTTCGATCAGTACAGAATAGTTTCAGGAGATTGACCATGAAAGATGTAAAGTAAGAATCATCGCTATGCATCGAAATTTGGGAAAGCAAAAGCAGATCGCGGGTGACGACAGCGTCTGAGGGGTCCGAGAGGGTTTTGAGGAGGGCAGGGAAGGTGCCATCATCCACAGTGAGTATCTTCCGTGGTCAGTATAGTTCGAGACGAGCAGACACTGGAACTTACCCTGCCCGGCGCCATTCTGTGTAACATTATCAACCAAGCGATGGCTGCAACCCGTGTGGCTTCGTGCTCGTTCAAGAACTGCAATGTCAGTGCGCTGACAGCTGCCTGGTAATCCAGTTCAGGCACTGGGCGTGGCGTAGGACCGCGCTCATCTGCGGGTGTCGATGTTCGTGTCTCCGCCGCCTTTGTGTCTGCCACCTGGTCACGTATGACGGCCTTTAGTAATCTGTTGGAAAGATTAGAGTCTCTTCGCTGTGCGCCTGTGAGCTCTTTGCCCAGCTCTGAAAGCGAGGGTGGCAGCTGAATCTGTCCACCTGCAATGCCTTCTGGTCGAGGGTTGTCATCTGACAAAGACATGATGTAGTCCATCAGCGAGGCGTTAACCTTGACTGCGGCTTGACGAACAGTATCAACATCGTGCGACATTCTCGGCAAGACATGCGACAGGAGACTGGGGACAAACGGCATGATGTCCTCGGGGCAGATGTCGAAAAAGCTATCGATCCATCGAAGCGCTGTGATTAGGATTGCGTTCTGCTCTTCTTCCGAATCTGTGCACATTCAGTCTGTAGCACTTGATAGAGAAAGGAGCATCTTACCTGCGGGGGTGCTCAAAAAGTCTACGAGGATCTCCAGAATCTTGGGGTGATCAACGTGCACATCTTGGCCCGGTATCCAGTCGCCGTCCCCATTGACGGATCTCTCACTGTCACCAGAAATTGAGTCGCTTTCACCGCTAACATCGTCCAAGTCTTCGGTAGAGGCGTTGCGATCCAGTGGTGTTTCGCTCCTGTCCTCACTGTCAAGCTCTCCCACGCTGGGGCTACTTGACAATGAGGGCCTGCGTCCGTCTTTGCTCTGGCTTCGTTTGCTCTCTGCTATGCCCTTTTTAATTCTCGCAATCTTTCTGATCTCATTCAAGAACCTGTCCAGGGCAACTTGGGTCATTGTGTACACATCCTGGTTCGAGTCACTGAGGAACTTGAAGATGCCGCCAAGGAATCGTGGAAGGTGCGCGATAAGCTCGAGATCCGGTATCGAGTCTAGCAGGGTGATCCAAGAGACCAGGAACGAGCGAGTGAATGGGTTGATTACATTGATCCGTTCTTCGAGAAGAGGCAGGAACCGCTCGAGGTTGAATGCGGTCTGGATCTCGTGCGGGGAGTGTTCGTGGGAATCTTCGGAGGATTGGTGGGCTAGCGGTTCTGTTGGTTCGTGGAGGACCGATATGTACGAGGCAGCAGACTCGGAGACGATGTCTTTGACCAGGCGATCGAGTAGCTCAGCGCCATTCTTGACAGACAGCTCGGCGTCTGCGGCAAGCTAGATGTGAGTGTCAGCAGGGCCGAGGGGTAGAGTGTGCGTGGTCGCAGTACCTTGCAGAGTGCATCAAACACCTGGTTGAAGTATACGAGTATCTCACCCTTAGCGACCTTTGCGATATTGTACATGCTCTCGCAGGCATAGTAGCGGACGCGGGCATCCTGGTCGGTGAAGCAGGCCAAAACTGGGGGCACAATCTCTTCGAGGTAGCGGGCCACTTCCTAGAGCAGCGTCAGCTTGTGTTGACATGGCTGTGGCGCGTGTGGACAACATACAGGCCCCAAGGCTATCGAGGCGGCGGCCAGGCCGATGAGGCCGCCGTTGCGGGCGTGAGGGTGGTGGACGGCATAAGCGTACTCGTGGCAGAGCTGGTGCACGATTTTTGCTATCCTGTCATGGTCCTGGGCGACGAGGGCATCGCGGATGAGGCCTTCGAGCTCGAGGGCGCCGCTCTTGCGCTTGTCGTAGAGCTTATCGTTGAGCGATTTAGTGATGTTGGGGTCCATGATGCGGGTGGTGAAGCGATGTGGGCGGCTCTCTACATGGCGCGGCTATCGCATACCGAGGGCGCAGGCTGGTGAGGGCGCGGGCGAGGGCGAGGGCGAGAGCGAGAGCGAGAGCGCGGGGGTTGAGGGCTGTTCAGGCACGATGCACTCAGAGTGCGTGCTGCTGGCCCTCGCGAAGACGAGACGAGTGGAAGGAAGCCTGCCATGTGGAATCTGGAACCCCACGTCATTGCCATTGCGCCCGCCTCCAGCGCAGCGCAGCACAGCACACCACATCCCTGCCCTCGCTGCAAAGAAAGTACCTACTTACCCGTCCAACACCAGTCCTGCCCCTCGCCAAAAGACACGCCCGTATACAGAGCGACAGCGACGCCTCCCCGCCTCTGTGACATGACCCTGGACTGCGACCCTCGACACCCTACCCAGCTAAGCTCTACCTAGCCACCCACACACCCACCCACTTACTCTCCGCGACCGCCCATGTGAAGACGCGCCTAAGCGCTATCCCCTACTCGTCCAACGCCTCTGCACATCATTCACCTGCTCCTGTCACCTGTCGCCGATTCTGTCATAGACGAGTTCCGAATAAAGCTCTGCTCTTGCGCAGAAAGCCTGACTCAGGCAAGGCAATGGAGCCCAATCCAGCTCTCCCTCACACAGGCTTCCAGCACTGGGCCATCGCATTGTACGTCCATCCCTCACATTCCTGCCACATTCGCCTCGATGAATGATCGACACCAAGCAAAGCTGCGCTTGACCTTCTCGATGGTTGCTCATTGCCGCTCAAGATCGCCAAGTTTAACTTTTATCGTCGTTTTGTCCTGTTTTCCTCAGACTGCCTATTGCAACACATGCTTACGGCCCTAGTATCGTTTGCAACTTCAACGTCGATGTAGGGTAGGTAAGGGCTATTACCTCCCGCACACAAGCACGTGTTGAATCCGTCAAGGCCAGAAATCGAGATCTTGTATCCTCCCAATATTCCCTTCACCACTGCAGATCTGAGTGCCATCTGCTTCAACAGGTACTGCCTGTCCCCTCTGTGCAACAAATACCTTGTCTAAGCCGCACCTAGCTTTCCCGAGCAACAAAACACTGAGACCGCCGAGGACCTGGCCTTCAACTTTGTGATTACCAACAACTCCCCCGACATCAGTCTGACTTCTCCTCGTGCACCATACGGCAGCGCATCCACCTTCCACGCATCATGCGTTTTCCGCCAAGAATTCGACCACACCATGAAGCGGAGCTTCAACCAGAGGACTCTGGTGATAATTTCCCAATACAACTTTCCCTCTTTCTACAACCAAATCCTCCAGAGAATGACCGTCTCGGGACTGATTAGCGATCCAACCATTCTCGAGGGGGCTTATGCGGAGATGAACACATGGAAACCTCCCGCACTTGGCCGCCATATACTTCCATTTATGGGCCAGGTCCTAACTCTAGATATCGCACCACATCCATCATTTCCTCTCCAAGGCCTGCCAGGACCAACACCCTTGATCTCAGACACACACCCCTCAATTTACGCTTACGAGCCCGTTGGTTCATGGGATACCATCATGCACTTTATGCCCTGCATAACGGATCTATATGTGCTATACGAGAAGCTCGTTCTATGCGAAAGTGTCATCGTGGTCGCCAAATCCCCCCAGCTAGCAAGCGAAGCTGTCTCTTCCCTCCTTGACCTAATCTGCCCAGTACCTTACGCCGGCGTCGTCAAGCCCTACATGACGATGCAGGCCGACTTTCGCAGTATTGGTATCGATGGCGGTGCACCACGGCCTTTCATGATCGGCATCACGAACCCGTTCCTCCTCAAACGCATTGTCGCCGCCGCAGAAAGCAGCCATCGAGCGCGCCCACACATCCTCTACCTACAAAACTTCGACGGCCCCGTCCCCACCCGCCGCCACCACTCGCTGCATCATAAATCGAGCCGTAATGTCCTCCTCGACTTGCCCGGTGGCGGCATCGAAGTGCACACTCCATCGAAGCGCTTCCTGAAATCCGACTCCGACATCATCTCTCACGTAGAGACGCTCTTGCGCCTCGGCGACCAAACACGCGAACTCGGCCCTCTGATCCGCCGCCACTTCGCCGAGCTCACCGCGCAGTTCGTCGCGCCCATAAACCGCTACCTCGCGACCTCCAACGTCGTGTCCCCCGGCGGCCACCAGCGCTATGCGAGCTTCTCTGTGCCTGAGTTCCTGCACAGTTTGAGTCGCCATGGGACTAGCGTCAAGATGCGCGGCCAGGGCCCGATACAACGACATCGTGCCAGGGATGCCTTCTATGGCAACTTTTGCAATTCGCCCAACTTCTACTCGTGGTTGGACATGAAGATTTCGTTGGAGAATGAGGCGTCGGCGGGTATGCTGGGTGGAAATGTGGCGCCTCGAGTGGTTGGTAGCTAAGTTTATCTTTGACATCGGATAGGTGTGTTAAGGTTCTTTCCTCAAGACTTGATAACGAAGCGATCCGTGGAGCATATTTGGGTGCGTGGATGTAATTACTAGGACAAAGTAGACGAAACAACAAAGTCGACTCGATATTTCACCTTGTCTGTATGACTCCCTCAGACGAAAAGATACGGAGACAAATGCTATATATACTGCTACTCCATCCTCTATCAAACCATCTAGTCCTACCACAAACCTTCTACACACCTCGACAATCCACCAACTCACTCACAACTCATCCCTCGTCCTCTCCTGATCCTTCTCCGCCTTCTCGCGCGCCTGCTCCTCCTCCTGCACATTGCCAGCGCCCCCTTGCGCATCCCTCGTCTTCTTCCCAAGCGCCGCAATCTCCTCGTCGTAAACAGTCCACTCGGGGACCTGCCTCCGCGCGCGATCAAGCTTTGGCTCCTTTGTCTGCGGGTTGTTGCAGAGGTCAATCGTCTTGGCCTTGGCGAGGTCCGCGTCGGCGCACCACGTCTCGCACCACAGCCACTCCTGCGGCAGGCTGTGGATCGGCAGGTTGAACTGCATGTTGTTCGGCAGGTCCTGGTCGAGGTTGGATAGCGAGTTCGGGTCGGCCGACAGCGAGTGGTATTGCTGGCGCAGACGGTCGCCTGCCGCGAGCTGGCGGAACCGATCCAGGTCTACGACGTACAGTGCGGAGATGTGGTATGGGCGGCCGCGCAGGAAGTTGGCCCAGTAGCCTGTCTTCCAGAAGCGGAAGCCCTCCATCTCGGTGCGCGAGTCGCCCATGGGTGTGAAGCCGTACGGTGCGCCTTGGAGATCATGTTGGACGAGCTCGTACATGTCGGTCCTGACGATCTGGTCGGCGTCGACGAAGATGACCTTGTCGAGGTCGAGAGGGAAGAGGACGTCAAGGAACAGAATCTTGTAACCCCAGATCTCCCGCTGTTTTTCGGTTTGCCCACGAAGCCAGTGCGGCCATTTGTATGTGACCATTTCGTACTCGAATCCATACTCTTGCGCCATAACGGGGAGGAAAGACTTGAATGAGGGCGAGAGGAACTGCTCAATGAACCAGAACTTGACAGTGTGCTTGGTGTGCTTCATGACAGACAGCATCATGATGTTCAGCATGCGCTCGTACAGGTGACCGCTAGCGACGGAGAAGATGTTGATGTCGGCCTGGGTTGTCTTCTTCTCTGCTTTGGCGCCACCCAGAAGCTCTGCACCTTTCTGGAAGACCTTGTCGCTGTTGAAGTTAAGTCCCATCTTACCAAGGAGCTTATTGACCTTCTCAGCTCCTTTCCCTGCAAGCTCCGAAGCTAAGGACTCCTCCGCAGCAAGGACATCGGCTTCCTCTTGGCCCGGCTTGCGGGACAGACGAGGGAACAGTGTCGTGCCCTGGAAGCTCATGAGCACAATATCGTTGGTCTCATCACCAGATTGTGCTGCCCATCCTTTAGACCCAGCACTGTCGAGGCTGAAAACCTCTTCTGACCGGCCACTCTTGAGGTTGATGCTGTAGAAACCAGGGTTGGCCTTGAACTGGAAGTACCCGAGGTTGGCCATGATTATGGTGTCGGCAAAGTGAGGATCTGTCTCAGTCGAGAGGACGATCTCAGCACCACGAGGCGGCTGGCCGCCGTTGGTAACATCACGCGAGTGCCCCTCGATGAGAATGCTTTCCAGTCCATATACAGCGTCGATGTTGGTTCCTGCCGGGAGCGAGCTGAGCTTGATATTGTCAAGATCATGGATAGACTGCTCTGGCGCCACGAGCCATGAAGGTGGAACGTCCATGCCCAGGTTCAAAAGGGCTTTGCTAGGAATACCAGAGAACTGGGCTTTCAGACTGTTCATGTTGCCCTCTTTATCGAAGGTAGGCTGAGAGGTGAGGAGATATCGGTAAAATCGTTTCACTGGAAGCTCCCCCAAGAAGCGTTTGGGGTTCAAAAAGAGTTGAAGGCAGCTACCTTCCATATCGCCCAGAACCTTGAGAATTGGAACCCACTTCTGCGCTATCTCAGTGGCCGGGTCAATAGACGCTACGATCTGGAAGACTGCAGTATCGCAGTCTCCTTTAGAAATGACGGTATGCTCGGCAGCCCACTTCTTGAAGTTATTCGTTCTCAATGTCGAGGCTGTTTCGAACACGCCCTCTGGAACCTCAGAGATGGCGGAAAGTGTTACAAGCGACTGAAGCTTTGCTGCGTCAAGTGGCGATGCAATCTTGGCAGTGAGGTCCAAATCTTCGAGGGCTTGGCTCAGAGGGTTAATGCGCTTGCCGGTTTCGTAGCTTACGAGAGTCTCAATATCCTCGTTTGTGAAGATTGCTTCGACGGGGATTGGTCCAACAAGTCGACCGTTAACAAGTACAGCGTGTTGACCAGGTTTGAGATCCAAATGCTCGTAGATCGATTCTGCGGCCTCTCTCAGTTTTACAGAGCGCGCTGGCGTAGATGACATGGTCGGTTCTAGTGCTAGGAGGGCCAGCAGTTTGGCATTATCGAGTTTCTGATCAGCATCGACATACGCATCGAGGATCGCGCTCGATACGCTGGACTGGTCTGCATCAGCTTGAGGGTTGTGGATCATGACAAGCTCAGCATTCGCGTTCTTCTGGCAGTACTCTGCGACCGATTGGAGCAGGCTACGGCCGGCCTGTGAGTCGAAGTCTCCGACGACAGTGATGTGTACCCAGGCGGTCTTGTCAGCGGATGTTGCTGCTTCAATACGTGGCATTTTCTGGAAGGCAGCCCCGTATTTTTCTTCGAACTCAGCCATATTGACAAGCTTAATGTGCTTCTCATTCTCCGGGATGATCAAAGGGTTACGCTTGGCGGCAGCTTGTAGTAGAAACTGCTGTGGAACCCAGCTTTCGTCTTTCAGAGAGCCTTCGAATACAGCTTGTTGTATCTGTCGGAGATCCATGCCAACGCGTTGGCTAAGCTGAGACAGCCAGTCGTCACTTTGCGCGACGGGAATGCCATTGATAAACACCGGGGCATCATGTTCAGTCGCTGCCAGACGCCCGAGGTATTTTTGTGCCCCCTCAACTCGTTGGCTGAGCTCTTCAGAATCAAGCACGTCAGCAAGCTCGAGTGCTACACGCTCCCTTCGAAGTTTGGCGTTTGCGATCGTCGAATCGTATATGGCTTTGTCGGGGCGAGAGAGCTTTTTTGCCTGGAGAGACTATAAAGTGTCAGCGTGATCTTTACTGTAAGCATCGACGACTTACTGATTCCAGGTATCTGATGGCTGTGGCCAAGCCGTATGTACTCTTTAAGTGGTAAACAACCTTCGCCTGCTCAACAGACGCGGGGGTCGGAGTCTGAGGCACCAGACCCCACTGCAACGGAATGCCACGTTTGATGAGGTTCAGCGCCGTCTCAACGGCCTTTACAACGTGTTCCGTGGAAGTGAAATCGATTGGCAGAATGGCATTGTGGATATCGCGGCGGACAGAAGGCAATTGACCGGGGTAAGTCCTCTGCAACAACTATCAAGGTTGTCAGCATAGATTCAGCGATGCCGACGTTGTCTTGACTTACGGATCTAAGCTCGGTAGGCCAGCCCTCATATCTGGAGTCCTTCTCGATGTTGTTCATCCAGATGATGATGTTACCACCTTCTGTCGCGTCCCTGAAATCGTAGCGTTGAGCATCATTTCCGGTCTGACCTTCCGTGATAGCAGGGTGTGAGAGCAACGAGATAGCATCGGAAGCAGTGAGGCCTTGGCTTCGTATTCCGTTGATCAGCTTCCTCTCGCGGCGCATGTGCGCAAGAAGTGCGTGAGGGTTAACCTCACGCGCAGGGATTTGCACGCCGTTGATCCAGATGGCACTAGCACCAGGTGCTAAAAGCAGGTCGCGGTTGTTGTCATGCTCTTCCAGGAAGTCGGCCGAGGCATTGCGACCGGCGATGGTGGAGGTGTACTTTGGGAAATCCTGCACCAGTTTAAGAAGTGTATCCATAGGCTGATCGCTTTTCATGACGAAACTGGCCGCGTTTATCGAAAGATCGAGCACCTCGTCTTTCGACAGTGGCTTCAAATCTGAGACGTCTTCGTCGCTGTCAAGCCCAGTGCCTAGCGGCTTCTGGTTGATAACCTTGTCTCCCTGTTCTGTCTGTCTATCATCGATGACAATATAGTCGGTCCGCTTCAACTGCAGCTCAACACCATATCCATTCACTACCACATGTGGCTTCATGACAGCCCAGACGGAGGGCACGTGTCGGACTCGATACGATGTCTTTCCTTCTTTCGCAGTCTTGCTTATAGTCCTGTGGAAGCTCTTGAACCGAGGCATGGTGATGTCGGCGTATACGATTGTCGGCAAAGCGGAGCTGTTACCAAGTATGCGGTCAAATGGTAGCTCGTCGAGACTGGTTCAAGTCAGTGATACTGCGCGCTCCATGGTTCAGCGACACGCACCGTTCGCTTCTGATGTTGCCCCAGGGCTCCTCGTGAACCTCTGGCGAGCAGTATTGCTTGCCATTGACAGAGACCCATACACGACAGATTTTCCCTTGGTCCGCTTGTAGAGAAGGTTCGACCGCGGTTCTGTAGTACTGATAGTGTGCTTGTATCCGGGGCGCAGCAGAGCGTACTGAAAGCGCAAACTTGAAGGAAGCGAGGGTTTCGGGGTTAGTGATGTGACCGTCATTCTGGAGTAACTCCAAGAACTTTGTATATAGCTCGTTCTCCGCGTGCAAATCGTCGAAGTATCCCTCTGCAACCCGGTCGAGGATGGGGAAGTAGGCCGTCGCATTCTCCTCTGCGGCGGTCTCACTAGATGCTGTGAGCCGAGTCCGGATACTTGGTATACAGCGACACTTACAGTAGTTCTACCAAGTATGGCGCAGGCCTGAATGCAGCTTCCAGAGCGACATTGATGCTTTGATCGGCCAGCGCGCCAAAGGAACCCAAAGCGCTGAGCGCAATGAGGGCCTTCGCACTCAGCAAGGGTGCTGAAGACCACATGGCTTCAGGGATTGGCCGAAGCTCGCAAATACGCTTTCGGAGCTTCTATGGAGAAGGTGAGGTGCAATTCGAGGTGTGGGTGGGTGTATCATAAGCTCCAAGTATCATGAAGTTGCAACGTGTAGCATTTGGTGTCGAGCACGGAGCAACGCCTCGGTCAACAGACTGTGAAATCACCACAATCAAAATAGATTGGAGTCAGCGCTTCAAGCGTGAGCGTGCACAGATGGACGATAGGGGACGTATATCTAGACCTTGCTAGAACGTGCCCTTTCATGTGCAGAGGTAGCCCAAAGACGCGGGATTCCTCCATCAACACAAGATCCCTGCTAGTTTGGTCCGGTATCGATAAGCCAGACCTCCGCACGTCCTACCCCAACTTGTGCAATTGTGTTTCTCATGGCGGAACAGGTCTCGTTTCCAGCCCTTTATTCCAGTAGGTAGATGATGTGCCAAATCGCTGTATCTAAATCTTTGGGTAATCTGATTGTACATCTAGTAGAGGTAGAACTGCTTGAGCTTGTGAGCAGCAGTGTCTACCTGTCCTGGGCTGGTTCGCCCAAGTCCACCATCTCGACTCATTCATGTGCAAGTCCGAAGCTGGTAGCTAGCTCAGATCTATTCTGGCTTTGTCTGATGACGATACAGTAGTAGTCGTGTTCAATCTTCTGTGACGGAACTGATCTATTGTATGTGCCAGCTTCTACGACCACCCTTCTAGAACTCAAGGACTTGGTAACTCCAAACTTCTCTTCTTTTTCCCCCTATCGTCCACTGGTTCGGGATATTGCCTACTGTCGCAATTTCTTGGCTTAATCATTCTCGAATAGCGATAGTCGGCCAGTGTAGGGTTGTTCTTTTCCTACATTGTTCGGTTCGACTCGACATCCTGGGCTTGTGCTTGTACTGTCATGTTTCCAACCTGTATGATTAACGTAGGTGCATCAGTTCATACGTGACTTTGGATCTGCTATTGCGTATGTCGGGGAGCCTACTCGGCCCTTGCGCGCGAGGCACGGCCCAGCATCTACCGGGCATTAAGCGAGCAGGTGTCTGTCTTATCTGGCATGTGCATGCATTCCAGGGCTTGAATAAGCAACGGCAACGGCTGAGATGCGTTTCCACATGGCCGTATCAAGCCACACAGCACACCGAGATGCGATTAATAAGAGAGTGAAGCTCTTGACGTAACGAGCATCATCTGGCCGTGGAGCAACCGTGGCATGCAAGGACCCGTGTCTAGGGCTGGATGGCCCCAGAATGCCGTCAACGGTCGTGGTCGTGCTGACGCGCTAGGTACCAGGTACTACTAGACGCCGACCGCGATCCGCAAGGTGACGACGCTCCACCAGACGATCTCACGGCCACGACTCTCCCTCTCTATCTCCTTCCCCATCGCCATTGATGCGGTGAGCTTTTCTTCTCGGTTATCACGGATCGCCTGTTCCGCCAAAATGCTTAGCGGTCCCCCTCGCCTCATCCCTTTCGTCTTCGGCCTGCTGGCGCTCGTCCTCGTCTGGTGGTACCTGCACGTTGTGCCGGCCTCGACACCATGGACACCAGCCAACTTGTCTAAGTCGCCGCCCCCGCCTTCACTGCGCCCGGGCGTCGACCCACTCGACTTTGGCATTCCACTGCGCTTCTCCGACGGCCGCCCTAAGCCACCAGGTAGCAACTACACGTTCAAGATTGTGGTTCCGAAAACAACCAAGGAGGATCTCGACTGGATGACCAAGGAGATTCCCGATGCGCCCGTCGTCGTCTACGAAGTGGACAATCCCAACGCTGAGAACAAAGTTCCCAAGAACAAGGGCCGTGAGGCTATGGTATGCGACAGTCCCATTTGCACAGCCTGAGAGCCCCGTCGCTAACCCAACTCCCAACTCCCAGGTCTACCTCAGCTACATCATTGACCACTACGATGACCTCCCAGACACCACCATCTTCTTGCATGCCCATCAGCGCGCATGGCACAACAACATGCTCATGGGCCTCGACGCAGCCCAGATGATACAACGTCTCAACCACGAACGCGTCGCGCGCTTGGGCTACATGAACGTTCGGTGCCACCACGACCCAGGCTGTCCAGATTGGATCCACATGGACCGGCCTGGTGGCGATTTCGACTTTTTCCGCAAGCCCGAGGAGATACACTGGCGGAGGCATGTTTGGGAAGAGATACATCCAGGTGCACCTATACCACCTTCCATCTCCGGAATCTGCTGTGCGCAATTTGCCGTTTCGCGCCAGAGGATCAGGGAGGTGCCAATCGAGCGATTCCTGCATTATCGCAAATGGCTTCTCAACACCAAGATGGACGACCAATTCTCCGGGCGCGTCTTCGAATACATCTGGCACTACATCTTCACCGGACACGAAGTCTACTGCCCGGCCATGAACACCTGCTACTGCGACGGCTACGGCATCTGCTTTGGCGGCCTCGAAAAGTACAACGATTACACCAAGAAGCAAGACGATCGAAACGAGAAATGGAACCAGCTCGATGTGTTCAACAAGCGCCGTGACAAGGCCAAGGAGGAGGGCAAGGAGCCCGATTTCAGTGACGCCGAGAATGCCATCATTGATTCATTGAGGAAGACAATTGGGGAGATGGATGTTGAGCTGGACAAGCTGAGAGACGACGCGCGGAAACGTGGCGACGACCCCAAGATGAGGGCGGAGGAGACAGAGTCGTGGGATTCATCGCATATTTTCGATTATGCGCAGCACGATTAGACGAACGTGCACTGAAAGCGTTCATGGCTGGCGTTCAAAGCGAGATGGTAGCATTCGTGTAAATGATATTGATGGAGTTTCGAGTAAAACCAGAGCTGGGCTCTCTTGCAGAAATCTGTAGTTGATTTGCACCTGAATAATATCTCTTTACCCGCCCCTACCACCTAGAAGCATTCGTTTCGAGCAAGACACCCGGCACTCGTGCTCTTGGCAAGGTCAACACGCGCTGTTTTTGGGTCCATATGTGGCTGGTCCGACTCTTGCCCAACCCGTAGCTTTGATTGACTGATGATATGAGTTGAAGTTTATCTAGACACTTCTGCACTCTGGTCAAACTCTTTCAAATTCATTCATATTTCATGTTGAACCATCTGCAACAGGGTAGCGAGTGAGAGGTAGGTGGCTGGGGCAGCCCTTGCAGAGGCGCAGGCGGCTCTCACTAAGTAACTAACTAGGTACCAACAACCACTAGGCAACGTCAACAGTCCTTATATCTGTATTATTTTCTACCAATCAGCCGACAAAACAACCAGGTACATGGCCCCATAACGCTTGGGTTCTATTTCACCTATTACTCTACGCGACGTAGCGTCTTCACCCTCATTCGTTCTGGGTCGCTATGCATGCTTCAGCAATCATAAACAGGTGCACCTCTGGTTCACCGTCACCGTCGCTTTCACTCGGCTGCTCCTGTACGAGACAACCCCACAATGATGAGCCAGAGTTTTGCGCATCTTTGACCTGCTTTTGCCGCTGACCTACAACGACCCGCAACATTTCAAGCTCTTGTCAGGAACTACTACTTTACATCGGCACTTCTGCCACGATCAACATGCGCGCGAACGACAGTATAAGTCATGAGCGCCGGGCTAAAAAATCGGACATCGTCCAATGCAGAATCAAGCCTCTTCCATCAGATTTTACCCTGTCCGAAATTGCGAACAGAGAATCGCTAATACCACCAACGCCAGTGAACGAGATACTGGGCAAAATCAAGGTACGTAGCTTGACCGACACCGATGCGTATGAAGAAAATTGCTGAACGCCCAAGCGCAAGTGGGTGAAAACACACCAGCGTCGGCCCACACGGAGAAGATCTCTCATTGTGGGATTACACGACTTCGAGATCTTTCGCTCACCTTTCAATTCCGCAAAATGGGCATATGATTTATCAAGCTTGCATCTCACTGCAAAGGGGAAGGAATTGTGCTTCAGTGGCCATATCTACCTGGAAGGAGTGAAGCACTACGTTGAAGACATGGAGATATTCGGCCACTCAGTCGAAGGATATGGCGACCCAGATGACGCTGGAATCGTTACTTATATCTAGCCCAAGTGCGTGTTGCACGACCCAGAGTTTGACATATGGTTCCGTCTATATGAACTGGCTCCTCGCTACTTGCGATTCCACACCCCCTTCCAGTGGATCGCAAACTTCGCAAGGCACGTGCTTGATTATATGGAGAACGAGCCACCGAGGTCCGTTAAACTTGAAGACCGTCATGAAAAGTTCTTCAGTTGCCTGAGAGCGAAGTTGGCCAAGACAAAACATTCACGACCTGGCATACGATGTTTGATGGCAACACCGATTTCCCTGTTGCCTTCAACGGTTATGTGGGTTATATATACCAACAGGCTCACGTTCTTGAGAAAGCTGATTCTCTTCTGACTTATCCTATCTGGAGTCAATGCTTACAGGGCTCTGAGTACATCAAGAAGGAGGCTATCAAGGTGACAGATACGATAATAACACCATATGTGTACAGGTGTTTCCTACACATGTACTTTGCAGCGAAGCTGAAGCCGATGCGGCCTTGTGAATCCGTCAGACTTGAACAGGCAAATCGTAAGAGGAAGCTCGGCTTTGCCAGAGACCGGACCGAGTCAATTCCTGAGAAACAATCTTTGGGCGATTCTTCAACTGCAAATATTGTTGTCCGAGCCGGAGATATTATCGTCTATAAGCCAGGAGAGAATGACCAAATGGCCTGGAAGAAAGCAGATACTGAGTGGCTTGCATACGTTCAGAAAGTCGAATCACTGAAGGATGGAAAAGAGCAGCTATTTGTGCTGTGGATATACCGACCTGACGACACAAACATGTATCTTGCTTATTATCTGATCAAGAACGAAGTATTCTTGTCGGACAACTGCAACTACGACGAAGCCATTTTGTTGTATTCCGACATAAGCCGCAAGCTCACAGTACACTGGCTTCCCAAAACACTCGACACGACAAGCGACGTTCTGATCTGGCAGACCTATATGACGGAAGAGAGCTCATTTGTCACGTTTCGAAAGGACCATGTTACATGCGTATGTCGTAAAGACAAAATGTCACAATATATTAATCACTTCAGTATGAGGTCGGATTTATTCGGAATACCTCGGTACAGCGTCAACCGATCAGTTACACAACTGCTTCA
>WODD01000243.1:2483-15969 GCA_019775935.1 Neoascochyta sp. HWLR27
GCTATAATTAGTTAGGTATATTTTCGACAATATCAAAGCATTTTTAGAAATTGGTGGATGTTGGTACCTGCAAGATATCTACCCTGATAGCGACCGGGAGAAAATTGGCCAGACTCAGAACAGCCGGATCCAACGAATGCCGTATGTACACAACCATAACCGT
Organism: Neoascochyta sp. HWLR27; assembly: GCA_019775935.1. Lineage (NCBI taxonomy): Eukaryota > Fungi > Ascomycota > Dothideomycetes > Pleosporales > Didymellaceae > Neoascochyta > Neoascochyta sp. HWLR27. Next base: position 2,647 of record WODD01000243.1, read on the forward strand.
GCACCGTACATTGCTGTACAGGTTAACGAATTTGGCATCACGCACATCAGTTTCAACTCAGAAGCCGGGAGGGTGAAGTGGATTAGTCCAAACAAGGCAGACAAGCAAACTGATTTCTTCCAAGACAGAGGCAGTACTGACTGCTACAACAGTCACTATTACATACGATATAAGACCACAACATTATTTTATTAGAACAAACTACTAACATCTAGTAGGGACTGGAGCTTTGCGCAGTAGATGTCCCACACCAGTATCAATATCCCTGACTGCGGGCTATACTGCCTCCTACGCTCTCAGCACGTTGCTGGTCGCTAGCACCACATAACTCATTTTATGTTCGACCTAACATCTTTGAAAAATCTACATCACGTAGAGTATACTTGTGGATGCCATTACAACCAAGAATACCAGGACTCCGATTGTCCAATACGCCGCAACCAGGATTCCGGGAACTTACGTTCGACTTTGACAAGCTACAAAAGGATGTAGAGCTTTCTTCACTGCCACCTTCATCAATGGTCTATCTACATGGAAGTAAAATATCTGCATAAAAAACTTAACTTATAAATCCAGTTCCCTAAAGAAAGCCGTTCCAATAATTCTGATGCTGTTGTGTATGAGGTTCTTAAGATATCTGGTGTGTGGCTGTACGAGAACGCATACAATATAATACTTGCATAGAGCAAGCTTACGGAGGGTGAATAGTCAGTTAGAACGAGGGACCATTCAAGTCAGAGCTTAGTATAAGATTTTTCCCACGAAACGATAACACCTGAACATGTCATAGATTGGCACAATGTGAGGTAGAGTTATAATGGAAAGGGTGAACACAACACCCGCTCTAACTTACAGGGTGATTTCGAGACTATCTTGCACTAGACGGTATTTTCAAGCTCCGCAGACAAGTCATGGCACAGCACTGTGGGAGCGATGAAGTCTATCGGTACATGAGGGACATCCAGTCATGCTCACGTGACCTATCTATCTCTGTTTTGGTATGAAATCATTTTTGTTTTCATCGTAGACTTATGGAACATGATAACTAATCCTAAGCTAATGGCTGGCTGGCAGCGTCTAACAAATTGGCTTAGTTCGGTACATGCATTCAATACACAACTCAACATCAAAGTCCATTTCGTTATCGAGACTAAGAAGGGATCCAATACATGACTGGCTGACAACGTCTAATCATGATCATCATTGTACAAAACCCGTATTCTTGACATAGTACCTTAAGAAACAAACCTCCAGGTGTTCGTAATACCAGTGCGCTCCTCCTCTTTGACCAGATCCCTATTCTTTTTCGCCGACCAATACTTTGTGCCAATACAAAACACGATCGTCAACCCGCTTCCTACTATGATACATCCACCGCCAATTTGGTATCTGGGTTTCTGGTTCTGTAGGAATAAGTAAGGAGTAAACCAATGACTGACGCTGGAGACACAGTTGGCAATGGCAATCAGCGCTGCACGCTTGCAACGGGGTCTAGGAACGACTGTGGTCTCCCACGACAATTGGATATTGAGGCCGAGGAACGGACCTGAAACAAGCAGGAACAGAGAGAAGTAGCGGGCGCCGACGTTGAGAGTACTGATCATAATTGCGGCGCCGGCGAGCGTCAGCGAGATAGAACCGACAATATGCCAGCAGTACTCGAGCCTACGGCCGGAGGACCACGAGACGAGGAGCGTGAATCCGTAGGCGAAAAGGTAGGGCGGGGCCTGGATAAGGTAGGTCCCGAGGTCGCTGAAGCCGAGTGTCTGGACGATGGACGGGAAAAAATCCTTGAACGAGTGTGCGACTACAAGACTGAAATGCATGCCCGCAAACAGCCATGTATAGGGATCTTTACAGGCCATCCAGGCACCGCTCCACATGTCACCGTCTTCATCCTCCGACTGGCCACCTGCAGACACAAGAGCGCGGTACTGTGCCATCTCGGACTCGGTCTCGGACATGAAGTATGTCCCTGTACTGTCAGGGTAGTTTGGTAGCAGCCAGAATCCCGCAATAGCAACGAGGATGCTGACGATTCCCTCAAGGAGTAAGAACCACTGCCAAGCCTTCATGTCCGCGACACCATCCATACTCGTCAGGATGCCCGCCGCCAGTAATCCGCTGATCATGTTTGATATTATATTTCCAGCGTGCCAGATTCCCATGCGTAGCGGTGACTCGTGTTTCGTGTACCAAGAGCTCGTCAATAGGGTGACAACCGGGAGGAAGCAGGATTCCGTCAAACCAACCAAGAGACGGCATAGCATGAAGCCCCATGGCCTTGTGACTGCAGGCATTGCAATAGTAACGCAGGACCAGCCCAGCATGAGGACAGGTAGAATAATGCGTGGGGAGTACTTCGCAGCGAGAACGGCTCCTGGAACCTGAAAGATTATGTAGCCAACATAGAATAACGAGATTCCTGCGGACCATTCGACATCGGTCATGTGGAGGTCCTTTTGCATGCCGGCGAGTCGAGCGTTGGATACGTTTATGCGGTCTAATTGGCTGCACGATTATGTCAGCAAACGGCACGTGACAGGATTGGTAGGGCCCTCATCGAAGTCTGGAGAGACTCGGGACAAAATTGTCCAGTCTCGGCAACAAGAGAGGGACCCTGGACAGGATTATGGGGGAGTACTTACTTCATCAACAGCATCATGGTGATGATGGGGAGAAACTTCCAGTCCAACTTCCTGAGGACGGCCTTGTTGAGTTTCTCGAGCTCCTCGTCCGACTTCCCCACCAGTCGCGGGTAGCGAAAGAGATAGTTTGGGTCGAACACGACATTGGCGCTCTCTATGTGCGTGATCTCTTGCTTATCGGTGCTGCGGCGTGGAGAAGCAATGGACGCCGGCTTGCTGTCTGGGCCAGTGGCTGCCATGTCGCCTTAGTGAGATGGGAACGAAGAAAAGGTAAAAACAAGGCCTGTTCAAGATGCCAACACTCAGCAGAGAGGGACTCAGAGGATGGACTGACAACCAGAGTCGGGTTGCACGCCCTTTATGCCCATCTCGTGGTTATACCGCCGCGTGCTAGTTGTGAATGGGCTCGTTTGTATAAGTGCCGTTGACAGCAGCGTCGTACTTGAAAATTGTGGCGCTGATGCGGGGAAGCTTGGTTCTCCCCATACCCCATACCCCAGATGTTCAGACGATTGTGCGGAGTTCGCGGTGTATGGGCGCTATGATACTTGGCAGATGAGCCTACTCGGGGGCTTCGGACGCCCTTCGGGGGCGCCCCGATGGCGTCGGTGGTGGTGTCCGGGCGGTAGCCAGCCCTTCAGGGTTCCAGCTCGGTCCTGGGTGCTGACTAAGTACCCTGGGACATGCAGCCCCCCGCATCCATCGGATCACGCTTGCTCGGTCGGAGCTGATGCGATCATTACTTTCGGACATGTTGTAGAGCGTATGGAGTCTCTCAGCAACAGCCGATGGCGATCGCATGTGCCGCTGTTTGTGGGAGTGGAGACTGGGAGGTTGACCGCACCGATATAAACATGGCTGCCGCCCAGTCGGAAATGGCAAGTCTTCCCATCCGTTCTCATCTGAAATCGAGTATTTGATTCATCTCGTTATACTTCATACATCAGTCACACATCCAAACAACCATGGGCGAAGTCACACTCCACAACTCGATGCGCGAGAAGCTGCTCAGAGATGAAGTCGCATACACACTCTCAGTCAAGCTTGTCCGTAGTGTTGAGCTGCCTATGATGGCGAAAACCGCCGGCTTCGACGGTATTCTCATCGACATGGAGCACTCGTCCTTCGACATGGACACAACAGGCCAGCTATGCATGGCAGCACTCTACGCCGGCATCGCTCCCATCGTCCGAGTCCCTTCCAAAGACCCTTTCTTCATCTCTCGCGTCCTCGATGGTGGCGCTCTGGGCGTTATTGTCCCTCATATTCGCTCTGTCCAGGACGCTAAAGATGTTGTTGCGGCTGCCAAATTCCAGCCTCAGGGCCACCGCTCGTCAACAAATGGGCTTCCACACTTCCAATTCCGCTCTATTCCCGCGCTGAAGTCAAATCCTGTCGTAAACGCCAACACACTTGTAATCCCCATGGTTGAGACGCTCGAAGCAGTCGAGTGCGTCGAGGAGCTGGCAGCGGTGGACGGCGTTGACTCACTACTTATCGGCACGAACGACATGACGGCTGAGATGGGCATTCCTGGCGACTACGAGAACCCACGTCTGACAGAAGTCTACCAGAAGACCATCGACGCATGCAACAAGCACGGCAAGTTCGTTGGTATTGGAGGGTTACACGCACGGCTGGACCTTGTTGAAAAGTTCTGCGTCATGGGTGCGAGGTGGGTCATGGCCGCGACCGACGGGCCGCTGTTGCTTGGTGGAGCGACCAAGAGGGCTGCTGAGATGAGTGAGCTTAGTCAGAGGACAAAGGCCGCGACGCTGGAGAAGAAGGCTGAGAAGCTGGCGGGGATAAATGGAGTAAATGGAATCAAGGAGGTGGCGAGTGTAGTGACCCAGGAAATTACTACTGGGCAGAACGGTGTGTGTTAGGGGATGGAATGAGGTGATGGATAGACTTGATAATTTGAATGAACAATCAACTTACAATGCTATCCGAGTTCAACCAGATCTAACAAGAACGGATAGGTATTCTGGGAATGGAAAATGCTAGTAAAGGAACCCAATAAGAATTTGGTACTTTGTTCGGTTATAACGGGTAATGATTGTGAACCCATGTGTGCCAACGACATCAACTCTTCCAAGCACCCAGTGCATGGTTTTCATCATTCATACTCAGCCAAAAACCAGACGACAACTATATAGGCTCGGCGCCTATCCCCTCATCATACAATAATCTCTTCACTTCATCCGAGATCACAATTTCGGAGCACCTAACCAGCAACCTCAAATTCATCCTATCATACAAGTCCGGCCGATTCAACGTCCGCTGAAGCTCGGCGATAATCTCGCGCAGACCCCTAACAGCAGCATACCGCGCCGACATGAGCGTTAGAATATTCAGCGTCTGGAATAACCGCGCCTGTGTCTGCGAGATGTGCCGCAAACCGGGATTCCCAACAAATGCCGGATTGTTCAATGTCGATGTTTGTGTGGCAAACACCACGCCGATCGCAAAAACATGCAGAGCCTCCAGCGCAGGGACCGCGCCGGAGGTAGCGGCAATTTTATCTTCGAGCGCGCAGAGATATGTGTCGAATTCGTTCATGGCTTGGTGCAGTACTGCGGGGCGATCCTGGTCAGTGAAGAACCGCGGGTCTTTCAGCAGCTCCATCAAGCCGCGGGTCATCAGGCTAGCCAAGTGCCATTCCCCAGCAGACTGTCTTGCGGGCATTGTCTCTTGCCAGTGGAGCAGGTTGATGCTGATAGTAAAGATGCTGGCCTCTTTGTCTTGCCGAACCGAGCGCAGGATTTGTGCGTATTCGATCATATGACGGAATATGGCGTCTGAGACGTCGGATTTGGCGACATGGGTCGGTGTAGATGGTGGGCGCTGTGGAAGTCAGAAAATGAGCGACCGGATGGTTGGGAAGGGATTCATACCGTGATCTGAATGTCGTCGTCATTGAGACAAAAAGGTCGATCTAAAACGGTGCTCACATATCTACGAAAGATCAGCTAATGACTCTCTCTTACACGCATGACGGAGGCTACTCACGTATCAAGAATATAAAGAGTCCACAGCGCTCGGCTTCGCTGATCATTCGCTTTACTGTCGGAATGGGGATCGGATATACGCGTTGTATGTATACCAGCAGAGATGCACCGGGTAATGCTGAGACCAAGTAAATGCCAGGTAGATCCGCCCAAGGATGTGTAGAGAGAGTGTATAGTCAGTGCCATAAGACATCGCAAAATCGACATTTGATCAGAGCATTCAAAGACAGTAGCTAGTATCTGGATGGCTCGGGATACCATTTCAGTAGCATACAACTCTTTGTAACTATAGTGAGGTCCAAGCAGAATGCCTGTCGCTGTCCCCAGGTACACCAGAGCCAATTTTTCGTCTTCGGGGCACTGGCCTTGCACTGAATCTCGATGGTGGGAGAACTCGTCAGAGGTCATGAAGGGGAAAGATGTTCGCATCCTGTCAATGTAAAGGTCGAGGGATACGCGCATTTCGGTCGTATCCAAGTCGATATGCAACTGACTGCTTTCGCGGAATGCTGCGAGCTGCATACTCAGGTGGTTGTTGGTGTCAGCGGAAAGGGTAGGGTTGGCCCCACAAACGCCTGTGGCGGCGTCGAGTAGTGTAATGAACGATATGCTGCCAGTTAGAAATGGTCTGTGGTCTGTCCGTTCAGCCATGGCAGACAGCGATAAATAGGCGACATCGTCTTGCATAGTCTCATGGCTCTCGTGAGTTCTTGGTCCATCTCTCCCCGCTGCAGTTGCCGGGGTATGTCCTAGCACCTGCGTGTCTATATTATAATAATGAGAAATCTGTTTGTGGGCTCCAACTCTCGTACTGACCTTGTTGGCGGCGACGAACTTGCTCCCGCAAGGCTTGAACTCGACTCTTCAACGCTTCGATGCCCGTGTCACCTCCGGCCTCAGAATCGTTGCTCGCCGAGCCGAGGCAGCGTCGTACACATTTCTTGGACGCAGTGCGGCATTGCAAACACGTCGGTCTCTCCCGGGAGCACTGGCATCCATTAGCCGTGATCATACATGTAATCCACCCCTTCCCTCCGGTACCTTCTGCTTTCGCCTCCAACAGCGCTCGCATGCCTGCGAGATCTGCGTCGCCATGGCGCCTGAGGACTGTAGTCTGTGCGTGGAGGATGAATTGCGTCTAACCTAGGATAAGTTCGGGTCGTTGGACATCTCTCGGTGAGGGTCCGACTGTGCAGTAATTGCCGATACAGAAACCGAACGGTTCTCACGCGACGTCTTCCAATGACTGAAGGGGCGGGTCTGAAGGAAGATGGCCCCGCTCCGAAAACCCGAAGTGCGTCGTGCGTCTATTCCTACCCCTAATCCTGTCTTCTCATCCGCACTTGCCTTAAAGAAGGGAATTAAGCTTGGAAAGGAGCCAGAATCCACCACCTAAACGAATCGGCTTCCTAAATCCCACGTTTTGTCGTCGGACACCCTCCGAAATGCGGAGGCCCCACATTCGGTGCGCGAGACGGCCTCTGTCACGGTAGGCCCATCACTAAGATGCGGGGAGATCACATCCGCGCCGAGCATAGACAATATTAAGGCCATGGATGGCTCTCGTTTGACACATTCACATTACTCTTCCCTCGCAGTTTTTACAAGTTCGAGTCTTGTACGCACTTATATTTTAGTCACATTTTCCTACCATTATGGCACCAGGGAGAATTGGGTCATCTTCGGATTTGACCACACTTGCAGCTACAAAGAAGCCAACGGTTTACCTCCTCGACACATTCCACCCGTCAGCGACAGAGCATGCACAGAATTTGTTTGATGCGGTACTACCAAGCGACCCCCGCCACTCGCAATGGCGAGAGAAAGCCGAATACCTCCTGATTCGAGGATCGTACTTGACTGCAGAGGACGTGGCGTCTTGTCGAAATCTCAAGGCGCTCGGCAAGCAGGGTGTCGGTGTGTATATTCTTGGATTACTGGTATTATCATACACTGATACAAGAAGGTATCGACAAGATTGATGCAGAGGCATGCAAAGAAAGAGGCGTGAAAATATTCAACACCCCCGGCGTCAATGCGCAAGCCGTTGCCGAAACCGTGCTCACACTCACCATGTCCGTGGCACGTGAGGTTGGCCGCATCACTGCGCTGCAGACACGAAACCAAAAAGTGCCCAAGGAAACATGTTCTGGACTCATCATCAGCCAGAAGACGATCGGTATCGTTGGCATGGGTAATATTGGACAGCGGGTCGCCAGGATATTCCAGCAGGGTCTGAGTTGTAATGTTGTAGCCTACGATCCATTCCTCCCAAAAAATGCCTGGGCCAACATCGAACACCAGCGCGTCGACACAATCGAGGAGCTCCTCAAACTATCTGACGTCGTTACCCTTCATATTCCGCTTGTTGCACAGACCCGGAATCTGATCTCGCGTCCTCAGCTCGAAATCATGAAGAAGAATGCTATACTTATCAACACTGCGCGCGGCGGTATTGTTAATGAAACAGACCTAGAGCAAGGACTGAAGGATGGCCTGATCTGGGGAGCGGGTCTCGACTGCCACGAGCAAGAGCCCCCCACGAAGGAGAAGTACGGCGGCCTATGGGAAACCGGGAGAGTCGTTAGCACACCACACGTGGGTGCAGCGACTGCGCAAACTCAGATGGAGACCGCTATGGCAGCGATAGACCGCCTGAATGAGTACATCAGGGCCTCGACATAGTAGACGTTCAATAGTAGGTCGTATGACCAAAAGAGTCAATCTCCGTTGGGATCCAACCCCATGCATATTCGCACAGTCCAGCTTCCAACTGAGTGATCATACCAAAATTATCTGTGAGTCCGAGGCCGTGATTAATCGTATCGAGGTTATAGGGTACCATGGTGTTGTACGGGTCGTAAGCAAGACTATCCAGATTGGTTTGCATGGAGTCAGAAGTAGTGTCCGTGAATTCCGGACTCGTGTTCACCACGCTTGGATTGTGATCCAAGGCGTTGTTGTTGGTATCGCTGCTAGGATTCTGCACGTGCGGGCCAACTTGAAGTCGATGCTCAATGCATTCATCTTTCAGAATATCAAAGACAATCGCAAACGATTCAGCGTCTGGCATTTTGAGTTTGAAAAAGCCAAGAATCTCATTGCATAGCTCGAGCGTCGCTTTGTGTTCTGCGTCGCCTGCAACCGTGTCTAGCTGGTTCAAACTAATGCAGTAGATGACGGTCAGCCCGGCTGTAAAGATTACTTGGAAATAACTCCGAGTCCAGGTGATGGCTTGCTGTCCCATGAGACGGGCGTAGAGCTGAATGACTTTGCTGGCGGACTCGTAGCATGTGGTAAGGATCTTTTTTGTGATGTGACCGGCTGTGAAGGAACATGAGATGGCGTTGTGCACGGCACCCCTTGCAAGGAGCATCAAGTCTTTCTGATACATGAAGTCATGCCACTCGGGTTTTTCATACAAAGCTCTCGGGCTCGGAAAAATTGCGATCAATGAGCGCCATGCCTGTAACTCGTGACAAAATCCGGAGAAACTCATGTACAAGTGGCCTATCGATTTGAATTTCGCCGTTGGGCGTCGGGTATGGGGAGCGTCACCCCGAAGGGATTCCATCCCGCGCCCAGTGAAGTATTCGGTATGGATGCGAGAACTGATCTGTCGCAGCTTGATACAGTGTATAAAAATGGTAAGCTCGGTCGGCCCTGAATGAGTATCCACTGGCACAACATCGAGGGTTGGCGCACTGACTGCCGCCAATGTCGCATCGTCGAGGTCAATAGGAAGCCCCACTGTGATATCACTTTCCCTTATCGCAAAAGGACGTCCGAGAATACCGGAACTGTACCGGTCAAGAATATAACACTCCCAAAAAACCCTACGACGATGTTGTTCAGTCAACAAGTCATGCCTGCCAGGATTCTCCGCATCGGTGGTATGTAGCTGCCATTCAATACACTGCCGCATACAGAGCTGGGATATCTCCCAAAGGGAAGTCCCGATATGATGGTACATCCCGAAGCGAGCAACCAAGAGCAGATTCTGGATAGCTTCAATATCCTTGATCAGGGGAATGCTCCTGAGACAGGCCTCGGCGGACATGAAGTATCCATAAGGATTCTCAGAACTGATACCGGCACGGTGGCGCGTCGTTGCGCTGATTGCAAACACCATGAATAGCCGGAAGCGATCCTGTGCTGATGGTCGAGTATCGTTCGATTGGCCATAGACACGATCAAAGATATCCAATACTTCCTGGCGCAAGAGAAAGGTGTGATGAATGTGAAAGCGTGTGAAGTAGTTTTCCAGAAGCTGTTCTGCTTCACTGAGAGGGGGAAATGGGTTGGGAGTTAGATGTTGTCGTTGCATCCTTGGTCTCGCAGCAAGCTGGCTGAAAATTCTTTCACGATGCTGCTCCCACTTTGGATCGGAAAGTATGTTGTGCAGAAAACCAAGCCCACTGCCATCCCCGACGAATTGACTCTGACCGGCCATGCTATTTCTGGCCATCGGGTCGCGCTGTGTGCTTTCGGCATTGTCGGACGACGGAGTAGGAGTCGGCTGCCCCTCCGTGCGGTTCTGTTCCAGTTGCTCCTTCAACATGAGTTCCTCCTCTTCCATTTTCCGTATAGTGTCTCGCTCGTAGTTTATCCCGGTGGCCGCGTCGACTACGATACATGGGGTGGCTCCTCGAGTGCAGTTGAGGCACTTCGGCGCCCGCCGGTCACATCGGACCTTGCGCGACTTGCATTTTTGACATGCAGGAAGCTGAAGCTCAATCGGCATTGGTAGAACAGGTCTGTAAGGGTTGTCAGTGGACTAGGAGAAATGACTACCTCCAGAATATCCCAGGGCCGTGGATGTGTGGGAAGCACTGCGTGTATTGGAGAGGAGCTAGGGACAATCCCAGCGCCCTCGGCCCCGCACCGAAATGGACCAGACCCCTTCATCCTGGCTTGGCACCGTGACCGACTGCGTATATCTTTGGCATGCTACAGATGCATCGAGTAATGATTCCTAGAACATAGCATATCCGGCATAACTAGGTTCGTTGTTAGGATCATTCTGGGTTCATAGCCACATGCGGCGGGCGACATTAAACAACTGAAGTTTCTGACTGGACTATCAAATTAACAACGGAGGCCGGAGCAATCCTCCCTCTTTGACCCGCATCCACCCACGGTCCAACTACTTTGCAAGGCCAATACGTTCAAAAGCCTGGTCCCTCAATGTGTGATCGCCCTCAACAAAAGCGTTAATGTAGGTCTTGTAATTCCCAGTCAGTCGGCTTTGATCGAAGACGCCATTCTCGGTGCAGAATTCCAATATGTAGCTGACCCAATTCATCCAGTATCCTCCGTACGTACTCTGGTCTTTCTTTGCGATCAAAAGCAGTACCTAAACTAGCTGATAGACGGTTGGGACGCGCACTGGATGCAGATCCTGCGCAAATCGCCCTCTTCTCCCTAGGATGTCTGGTCCGGGTAGTTGATTAGGATCAGATGCCAGAATGATGCTTTCGCCGTCCACGTTTGATAGATTTGGGAGTCGCTGCAGAATGTCGGATCTTCTATAGAGGCCCAGTCGTTCGGATTCGGTGATGTGGAGATGGGTATGACGAGTTGGAGCATAGCACAGTATCTTGTTGCTGATACAACCTTCCAACATGCACTTTTTGAAACCGGCACCTTGAATGGTGTCGTAGGCAGCGTCCATGAAATCATCGTCAACAACGAAGTCGATGCCCTTGGACATGTGTTAGAGTCGGTCGGCTCAGATTGAAAAGAGGTACATACATTGACTATGATTGGAATGCCAAAGACAGTTAACATGTAATTACCCCAGAGGACATAGGGAATCTTTGCAGAATCAAGCCTTGCAGCTGCTGACGCGACGAGCCTGTCGTCGAGAGGTAGCAACTCAGAACCGTCCTTGCCCTTACTAACGTCTTCAGTCATCGTGAGAGTATTCCAAGTAGCTGACCAATGAGCAGCGATGCTGTCCAGGTCGCTCAAAATGCAAGTGGATGGGTTTTCATGCTTTTGGTGAAAGAAAGGCCTGGCAATTAAGCGCTGGCTCGACAAACGGCGCTAACTAGCTGCTGCACCACAGCAACCCGGCTCAAACCGTTAACCCTCCTACAATGGTAGGAAGAGATCCATCCATGGACTTATGGTACGGTGGGCACACCTCGCGCGGCCGTCACAAACTTGAGCTCAAGCAACGTTTTCCCTCTTCATCTCCATCAACCCACCACCACAGGCATGGTCAAAATACAGATTCTCTCTGATCTTCATCTGGAGAGTCCAGCAGCGTACGATGTCTTCGAGATTACTCCAATAGCAGAGTACCTTGCGCGGCTCGGGGACGTTAGCTATACCAAAGACGTCGGTTTGATCGAATTCTTTCGAAAACACCTGCCTAAATTCAACATCATCTTCTATGTGCTCGGAAACCACGAGCCATATCACTCGTCCTACGCGGCTAGCAAGCAACATCTTCTCACGCTCCAGGCTGAAACTAAACAACAAGCAAGTGGGAAGTTTGTTCTCCTTGACCAGACGCGGTACGACCTCTCGCCAACGGTGTCTACTCTCGGCTGCACGCTCTTCTCCAATATCACAGCTGCTCAAAAGGACTTTGTCAATTTTGGACTCAATAATTTCTACCACATCGAGAACTGGACCGTGGAGGAGCATGTGCAGAAGCACGAATCCGAACTTCGTTGGCTCAACGCTGAAACTCAGAAGCTCATGGAAGGATCGGACCGCAAGATCATCATCATGTCACATTACTCTCCGACCGATGATGCTCGTGCTATCGATTCCAGACACAGGATTAGTAATATCTCATCTGGATTCATGACTGATCTGTCCTAGGAGACTTGCTTCTCCTCAGAACGTGTGGCGATGTGGGCGTTCGGACACTCTCATTCCAACTCTGATTTTGAACACAAAACTCATCAGGCCAGACTCGTTACGAATCAACGTGGTTACTACTTCGCACAATCGGACGGCTTCGATCCAGGAAAGACGATAGAGCTTTAAAGAGGCTCAGACCCAAAGAAGATAAGAGATGGAAGACTGGGAAATGGATGAGAGAGGCGTCCTTCGGAAGAACTCATATTTTCCCTATCCTCACCGGCTCCATGTTTCACGCACACCGGTCCATCGTTCAGGGTATAGGTCGATAAAGCAGTTGAATAGCTTACGACTCCAAGTCCCTCTCACACTGGAATTTCGCTTTTGGCATTCAACCTGATACGGTAATTGCCACACTTTCTACTTTCTCAAGAACATCGTTGCTGGTCCCTGTAGCCTCAGGCTGGAGTCAGCTAAAATGGATACACATTGCCACTGAATCTAGGTTTCTCAGCGATATCTAGAATCTTCGATGATACCAGCTGCGGCCTTTGGGGAGCGTTGGAAATTACTTTGAAGACGCATATCAAGACGAAGCTGGCCACATGGGGATCATTGATTACTATTGCAACGCTTACCATGGGACCTTTTGCACAACAGCTGCTCTCGTATCAATCCAGGCCAGTCTATTCTGACGGAGCGAGCTTTTATAGAAGTGTCAGATATAAGGCCTAAACATGGCTATGATGCGGATTCGCCAGTTTCAGATAGTGTTGGTGGTACAAGACTCGGGTGTAACCCCACAAAACATGTAAATATGCGATGAGCGCAGAGACGAACAAGAA
>WODD01000243.1:16001-91652 GCA_019775935.1 Neoascochyta sp. HWLR27
ATCTAATCTGACAAGAAGCCAGATATACGACACTGCGTATGGGACATTTAGGAATCTAGGACCAGGAGCTCCAGATTTGTGTAAGTCGACTAAATGTTGCTCTTCAGAACGGCGTGCTAATACACAGCTAGCCGTAGAAATAAGCCCTAAAACGCAAGGAGGTATCCTAAACGGCCTTTATAACTTGAGCTCTCCCATCGATGTCACTTGCCCTACTGGAGATTGCAAATGGGACAGCTTCACAACACTGGCTGTCAAGAGTTCCTGTCAGGACGTTACATCACATGAACGTACAGAGATTGAGTGTGAAGGGTTTGAAGCCCACATGTCTTGTAACTACAGTACCCCATCTGGCTTGATTCTACAGACTAGGTCATACAAAATGTCGGGCCAGGTGCACCTTGATGTTTTCCAAGCGACCGCTGACAGAAAGCCTCAGACCCGGGCTGACGAGGTGGTCGACAGCACGATCGTGAACATTGCAATGGCCAATATAAACGGGTCAGCCGGTATCCAAGGCGTAAAGGAGCCAGACTTGATAGAATGCAATTTGCGCTGGGGCACACGAGTGATTCGGGGCCCAGCTGTGAAAAACGGTACCTTCAATCCTGGTGTTTTCGAGGACTTCGAGCTCATTGGTCTGGAGACCAGAGGGACGATTGGCAACGGTTTTCCCGAGTGGCACAGCTTTGCGACGAAGAATGCCTCCTTTCCCAGCGATAAAGACAACTTTACTGTCCACGGGACAGACCGAAGAGAAATTCAGACTTACCTAGAAGAAGTGCTCTCTACCAGAACTACCAGAACTACCAGAACTACCAGAACTACCAGAACTACCAGAACTACCAGAACGAACACAGCGCTTAGCGGTTTCTCTCTAGCTCTCGCGACCTCAAAAAACCAGTCAGAGACAGTTGAATCGATTGCCAGAAGCATGACGTACGCGCTCGGACAGAGTCCGAGCCGCGAGAAGCTAGAAGGCAAGGCGATTCATTATGAGCAGTACATCCGTGTCAGGTGGCTTTGGATCATATTGCCCTTGGCTGAAGTGGTCATGACTACAGGATTCATGATTTGCATAATGGTGTACATGAAGCGGTCGGGTGTGGCGGTCTGGAAATCCTCCAACATAGTACCGCTTCTGACAGTGATGGTTGGCTGGGAGAATAGCCAGCTTGGGGCCACTTCTTTGAGAGGTCTACGTGAGAGGTCAAAACACATGAAGGGCCAGTTGATACCCAACGGCGCGAGTGTACAAGGCTTGTATCGCACTGAGTAGCGAGGCTTCTTTCTGTAATAGGCTAGGGTCTCAACGCGGACAATTTCGATTCCTGCAGGTATTCTGACATTATGAGAAGATGCATGGAAGTATACAAAACACCCATCGGCACATGATAGATGTGAGACGCAACGACCATACCGCGTGTATGAGTTGTAGTATCTGCTTTGATACAAAAAGCTGTTATTGGAGAAGAACGGTTCATAAATGTCACAGTGTAAGTGCATGTACTCTCGCTGCAGCTACGCCGCTAGCTATAGCAGGATAAGTGAAGGTAACGAACAGATCCCTACAGCCTCCAGATTCACATGTGTGAATACCGTTCTCGTCACTTCTTCTTCTTTACACTATTTACAACATCTGTGGCATGGATCCAGCAATTATTAGACATGTGTTAGCGCAATACAACCGATCTATCGCAGAATCCATAGATTAAAACCAACATGAAACCTAAAGCAGCGGCTCTGAACATGGGTAGTGTAACTTTTCGGCTTACTTTGAATCCTTCACAGGCTACCATTCGATCACAACCAAGGGCGCGGAGTATGAAGGTTTCTTTACACTAACGACCATACCATATGAATTTAGGCAACTGAAACAAGCATTAATATATGGGATTTAGGAAGTGCATAGTTCTGTTTGAATGCGCGGAGCCAACAGCTGCGCCACGCTGTGACTCAATTGCGCCTCGCTGACTGCTGCATCTCCAATTGCACAGCCACTGGCCTAGCAAGAGGTGAACTGTATAAACCATACCCACGTCGACGATACCTTGTAGCGACTGTCCACTTGATAGGATCGAGTGCCGAAGAAGCAGACTGTTCATTGTTTTTTTGACCAACCTACCACCTTGCCTGTAGCCCTGTCAACATCCCATCATGTTTCTCGTCTCTGGATCAAAAGATTATCAGAGAATGTGGGGAAGACGAGAGCCTGCTCCCCATCTCAATGGCACTGCCTGGACGGACTTTGAGAAGTGGAGTCGTGAGATCACAAAAGGCATTGCAGTTTCCGTGAAGCATGAATAAAGCTAATAATTGGTAGAAAGAGCACTCGTCGATCTCCTCGACGTCTTCAAGGGAGAATTCAACAACTCCAACGGAATCATCTACCCAGAACAGCTCGGGTACTTCAACGGAGTAGCATCAAGTCTCAAGGTCGATTCCGACGGCCATATCCTTCCATCATCGATTACAGAACATCTCAAGAAAGTGTTTTCCAAGAAGGAAGATACCATACAGCACAACTCGTCCATTTTGGAGAGTCTGATCCTCTCCCACGCCTGCTTCTCATTCTCAGACATCGTCCCCTGACCCGAGGTGCACTTTGTCGCGCAATCATCCTGCTGACACAAGAATGCAAGTCTACACTGGGGGGATGCACGCTAGCACCCTTGTACTTGTCTAAAAAACGCCTGCATTTTATCTTCTCTGCAATCGCACAACACACACCAGCTGGAACGACATCTTACGACGACATGCTAGATGTGCTATACCGGCTGCCTTACCCCGCGCACGCAAACCTGTTCAAAGGCTACGTAACACCGCAGCGCCGCGAGAGGCTCGCGCCTGTCGCAGATCGCCTGGAGCCAGGGAAACCAAAATCAGTAGCTCTCGATCCGCTCCCTATCGCTGCCCTGAAGTCGCTAGAGGAACTTGTTCAAGCCTTCAAGTCAGATCGGAACCCGCCGCTTGCTGACTTCAATCCGAAGCTTCCGAGTGTCAGTGAAGTGAGTGTTGAGCAGTTCGTGGAGTGGGCTGAGAAGGTTCGTACTAAGCTTTTCGCCAACTGTTGAATGTACTAATATTCGGCAGGCCGACTTTCTTGAGGTTTTGGATATCCTCTTTGGAGTCTTCTTGGAAGACCCTTGGGAAGGCCACCAGACAAGTAACTTGGACGGTGATGGCCAGATTGCGGTTGATCTGTCTAGTGGGTAGTCGGGAAAGGCAGGCAATGCGCGAGGTATCTTTCCACTTAATGCGAATCACTGGATCAGGTTCAAAAGAGATAGCGGCAGGATTTGGGGAGGCAGATGACATGACATTTCACTCTGAGGGCAGTATCATGCAATAGGGATGCAAGTGCTGTTGAATATGATAATAGTGGTTATGAAAGAGGTTCCAGGACCTACCTGATCACGAGATGGAAGATGAAGGACAATTTAAAAACAATCATTTTATGTATCTGACAAAAGTGTCACGTTGCCAATGGGTGTCGATTGGTCATGTGATTGGGGTGCGGTGGGTATAGTTGGAGGTTAGAACCTGGTTCTTACGACAAACACCTAGCAATCTTGTCACCCGACCACTATACGTCTCCCCTGCTCAAACAAGACATGATATCATGGGGTGTCCCGCCGTTGCTCCGACTTTTGACGTTTGGGTGGACATGGCCAAGAATAATTACCTATCGACAAGTCCGACTCGGTCTCGGACTAGGCGACCCCTTGCGCAGCGCCACGGCTCAAAGCAGCGCCGACCCTCCCCCCAATTGAGCATCGGACAAGCACCGACAAGCGACCAGGCTGCGCAGTCTAACCACATAACATGACATCACCCGCCGCCGAAGATCCGAACTCTCGTGCTTGTCCGTAGATAGCAGACACTAGCGTCGACGGACGACACCAATGGGGCGGGCTGCCCGCACAGACATGAAACACTGAAGCGCTCATCCCTCGTCGTTCGCGCAGCCGCCTGCTCGAGCTTTTGCCTTCCACCTCGTCTGCATCTGGCGGAGGCATCCGCTTCCTCTGTCCTTCCCTCTTTACACATGCCGTCGGGCATTCTCGTCGCTCTCTCCCCACCCGTTTAGGTCCTTTTGTGGCCGTTGCAATCACTACACAGGTCGCGCCGGTCGCGTCTCTGCCTCGCTCTCTGCCCACTCGCTGTTTGATCGCCGCACAAGCCTCGCTCTCTCGATTCTTGTGCATTTATTTTTTGCGCCGATTTTTCCACGCCTCGTGGTGTTGCTCGTCGCCATGTTGGGGTTCCACAGGAGGACCAGGTCGCTTATTCCTGTCAAGGATCTCGCAAAGTACGATGTGGTGCCCGTCGAAGACAAGTACGAGGAAGAGGAGGAGAACGAGCTGTTTGCCGATGATCAAGACCGGGCTCTGGACGACGAGCCCACCAAGGGAGCCAACAAGGCGCGCCAGAGACAGCTGCTGCTCGTCTATATTGTCGTCTTCGCAGAAGCGTGAGTACCTGCCTCTACCCCTGGACGCGATGACGCTGGTTGCTGGACCCTGGAGGAGCTATCGAGTCGAGGTACCTAGTCCTTGCGCTAACGCACATCGTGCAGCATCATAGCCTCGTCGCTACAGCCCCAGCTCCAAATGCTGCTGTCGTCGACCGATTTCTGCGGCAACCTCTCCTCGTCGTACCTGCGGAGCATCCTCGACTGCGCCTATGCCTTTGGCGGCACAACCGGCCTGTTCTGGGGCTACATGTCCGACCGCATGGGCCGCCGCCGCGTGACCCTAATGGGGCTCTGGAGCATGTTTGTGTGCTGTCTAGTCATGGGCTTTGCAACCACCCTCGCGAGCTGTGCCATCTTTAGGTTCTTCGCCGGAATGGTCAGCGCCGCTGTTGTGTGCACCAGCTTGACCATGATTGGCGACCTGAGCACCTCGGCCGAAGAGAGGGCGCGCAACGTCGCCAGACTGCCACTGATCTCGCTGTGTGGTTCCGTGGGACCGCTCGCCCAGGGCATGGTCTCGGAGAGCCTGCAGGCGTACGGCATGGTGTGGGAGAAGTTCCCCACGCTGGGATCAGGACTGGCCAGCAGTGCGATACTGTTTGTGATTGCACTTGCTGCGTCAATCTTGCTCAAGGAGGTAAGAACGCTCGCTGACTGTGGTCAAGATGTTGACTAACATGGTGCATAGACATTGCCGCTGTATTCTGACCGATCATCCCAAGTCGTAGATCTCGACTGCGAAAAGGCGGCATTCCTCAGGCGCAGCTCCGAGGACACTAACATATCTGAAGATACCAACATAACACTCGTCGACTTTACCCGTCCGGAGCCGATTACCATTACACAGTTCCTTCAGGCGCCCTCTCTCCTGATCCTTTTGTCATCCTTCTGCCTGCTTTCGCTTCATGCCGCAACCTTCGACGTTCTTCTCCCCCACCTCGGTCAAAGCAGCACCCAGCAAGGCGGTATGGGTATCGCTTGCGACTGGCTTAGCATGGTTGTCCTGATCGTCCGCGTCGTCGCCGCCATCGTCATCTTCTACGGAATCCCTCTGGCCATTGAGAAATACGGTCTCTTGAAGCTCTACCGCTCCATCTCGCTCCTGTTCCCAACCACGTACGTCCTGACACCGCTCCTCGCCCTGGCAGTAGAGTGCACAGGATTTGCGCCTGTTCTATCCGTCTTGGCCATCATGGTCAAGCACCTATTGTCCTGCGGAGCGTCTGTTCTGGTGGCGCTGCTGGTGCTCAACACACCCCCCGACGCATACTCGGCTGGCACTGTGGTGGGCATGATGCAAGTGGCCAGCCTGTTCAAGGCGTTTGCCGTGGCCGTCAGCGGCACAAGCTACTACTTCAGCAGCGATGTCAGCATGGAAACAACCAACTTTGCGTTGTGGACATGTTTGGCGCTGTTTGGGCTGGTGGGTGCCGGGCTGGCGTGGTATGTCAAGGAGCGGCCCAGCGTGGAGAAGGATTTCCCCAGCGAGGTGCTCTGCTGGGAGACGTGTTTCGATGCTGATGCGGAGAAGGTGGTGGATGTTTGAAGTATAATTTTTTTTTCTTGCAGTCTTTGTGTCTATAACTATAGTTTTTTTGTGTTGTCTCCTATGTTTTCCAGCGAGTTTCTCATAGTGTATGTACATCACAATATCCAACCCGGTCGTGTTCAGCCGCTATTCCTCCGTCTACCATGGAGTAAGATTGAGCACGCATGAGGCCTAATTTCAGGCACACGCACCATGTGACTTAGAACGGTGGAGGAGCCGGCACATGAAACACACCAAGTCAGCTCGCGAAGGGCCGGCACCCTTGGACGGCGGACCGCTGACAGCACGCCGCACGCAGCAGGAGACGACGGCGAACGAGGACCATAAGAGGAGCACTATATGATGTGAGGAAGCAGCGAGCGCAATGGGCGCAGGTTGGCGATGTTGTGCATCAATCAGGTAGTTGATGGGCGGTGGAGGTCTCGGCAGCCCCGCGTCGCAACGGCGGGACATGTAAGTACCGGTACATAGGTAGCTACATTGATGTATCTGGCAGCCGGCGGGGGATGCCCCTGCAGGTCCTGCATGTCCGGCATGCAAATGAGTAGGCCAGAGCCCTGACGGCGCCTGCTCCTTTTCACCTTGGCCGACTCGTCTTCTTTATCTTCGTCTTCATCGTCGCGGTGCGTGTTTGTTTACCTCTTCTTTGTACCACCAAACACGGCGCTGCCCCGCCTCGCCCACCAACAAACATCACAATCGCAATCAGTAATATCTGCACCTCCACCTGCACCTATCCACATATCCCATACCACCAGCACACCCTCCAGGCGCCATGACGCTCTCGGCCACGTACCTCGCCTTCCTCAACAACCCGGCCCGCGCGGCGCTCGCCGACGAAGCCTCGCTGCACTACATCACGACCCTGACGAGCCTGCACGATGCCGCCGCCGTCATGAAGCACCTGGCCGTCCAGGAAAAGCTGCTCAAGAAGAAGTCGCACAAGATCCTTGACACGGTCGAGAGCCGCCACGGCCTCAGCATCGATGTCGAGGTGACTATTGAGTTTGAGAATGGTGGCGGTGCCTACCTGCCCGGCCTCGACGACAACTTCCTCGCAGACCGCACCGTCACCTTCCCCATGATCCACATTGTGCGCTTTGACAATGCCGGCAAGATTGTCCAGATGCGCCAGTACTGGGACCAGGGCTCGCTCCTCAAGCAGATGGACGTCATCGGCGCCCGCTCGCGCAACTGGCCCATCCGCGACGCAAAGGAGCAGGCCCGCCTCATCTCGTCGACCTCCGCCGCCGTTGCCTCGGCCGACTCGCCTCCTTCGACCCGCCCCTCGACCCGCGGCGCAGACGACGTCTCTGCCTCGTCGCGCTCCCGCGGCTCCACCAGCAATGCCATGAACGATCCCCACGCCTCGCTCTCGCTCTTCCAGGCCCGCAAGGTCGACGAGAGCAGCGTGCCTGCCGCCCACCCCAATGTCCCCCGCGTCGCATCCGCAAAGCCCCCTCCCCGCGAGTACGGCGAACTGTTTGTTGGCGGAGACGACTCTCCCGCTCCTGCGCAGCAAAAGTTTCCCGTCAAGGGCGGCAGCAACAAGCACTTCAAGGACAACCGTCTGTTCGACGAGACAGAGGAGGACAGGGCGGCTGCGACACCCATCAAGAGCATCAAGACCAATGAGAAGAAGTACAGCCACTTTGAGTTTGGCGACGGAGAAGACGAGTCAACCCCCCGCGGCCGCGAGACAACCCGCCACACCAAGCCCACAAAGTCTCAGTCCAACTGGAACTTTGAGGACTTCGTCACCCCTGAGAAGACAGCATCGAAGACGCTGCCCCAGGCTGTGCGCAACTTTGGCTGGAGCGACGACGAGGTCAGTACATGAGCCCGTGCCTAGGCGCGTTGAATATAACAAACGCTGACACACCACAGGAGGAGGCTTCTCCCGTTCGCCGCCCAATCGTGCACAAGGCACGTCCCGATGCAGACCCCCACTTCGAATTCAACGATGAAGGCACCCCCGCGGCTCAGAAGCAGAAGCCATCCACCAAGGGCAGTACATCCAACAAGGGTCAGGGCCTCTACAAGGACCACGTGACGGCCAACGATGACGAGGAGGGCACCGCGACTGGTGACATGCGCACGCTCGCCGAGAGGCCCATCAAGAGCCAAAACCGCTCCAACGACTTTGGCGCGCACTGGGAGATGAACGACAACAGCCCCGCACCGACCCAGCGCAACGAGAACCAGAGGCCTGACACGACGGAGAATCAGTACAAGATCAACATTGCCGGCAACGGCATGGGCGGGCGCAAGGGCACAGAGTTTTCGCTGTTTGACGAGGTGCCCGAGGAGCCAGCCAACAGCCGCAAAATTGGCAACCACACAGGCATCCAGACCGCAGGCGACGGCATGGGTGGGCGCAAGGGCGCCGACAAGAGCTTCTGGGACTTTTAGCGGCAGCCGTAGCCGAGCCCAGCGGCTACCATGATCACCATGTACAACGCTGTTTGATGGCCTTTTTTGTTGCCCAATCCTTGTTTTTGCCGCTTTGCTTCTGGTTGGGGTTTGGGTTGGATTGGGAGGCAGATACAGATATCCCGGCGCGTTTGTTGGGCTTGACACGTCCCATGTAGTTTGTAGCAATAGCCACGTTCGTGTCACTCCTCGTAGATGCAGATGTAAATACGGGGGGCTTTTCCGAGTCCATTACTTGTATTTGAATGAATAGTATTGTTTATACTGTATTGTCTTTGTTCGAGACGGTGAAGCGAATCTAAACAATAGCTTACAAAGGTTACTCGAGTGAAGTCACCCTTGGCTCTTCCTCGAAAACACAACCTCGAGCTCGTCGCCCACCCTCGACGAATCCATCTCGCCATCCCATCTATCCAACACGACACGCGCCCGCAACCTCTCCGACACAGCCCCCCACCCGCGCTCCGCCAGCGCGGCCCACACGGCGCGAAACGCCTCGCCCTCGTGCTCGCGCGGCCCACCAGGCCCATCCGTGCGCCCGTCGTCAAACCACACGCCGCGCTCAACCATGCGCTCGAGGTCATCCGCGCTGTCCATGGACGCCCAAATGTCCCAGGGCAGATAGCGCACGCGGACAGTCGCGAGCGACGAATCGCGCGCCGCGAGCATCTCGAGCGCGTGCACGGCGACAGTGACCCAGTAGCGGATCTTGAGCGGAAGCGCGAAGCCCGGGCGCGACGCGCGTCGGCGCTGCGCAGAGGACGCGCTGATGAAGTAGAGCGGGACGCTGATGCTTTCTAGGGCGAAGGTCGGCGACGCCAGGTACGCGAATAGAGGCGTGACTTCCATGCTGACGAGGAGGTCGAGTTTGGTTGCTATTTCCTCGCGGGCTGTGTCGTGGGTGGGTGCGTCGGGGTGGATGAAGGGGTCGTGAGTCGCGAAGCCGAAAGGGTCGTCGGCGGCGTGTGGAGCTGCGGCGAGGGGCTCGCGGAAGGACGGGTACAGTGATGAGCCAGCGGGGTCGTAGAAGTTGTCGTCGTAGAAGCCGCCTTCGTGGTCGTGCTCGTCGTAGTGTGCGTTGTAGGGCGCGCCGCGGATGTAGTCGACGTCGACTTCGATGGTGTCGTCCTCTTCTTGCTCCCACCAGTGCTCGTTGTACGTCTCGCTGCGGTCGGGTGGGTAGAGTTTGAGGTTCGGGAATGTCACCCAGTCCAATGCGATGCTTTTTAGCCACTTGAGCCACTGCCGCCCCGGCCCGTTTTGCTGCTCAATTGCCTCGAGAAGGGACTACAGCACGAATGGACCGCAGCTGAGAAAGACGGTGTGCTGCTTGAAGAGGACTTCGAGGGCTTCGCGCGCGACTTGGCGGCTGAGGAGGAAGTATTCATGGTGTAAGATGAGGAGGAGGGCGGCAGCGCTGGGCTTGAAATGTTTCAGGTTGCGGCGCTCGATGCGGAGGGCGCGGTCGCTACGCTCATCTGGGAGGTTGAAGGCATGGTCGTAGATCTGGCACAGTCGCATGTCAGTACGGCGAATGGTGTGCGTGTAGGAGAGACTTGGTCGCGGAACTCACCTGGTCACGCAGCTCGCGGGGTAGCTTGAGGAACGGAAAGATATCTGCAATTCCTCTATTAGGGGCATGGTCATGAGATGCAGTGTCGTCCATACCAGTTACCTGACCAGGTTCGAACGCGTCGCTTTCGTGTTGCTGTCGGCGTTGGGCGTGTCGTCACCAGCAGCCCACTTTCCTAGTCGGCTGGCACGTGATGACACAGCTGACATTCCAGCGCCAACATCCCTGCAGGCACATCGGGCCAACATCAGACGAACGCCTGGCTCGGGCAGAAGCCCAATAACTCCCACTGATCATCGGGCCC
This sequence comes from Neoascochyta sp. HWLR27, assembly GCA_019775935.1. Taxonomy (NCBI): domain Eukaryota; kingdom Fungi; phylum Ascomycota; class Dothideomycetes; order Pleosporales; family Didymellaceae; genus Neoascochyta; species Neoascochyta sp. HWLR27. Next base: position 26,338 of record WODD01000243.1, read on the forward strand.
ACAAAAGTGCGTTCACAACGAGCATCATCTACTCTCTACTCCGCACTTGTTTCACTGCTTTGCTGCCGGATTCAACTGGTCATGTGGCCCGCTCTTCACAGATCCCAGCAAGTCCACCTAACTAGCAACATTCGACTTTTTAGATAGTAATCAAAGACATGCAAGTGAGATCCACTTGGACTGTGACCATGCTCAAGTACCCGAACCAGGACCAGCGACATTTGCGTCCGGTGCTCGACGATCGCTGCTCCATGGAGCCATGGTACTACTCAACGCCCACGTCACTACTGCAGCGCCGTTCGACTACTCGTACCAATGCATGCATGTCGTGATTAGTCCCCAAAGGCCATGCTCAGCGTTGCGCCGTGCCAGCTCAGGGGGAGACCATAGTAATCCCTGCTCGGGGGGTGAGTTCCAACGCAGGTTGCCTGAGACAGGTTCAAGCAAGGCCATCTCCATGTCCTGGTTCATTCTAGACAACGCAATGAGTTTGGCATATTTGCGGCAGCGCGAAATTGCGCTCGACATGGACATGAGCACCGCAACTTGGAGAGGCGTCCAAGTGCCGGCGGCTGTTGGTTCCTGTCGAGCGTCCATCCAAGGTAGTACAGTCTGCCCGGCCAAGCACTGCAGTTGTGGTACGCCGACCCCCCAACAAATCCGCCTCTCAACGGCCACCTTATGCAGGACGAGTGCAGCATTGACGCACAGCATCGTGTTCGGAGCCTGGACACGTTGGTCTTGCTGCTGTCCTGACAACGTGTCGGTCGTGGCATCACAGACAGCTGGAAGCTGCTGCAGATCAGTGGTGGCTTGCGTGGACAGTGACGAAGAGACAGGTCTGCCGCTTTACCAGCAATGCAGGCTGCCGTCTTCGTGGTTCCAGTATACAATTACTACGAGGACAGCAGGCACAGCAGGCAGCGTGTACTCGGGAGCGTGGAGTGACCATCTTGTTTGTAGATGCCGTGCTTCTTGCTACCGTTTCAGAATGCGCGGGTCGGCGCAGGGCGGTTCGTACGCCAGCAACGGCTGAGCCGATGACCGTTGAAGCGCGAGAGTTTCTCGGCTGTGTGCAAGTCGCAAAGACATTGGGCTCCCATCTGAGAGATTGGCAGCAGTGGAGCCTGTTGCGGGGTAAAGTGACTCACTGGCTTGTGTAGCTGAGCCAAAGTACAGCGAGCATATGATGGCATCTGACACAAAGCCGTTGCTCTGGTGAGCCTGGTTGTCGGTTCATGCGGAGGGTCACACCGCTCCAGGTCGAGCAGAGAGAAAGGAGATGGCGGCGGGGTGGCAAACGGCGACGCGCCATGTGGTGTCGTACCTTGTGCCGGCCTCGAGTTAAGTGAATGGATCGGCTGTCAGGAGCCATGAATTGGGCACGCAGTTATGGCGGAGGCAGGCTGATGGCACATAGTTGGGAAATGCTGTTAGAATGTTGCAGCCACAGAGTTCAGCCGTCCACCCGTGTAACCGTGTGACCAGGCCACGGACCGCCGGAACTCTGTCTGCTGTCTCGGGAGATGGATGGGTCATGGCAGGTGGGTATGCGATGACTCTGGATATTGCTGGTCAGCGCGGCGGACGGATTGTTGGGTGGGCGTGTGGGTGGTGATAGTCGTCAGGCCATGGCGTGCGTGCGTGGTGTGGGAGGCGCCGAGAGGCAGCGCAGCGGTAGCTAGAGGTGGAGTGCTACCGGGCGGGTTCCTTGGTAGAGGACGCGGTCCCTTGCCGGATGGAGTGGCATGGTGTGGGAGCGGGAGTGGGTAGGGTGGGGAGCAGGAGTGGGTTAGATGGGAGTGAGATTGGGTTAGGTGGGCAGCCTTGCTGTGCTTGCTGTGGCTAGAGCAGGAGGCGTGATGTGATGCAGGCTAACGTGACCAGCAACGATGCTGTGCTACGCCCTGACAGATGCTGTTGACGTGCATTGGCAAGCTCGCAGAACGTGTGCAATACGAAGGGGATGTAACGGTTCACTCTGGCAATTTCCCGTTCGAGACACGGATCGGGACAGCCGAGGGGTGCTGGGGTTGGCGGCTGGCGGCTGGCGGAGGGCAGCGGGCGGATCGATTCATCCCAGCGAAGCGAGGACTGGCGCGGCTGTGCGTCCGTGGTTGAGAGAGTGGGTCTGGCGGCGATCCTTTGTCCAGCGCAGGCAGGCAGGCAGGCAGGTGCAGTGGCGGCGGCGGCGCGAGCGAGCGAAGAGTGGGGTGGGGGCGTGTGCAGGCGCGGAGAGCGGTGCGGGCGTGTGTGCGTGCGGGCGTGCAGGCGGTGGGGATGAGGTCATGGCGATGGCGACGGGCGGTGGGTGGGCGTGAGAACGTGCAGCGGACGGGGCCAAGTTGGGGTCGCAGTCGGCGAGGGCGCCGGTTGGACAGCAGGGCTGCGGGCAAAAGCTCCTCGTGGCGGCCGTGGGAGCTGCGGCGGGCGCCACCAGCAGCATGGACGGGCATGGGTGTTTGGGTGACGACGACGATGACAGGACGGCGGCGGGCGGCGGGCGATGGGCGAGGGGCGAGGGGCTGGTTGGTGGGTGCGCTAGGGACTAGGTATGCGATGCGGCCGGTGGAATGAATTGGTGTGGGTGGCGGTAGGTGTGTGGGTGGGCAGGTGTGTGGTAGTAGGTAGATGGGTAGTAGGTAGTAGGTAGGCAGGCAGGCAGAGAGGCAGACATGGCATGCTGGTGGTGGTTATGGTGGTCGTGGTCGTCCCTCGTGCGCATGGCATCCTCGCAGCCTCACAGTGTATACCTACCTCGAAGCGTCCCCGTCCCCGTCCCCGTCCCAGCCAGTCCCAGCCAGTGTGCGGGCGCGGTAGAGGCCCATGTTCGAGTGCAGGTAGCCGCCGCTAGAGGCTGCGCAGATACACGAGGCCGCGATTGAACGATTTCCCACGTGCGTGCGGGCGACGGTCTACCGCCTTTGTCGTGGGCGCCAGCATCCCAATCCATCCCAATCCCAACGCACCCTCATTAATTGGCCCCTCCCTTGGACTTGGCCGCCCCCCATCCAGCCGTCCAGCCATCCAGCCATCCAGCCATCCAGCCGTGAGCCGTGCCTGGTGGCCTCGCCCTCTGTCGCCGCCCTCCACGACAGCTCCACTACTCCACTGCCCCTCTTCAGCCCGGCCGTCGCACATACGTCCAGACCACCGGCTGCCCGCTGCTTTGTTGTGTTGCCGCTCGGCCAATTGTGCGCCCTCCGCGCCCTTGGGACTGCTGCTGAGGCCTGTCCATGCAAGGCACGCCGGCCCTCGATCCATTGACCGCGACGGAGCGCTGCTACTGTCCCTTGTCTCTTCCCCCGTGCCCACCCCGCCCCCAGGACATGTCCTCGACCCGCGCTGCTTGACTGTCTCTGTCTCGCTGCTCCCTCTCTTCCTGCGCCGCTGGCTGACTGCTGCTGTCCTGCTGTCCTGCTGTCCTGCTGTCCGCTGCTGCCCTGCCGCCTGTCCCCCCCCGTCCGTTCCCCAGCTGCTCGACCTCGCCCGCCCGCCCACCCACCCTGTACCACCGCCAGGCGCCACTCGCCCGCTGCTCGACTCCGCTGCTTCAGGCCAATTCTTCCCCCGGGTTCCGGTACGCCTCGCTCGACACCCGTGGGTTGCATCCAACCGCCCTGCGGCCTAGCATCGCGTAAATTTCAGATCCCGCCTTCGCGACGCCGTGTACCAGACGTTAGCGCCAAGCACCACAACACCTGCCACGCCCACGGCCCTCGCTGCAACGCAGACCCGCCGAGGAGAGCACTGCAGCCACGTCAGATTGGGCTGCGCCCGTCGTGAGCGCTCCATGGTAGCCGTGTCGTGCGCACCGCGGCTATTTCTTGTTTAGACTGGCCTTGCTGCTGCCCGCCCAAACCGGCCTGCTCGGCACCATCATTGCGTACCTTGCCTGCGCCTGAAAGTACATCGCTTCCCAGTGCCAGGCTGCCTCCAGCCCCACGACTGTTGCGCCCTCGCCCTCGACCTGCTGCGCCTGCCTCAAGGGACTCGACTACGCCTTGGCGTTTGCTCTGCTTGCCCCGCCACACGACAACAGTTCCCTTTGGGGAGGAGCACCCACGCATCCTGTGCCCCCTCGCCCTCACCTTTGACCTTCGGCCTTGGACCTTGGGCCTTGGATCTCCGACCTCCACCCCACCTCCCACCTCCCACCTGCAATCCTTCCCCCTGCCCATCTCCTTCCCACGCTGCTGCCACCCTCGGCCCCAGATCATCTCCATCGCCCGCTCTCCTACTCCGCCCTCTCCCCACTCCCTCACCCTCACCCTCACCCTCTTCCTCCCTCCCTCCCCTCTCACTCCTCTCCCAGTCAACCATTCCGCTACTGCGGAACACGGCTGCCCTATAGCTTCGCCCCAACCTCAGCACTGCTGCACATCATTGGCCACCGCCCGACCACCGCTGCTGCCGCTGCCGCTGCCGCCGTCACTGCCGCGCTCTGCACCACCCGTCCACCACAGGCTCGCTGCACCCGTCGACGTTGTGCAAAGCCCACGCCTCCGACTCTTCTTCTGTCACCATGGACGCTGTTTCTCACCAACGCCCCCCTCAACCAACTTCCGTGCCTCACGGTCAGGCGCTGCCCTCGATCGCCTCGTTGACCAGCAGTCTGTCTCCCGCCGAGCAGAGCCCCATCCGGCCTAACCAGCACCCAGAGGCCCGCGATTCCGGTAATTGGTCCATCTCTCAGAGCAAACGTGAGTTTCCACGAAGACTCTACTCGCGCGTCCAAGCACACGTTGCTCAGTCCTCTGCCGAGACCTTGCTGACGTTCACCTCCAGATTCATCCACCGTCTCCAACAACACCATGGGCCTGCAACTGCAGACCATCCTCAACGCCGAGGACTCGCCATCCCGGCACTCGGTCCCTGACACCCCATCTTCAGCTAGGTATCCGATGGGCCTGCACCAGGTACGTGCTTTGTCTTTCTTGCCGCGTTCCGGCTGACACAATTGCAGCAGAATGCTCTTCCTTCACTGAACCAGGGCTTCGACCACCGGGGCAGCCTGGATGCTGGGTCGCACCTTGAGTCTCGTCGTAGCAGCGTAGACAGCCGCATGAATGCAGGAATGAACCATCTTGCCATCAGCCCCTCCTCGCCATATGACAGCCAAAACACATCACGGGTATCGCTCGTCTCAAACCTTCAGCAACAGCGAGGCATCACGCACATTGATGCGCGCCACAATGGAGCATCACCGCTATCACCCCTGGTTCGAAATGGGTCACGGTCCAACCACCCTCCACGCCAGGCTCCCGTCATCAACCCGAACCCTCGAAGCGTATCAGGAATGCCAGACCCCATGGCCGCTGCCCCTACCAAGGGTTATGCCTGGGCTTTCCCGGCTGAGATTGATCCCGACGAAAGGCGAGCGTCTAGCAGCGGCGCGTCTAGTGCAGAACACTCCACTGTTCCTTCGAGGCAAAACAGCTTTGCAACGTCTATCAACAGCAGCATCTTCACCACCGACTCCCACCTCCCCTCTGGACAGAAGCGCCTCGATCACGGTATGTTGACCTGCTTCATATTTCCCACACTGTATTGACTTTGTCCAGATGTACCCACAACGCACCACCACTCGATGCAACACCGCAGCGTCACGAGCCTCCAGAGTGCAGACCATGCGGCTGCGCTGGCCCAGGGCAGTGGTAACTACAGCCGTACCCCAGAGCTCCGCATCAGCCACAAGATGGCAGAGAGGAAGCGCAGGAGCGAGATGAAGAACCTCTTCGACGAGCTCAACAACATTCTTCCCAACTCCCCTGGAAGTAAATCGAGCAAATGGGAAATTCTCACAAAGTGTAAGGTCTTCGCTGCCGCTACCCTTGCCCCATACTGACAACAGACCAGCCATTGAATACATTAGGAATCTTGGCAGAGCACACGATGCTGCTCGCGCAGAAGCTGCACGTCTGCGGCCCGATGCCGAGTATTGCCGACGAGCCCAGGAAGAGAACGAGCTACTGCGCAATGAGCTGGCAGCCGCTTGGAACGGCCTTCGTCGCCTCGATCCCAACAACCCACACGTGTACGGGAGTATGACAGGCATGCTGGCACAGCAACACGCCAACACCCCAGCTTCGACAAACAATGTCCTCCCGCCTCTGCAGCCGCAGCAGCAGCAGCCTCCACCACCACAAGTGCAGCCCCCTCCACAGCCCCCTCAGTGGGGATCGTCTGCTCCTACAGCGATGCAGGGCGTTGAGTTTGGTGGTGTCCGCCCCTACGAGCATCCCCATCGCTGAACAATGCATACGCGGCGCAGCTCGATGCGCTTGACCTTACCGTTTATCATTTGTTGTACATTAACATCCTTAACATTCGGCAACTCGGGCGTTTTTACATATACAGTTTCGACATGCAAAGTCCACGGCGCTTAATCTTCACCCGGCGCCATCGGTTCAGCGTGGTCAACAGCACGAAGTCACATGCATGGCTATTTCTTTTCTTCTTGCGAGAGCTACACCGGGAACAGCTCGTTGCATGGTGGTGAAGCCACATCAATCGGGACTCAAAGGGCACTGGGGTCACCTGCTCTGGGATCCTCGCGCCGTGAGTGCATGGTCCGCGTCTTCCATCCACTGAGCGCGTCCCATTTTCCGTACCCGCAACAATCAGGGTCACCATTCATCAGCTACGTCAAGCTCGACATCCTTCGAGGATCTTTTGCTATCCCATGAGAGTCTACGGCCCAGTTATGGGGCCGAGTAATACTTGGGAGAGGGTAGGCGAGGTGTTTTGGGAAAAAGTATGTTTCGCTCATGTATCCTAAATTATTTGCATGGTTGTTTTTCAAGGATGCAACGGGCGTCAAACGGTATGCTTTACACAGTATGGATGGGTCCAGGGGATGAATCAGTGCCATTGTAATGACAGGGGCCATCAACCCAGTAAGAAGCTTACAGCCCAACATATGGAAACCAGATGAGGAGCAGACAGTGATCAGAGGTGAACTTGTGATGATGTCCCTGAATGGGATGTGCATCGTTGTTGAGGGTAGTGTGGTATGTCACAGGGGCGCGATGTTACAAACAAAGGGGGGCAGGTCATCCGTGAGGGGAGAACTCCAGAGAGCACCACTCTAGTCAGTCCGTGTAACGTAACTTCTTCATGTGAAGTGGATCACAGAAGTCTTCTACAAGAATAGACATGGTACATTATGCTGCTCTACACACATGTGCAAAGGCACGCCCAAAAGCAAACTTCCTTATCATTCTCGTTCATGTGCAGCACCGCTCTCAGCTCCAAGACATGTATGCTTTTTCCCGCACGATGCGCCACCACGAGGATTGACAGATCGCCAAGCACGGGCACAGACGGGTCAGATTTGCGCATGGTAGTGATCCAGCCACGAGACGGCAGGAGGCCACGCACGTCATGTTGCCCGCGTGGCTAACTAGTCAGCTGGCTGTACCAAGACGGCCATATGGGAAGGAGCATGCAAAGGGGTAAGGGTCGTGTGAGGGCGCCCACCAAGTCATGCCATGAGCATGAAATCAATAGTCAGTCACATTTAACTAGGGTTCTCGCTGCAAGTAGATTGCAAGATCTGAGTCATGTTCGTCTCAACATGAGTTTGCGACGAATAAGCAGAGGCGCGGGGATGGTCTCTTGCTTGCGTGCTTTTTTCCTTCCTTTTGCTTTTTGCGCGAGGATGAGGCGTGCCGGAGAGGTACCGCGAGGAGAAACAAAGCGGTGTGAAACTCCGGGATCTTTGGCGCGCCACGTTACGGAAGCTTCCATGCGGAGGAGGTGCGTGTTTAATTCAGAGGAAGGGTGCATGTAAGCGTGGGGCTGGGGTTCACTGTATTTCTTTTTGGTCGGCTGCGATCGGTGGCTTGAGGCGAGAGATCGAGGGCTGCGGTTTTGGTTAGGCTTAGTTGAACTGCGCCATACATGGCCAGAAATTCCTTGTCGCATGCTGTTAGGTGACTGCGTAGAAGACGTGCGTCGGAGGAGTGAAAGAACAGCTTACTAAGACGGAGCTTAGACCATTTGCTCCGCTCACTCACACCTCAATACCTACACACCACTCTTACGATTGCATTATCGTCTACATTCTAGAAAGCGCTTTGGCTTATCTGGCTCGACAACACCAGCATAACCGCGCTGAATGTAAATGATGGATCTTCAAGAACAGCAACCTCATACCTTCGACAGCAATAATGGCCGATGAAATTCTAGTCCATATCTCAGCGCCAACCACGAGGCAGAATGACGAACTATACCGATCTCTTGCAAGCGCTTACTTGGACTTCAAGCCCCGCGCGGTCTACGGGGGTGCTGGGTCCGCGGAGCCATCAGAGCAGAGTGCGCCGCGCGACGCCACGCTGAAAGACATCGCTACACCTTCCACCAAGCATAGCAACGCATCTCTCGACACATCGATATCCTCAATTGGCAAAGACCCGTATGGCAGTTTCCCATCCAATATATCTTTCGGTGGCCAGGAATGTCTTGGTTCTCGACCCTACCATGTGTCGCCGGAATACGGGTCCCCAATCAGCCGACTTGCCCGTCTTGATCACATCTATCAAAACTGGCAAGATCAGACAACTTCAAGAGGGAATACTGTGATAGAGAAGAGTCAAGTACCTCAGACACCGCAGGAGCTGGATGATGCGGATACGGCATTCATTGAGGACTCGCAGTTTGGGACGCAGGTTGTGCAGAGTCAACTTTTCAATGGCTATTCAACGACCGATGAGGATACTGACCATGGAGACGAAGGTAAAGACAGAGTAGAGGATACCGATAATGAGGAGGTGGACAGAGTGGAAGAGACGGAGATAATGTCTTTCGACGGTAACATGTCTGATCAGTCGGGCGTTGAACTTACGTCAGATGTCGAACCTACCATGAGCGAGTTGCAGTCCTCAGTGCATGCAGATTCGCCTCCCGAAGACACCGGGTCTAGTGCGGATAATTCAGAACATACTGAGGATCCTCCCAGCTATGGCACACTAGATTACTCATTTCTGCAGCATGGCAACAACGAGGCCAGCATCCAGGCGATCGACGCTTCCCTCTCACGTGTAGATTTCTCCGCACTCCCACTGCACGCTTTCGCTCCAGAACCAGAAATCTCAGTGCTGAAGCCCAGCACTCTGCCTTCGCAAATCACAAAGTCACTGTCAGCATTGAAAACTCAAAACCCAAAGCGCTTCCAGCCATGCAAGCGGCAACGCATCCCAAAACACGACGAACGCGGGCACTGGATTGTTGACTGTGTGAGCTGGCCTCAGATTCTTCAGCAAGGGTTCTGGAACTCGCTGTACGAGCACGTCTGCAGTGGCAAGATTGGCTGGGGGGCGACTCTACACCGCGATGCAAAGTCTCCCGAGATGCTTGGGCTCGTGAGGCTGTATTGTTGGGGTGAGGTCGTCGAGCACATGTGGCTTCTTCTGTGGCTCTGTTCGCAAGGACGTATATCTGGTTCCAAGACGAAGTGGATTGATGCTAGCGGGATTACAGTATTCGAAGTAGCATGATGGGCTGGAGGCGTGGTTGCGACGTGGTAGAACGGCCTGGGGAACAATCACATAAATATATATTTTCTTCGGGTATAACTATCTAACAAATAATTCAACAACAGAAACTGCGAGAACATTCTTGTACTCATGTGCAGCGACTGAACTGGTGTTCATAAGATATACGGTTTGCATTACTTAGAGCGATGATCGGCGCTTCCCTGCATGAAACGCGGATGCTAAGCAATGCAACGGGGCGTCCTCGGGGAAATCAAACGCTCTCTCATCAATACAAAACGTCGAGCAGCACATCCTCCTGCTCGGGTGGCCATGTAACCTCCCACAACTAACGTATCCCAAAATGTCGACGCGACCACACGAGGAGCCCGGCAAGCGCGCCGACCGCTCTGGCCACGCGCCCTACGAGCACGCATCCGACGACGATAGCTACGACATCCGACCGTCTGCAGAGCTATCAGACGACGACCACGACATCCTCGAGTCCGAGGACGAGCGCGAGAAGCTGCTGACGCAGCGCGATGGTATCTCCGGTCTCTTTGGCTCGGCGATCAAGATTGGAAAGCGAGGGGGTGGCGCAAAGCAGCCTGAGATGAAGGAGCGCAAGAGGAGCCAGAACACCGAGGCGAGTGCGCTCATGTACGGGCTGGAAGAAGGAGTCGGTGGGTCCAGTTCGAGTCTGCTCCGGTCGAGAAGGAGTTCAGAGAGTGACGGGCAGCGGTTGCTTGCCTCGCATGCGCAGAAGAAGGTACGTAGCGCCGCACGACGTGTTGATAAGGCTGACGGGTGCTGCAGTCGAAGAGGGGGCGACTCTGGCGGAGAACCGGATTATATATGTTTATTGCCGCCTTCTTCGCGGCCCTGTTGGGAGTCGCATACCGCCTGTCCGTGCCGGCAGCCAGCAAAGCTGCAGCGACAATGGTCTCGAATGGAACCTCGCTCTTCGCACCGACTACCATCTTGATCTCGCTGGACGGCTTCCGCGCCGACTTCCTCTTCCGCAACCTCACGCCAACGCTAAATCAGTTTGTACAAGAAGGCATCTCGCCAAAGTACATGCTGCCTAGCTTTCCCAGCGTCACCTTCCCCAACCACTACACAATGGCGACTGGCATGTACCCGGAAGCGCACGGCGTCGTCGGAAACAGCTTCTGGGATCCCGCACTAGAGAAGGAGTTCTACTATACAGATCCCGAGAAGAGCCTGCAGCCACATTGGTGGGGCGGCGAGCCCATCTGGATAACAGCAGAGAAGCAGAATGCTAAGACTGCTGTACACATGTGGCCCGGATCAGAGGCACATATTGACGATCTGGAGATTGCCTACGTGGACAAATACAACGGGTCAGAGGTCCTGTCGAGAAAGGTTGACCGTATTATGGGCCTGCTTGATGTGCCTGGCCCTGAGGATGTTGGCGTCAAGTCCGATGCGCCGCGCCCGCAGCTCATCGCCGCCTATGTTCCCAATGTGGACAGCGATGGACACAGACACGGACCCAACAGCACACAGATCCGAAAGACAATTTCCAGTGTGGATGCGATGCTTGGCGATATTCTCAAGGGATTGCACGAACGCAACTTGACCAGCATTGTCAACGTCGTTGTAGTCTCGGATCACGGTATGGCTACCACGGACGTATCTCGCCTTATTCAGCTCGAAGATCTCGTCGACCCTGCTGAACTTTCTCACATCGATGGCTGGCCGCTGTATGGCCTTCGACCCAAGAAGTTGTCTGACCTGAACCGCTTATACAACCAGATCAAGGAGAAGGCCAAAGATAACCAGAACATCGACGTCTATCTGCGCGACAAAGACATGCCTGAACGTTACCACTTTTCCAAGAACGAGCGCATCGCACCCCTCTGGATCGTCCCCAAAACGGGATGGGCCATTGTCGCAAAAAGCGAATTCGATGTTGAAGAGGGAAAGAAGAAGGGTGAGGTGTACCACCCGAGGGGACTGCATGGGTATGATCATGAACACCCACTCATGCGAGCTATCTTTGTGGCGAGAGGGCCAGCGTTCCCTCATACACCAGGAAGTCGGGTGGAGCCTTTCCGTAAGTCCGATCGTGCTTCTGCGTAGTGACATGCATCAGACTGCTTACAACATGACAGAAAACATCAACCTCTACAACATCGTATGCGACTCCCTTGGCCTCACGCCTGCGCCCAACAACGGTACCCTACGCCTGCCGTTGAAACCTGTTGGCTTGCACTCCGACCTGGAGTCAGCGCTGAACGAGATTCCTACGGATCCTGTCGAGGTCGATGCAGCAACATCTTCCTCTCCTTCTGCAACCATGTCTACCACTCTCGATCCGCTGTCTAGCGCCTCTGCATCAGCTCCAGGTCCTGGGGATGTTGCGTCGTCTCTGGAAAGCAGTACACCCGTTCCCACACCCAGTGCTACAGCCAGCGCGCCGCCTGCACAACCAAGCGATTCCGGGAGCAGTCATTGGTGGGACTGGCTTACACACAAAGCCGATGAGATTCAAGAATGGGTCGATGATTTTGTGCACAAGCACGTGCCAGGACAGAACGATGAAGATGGAAATGACTCGTGATCGTGGTTGATTTCGGGTTGGGGTTGTCAGTGGAACACATGGCACATGGCGTTTTTGGCTGGTTTATAAATTTCAATGATACCCTGTATGGAGATGATCGGCCGCTGGTCTTCTTCTGAAATAGCTGTTGTGTACTCTCGTGATCCGCAGTATCAAGTTCTGTTGGCTGTCAACATGTCAGGACTGGTTTGATGAGGCAGCTGGCCGTTTGTAACTCGGGCCGCGATCGGTAATGACGCGCTTCCCGGGCCGGAATATCTCATCGGCGGCTAGTCGTTACCCTGACGAGAAGGTTGCGACGACCGCAAGCTTCACATCATCACGAGTTCAGTCGACAGCATACATTGCAGAGTTCCCTCCGAGTCGCATCAGATGGTCGCATAGACCCCTGGCGTCAAATCTCGTTCTCTTGGCGTCACTGTCGCGCAAAGCCGAGGATAGTCCAGCTCGAGCTGGCACCATCTCCCTAACCGCCAACACCGCGGCCAGCGACCGTTTGGAGCTGTCACTGCAGACGTGCGGCTTACACACGCTCGCCTGGAGCGCTTCATGAGCTGTAGTGGCTCTTGACCGAACAATCTTGAGGCTATATACGCGTTTGCCTATCTGTTTTGCCGCGCTGTAGAGCCGGTGAATCGCTACCGCTCAGATGAACCCAACACATCGCGACGCCTGGCCGCCCTCGCAAGCAGCTGGGCCTACCGCACAACAGCAGCAGCAGCAACAGCAAAAACAACAGCAGCAGCAAGCTGAGCAGACACAAGGCCAGGCGCCTCGACCTCTCGGTCCTTACGGGTGAGTAACTCTGCAGGTACAACCATCTTCTAACTGAGTGCTGACGACAAGAGCAACGATAGGCCGAACAGTGCCAACGCTCAACCGCCCTCACACGCGTCACCGGCTCAGGGTCCAGGACCTGTGCTCCCGCCACCCTCTGGTACGTAGCGCGCCGATAAACGCACCGTCTATACAAACCACTGACAATGCTTCTCAGGAGGACCGTTCTACTCGTCAAACGCTGCCACTGCCCACAACCAGAGCCTCCCCGCACTCTCTGCACTGACGGGCCAGCCCCCGCACTCGTCACCCCACCAGTCTGCGCAGAGAGCTCCGTCGTCCGAAACCGGACCCGTTGCGCAGAACCACCAGATGGCCCCACAGGGGAACCAATACTCGTTGCCTGGCATCTCGCAGACACTGCAGCAGGCACACGCTCCACAGCAGGAGCAGGCCAATGCGGACAGAGAGCGCGAACTGCGTGAGCGAGAGCTACGCGAGCGCGAGACAAGGGAACGCGAAATCATGGAATCGCACGCCGCGCAGCACGCTGCGCAGCAAGAGGATATGGCGAAGCGTGAGGCTGAGCAGCGCGAGCGCGAGCTCCACGAGCGTCAGCAGCGCGAACAGGCAGCGCATCAGGCCCACTCGGCGCCGATGCAGATTCACCAGCCTGTCGCCGTGGCTCCCTCCGCCCGTACTATTCACGGTCCAAATGGCCTGCTCGGACAATCGGGACCGATGGGTGGGCCTGGCTCCTTGCCTGGGCCGCCTATGGGAGGGCAGAACGCTGCTGGGCCTCTTTACGGTAATGCGCAAGCCCAGCACGATCAGACAACACCGAGGATGCAACACGCTGTGCAGGCTCCTTCTCAGGCGCAGATGCTGATGCCATTCACTGGCCCGCCGGGCGCGATGGGCATGGGCCAGGGCCAGCAGCCCATTCTTAACGACGCGTTGAGCTATCTTGATCAGGTCAAGGTTCAGTTCGCTGATCACCCCGACGTCTACAACCGGTTTCTTGATATCATGAAAGACTTCAAGAGCGGTGCTATCGATACTCCAGGAGTCATCGAGCGCGTGTCAACGCTCTTTGCGGGAAACCCCAACCTCATCCAAGGATTCAACACGTTCTTACCCCCAGGGTATAAAATCGAATGTGGCACCAACGGGGATCCAAATGCAATCAGAGTAACAACGCCAATGGGCACAATGGTATCCACCATGCCGGCTCCTCGACCGCTTTCACCCCCACGTAACGCGGCAGTGAATGGAAACCCTGCGCCTCAGCCAGAAGCTGCATTCTACGAGACCACTCAAGGGCGTCCTTGGCCACAACCACACCGACTGCAAGAGCCCCAAGAGTCGCTCTTCTCCCCCAACAACCGTAACATTGGACAGCCGCTCTACGGCACACAGCAGGGACAACAGGGCCCAGCGCCGCTGTCCCCAGAGGCGACTACACGTCCTCATCCCGACGCCGTAAGTTCTGCTGCAGCACTCGCACATCAGCAGGAGCAGCAGGGAGTATCTCAGCTTCAGAACGCGGTTTCTGCTGCCACTGGTCGCTCCATGCTTGCGCTCAGCGGTGACCCTGCATCGTCTCTTCCTGCACAGGCACTGAGCGGTGCAGCACAGGTCGCGCAGATGGGCGGTATCGGCGCTGAGAAGAGGGGCCCTGTAGAGTTTAACCACGCCATCAGCTACGTCAACAAGATCAAGGTAACAAACGGCGGATTCTCGTCACCATAGTCATACTAATTGCTTGGCAGAATCGGTTTGCTTCCCAACCCGACATCTACAAACAATTCCTCGAGATACTGCAGACCTACCAGCGCGAATCGAAGCCCATCCAAGACGTATACGCTCAAGTCACCGGGCTGTTCAGCGCTGCACCAGATCTTCTGGAAGACTTCAAGCAGTTCCTTCCGGAGTCGGCTGCTCAACACAGGGCTCAACAGCAAGCTGCCAGGCACGCTGCTGAGGATGCCGTCATGCTGAGCAACGTCCGAGGCGATGCTGGTTATGGCCAAACACCAAATCACCAGCAAACACCCCGCGCGGATACATCGAGACTGCCACCCATGGGCAACTTTGCGCCTACACCTACTGCGAACCGCGAGAACAAGCGGAAGCGCGAGCGACAGGGCCCCGTAGCCGCACCGATGCCTGCGCCAGTCCCTCAGGAGCCACCGACGTCGAATGTGCGCGGTGCATTCGGACAGGGCAACGTGAACAAGCGCGCTAAGACTGGACATGCCGCAAAGCAGACAGTGCCCGATGGTCCACCAGTTTCGCCTACGCTTACACCAGCACTGCCTGAGCCAATCCCACCAACAAACACTACAACCCCTCATCAGGATGAGTTGGCGTTCTTCGACCGAGTTAAGAAATTCATTGGCAACAAGAACACTATGAACGAGTTCTTGAAGCTGTGCAACCTCTACTCGCAAGACTTGATCGACAAGCAGTTGCTGCTCTACCGTGTGCAGTCGTTTATTGGCGGCAACCCCGAGCTGTTTGCTTGGTTCAAGAAGTTCATGGGTGAAGACGACGAGCAGCACAAGACACGCCCCAAGACGGTCAACTCGCGCGTGTCATTATCGAACTGCCGCAGTCTTGGTCCCAGCTACCGACTTCTGCCCAAGCGGGAGCGCGAACGTGTGTGCAGCGGGCGTGACGAGCTTTGCCGCTCCGTCTTGAACGACGAGTGGGCTTCTCACCCGACCTGGGCCTCGGAGGACTCTGGTTTCATTGCTCATCGCAAGAACCAGTTCGAAGAAG
This sequence comes from Neoascochyta sp. HWLR27, assembly GCA_019775935.1. Classification (NCBI taxonomy): domain Eukaryota; kingdom Fungi; phylum Ascomycota; class Dothideomycetes; order Pleosporales; family Didymellaceae; genus Neoascochyta; species Neoascochyta sp. HWLR27. The sequence continues at coordinate 41,962 of WODD01000243.1, forward strand.
GCCTCCACCGAATTGAAGAGGAGCGCCACGATTATGACTTCAACATCGAAGCTTGCAGCCGGACTGTTCAGCAGTTGGAGCCTATTGCCAACCAGCTGCTTACGATGAAGCAAGAGGACCGGACAAACTTTGTGCTGCCTCCTGGGCTCGGCGGCCAGAGCGAGACCATCTACAAGCGTGTCATCATGAAGATCTACGGTCGGGAACGAGGCAAGGACGTCATCAAAGAGCTCTTCGCAATGCCTTGGAGCGTGGTTCCTGTCTTGTTGAACAGGCTGAAGTGCAAGTTGGAGGACTGGAAGGCTGCCCAGCGTGAGTGGGAGAAGGTCTGGCGTGATCAGACCCAGAAGATCTTCTGGAAGTCGCTTGATCACCAGAGCTTGACTGTCAAGCAAATCGACAAGCGCCAGTTCCAGCCCAAGTCGCTCACCAACGAGATCCAAGTTCGCTATGAAGAGCAAAAGCGACTCCAGACGATCCAGGAGATCCCGCAACCCGACTTCCAGTTTTCATTCTCATTCAAGGATGAGGAGGTTCTGTTTGACGTAGCGCGTCTCATGCTCACATTCGCCGACAACAACAGCGGTGCCGACTTCTCCAAGATTGTGCCATTCGTCAAGGAATTTGTGCCGCTGTTCTTCAGCCTCGACCCTGCCAAATTCGAGCAGCGCGTCCACACCTCTGGTCGTGACACGCCCAACGAATCTGGTGACGATACACCCAGCCCTGAGGATGACGTTTCGCAGCGGTCGCAGAAGCCTAGGAAGGGCGATCTTCGCCGCGACGTTCTCGATCCCCGTGGCAAGTCACGCAAGGACAAGGACGAGAGCACTGCGTCTGTGAGCCGGGATTCGACGCCAGAGATGACATCTGGACTCGAGGACGAGGCTGCTGGCGACAGCTCCAACTCAAACACCCGCGACGAGCAGACATCTGGGCACTGGGTAGAATACTCTGCCGCCCCCACTGCTTTCGGTGACAAGGAATTCGAGCCTGAGGAACCCTACCGACGCATCGAGTACAACATGTACGCAAACTCGTCAATCTACTGCTTTTTCCGCATGTTTGTCTACCTCTACGAGAGACTCCTGAAGCTCAAGGAGAACGAGGACGAGGTCCGAAAGGTCGTTACCCGCGCCATGGAGCCCAAGGCGGCACACCGCCTGAAGATGCTGGACAAGCAGCCCGAGGACTTCTTCAAGGACACATCATCATCTGCGAACTTCTACCAGCAGGTTCTGGACTTGTTCCAGGACCAGATCATCGGCGATATTGACATGAACTTCATCGAGGAGCTGCTGCGACGATACTACCTCCAGACTGGCTGGCAGATGTACTCATTCGACAGGCTGCTCAGCTCGCTTGCGCGTTTTGCTCTGACTGTAGTGAGCCAAGACAACAAGGACAAGAGCATCGACATCTACAATCTCTTCAAGAAGGATCGCGCCAACGACACCACGACACACAAGAACGAGATTGCCTACAGGAAATCTGTAGAGAAGTATGCAAAGGATGCCGATACATACCGTATCACATATGTAAGTTAACCACGCATGGTTTTTTGTTGGATACTGACTTTCCCGCAGGACCCTGCCAAGATGGAGTCTTACGTGCGTCTGTTCAAGAAAGACGACCCAACGTTTGAGTTCAGCGCGCTTGATCGTATCAAGCGATGGCGCGCATATGTGGCTTCGTACATGGCTGTCGAGCCTACGGAAGAAGTCGACGCCACGCGTGTTCACTACCCGTATCTTAGGAAGCGACTCGCCAACACTGAGGACTTGTCGGATGACGACCGCTTCGAGCACGTCAAGCACAGCGACAAGATTACAGTCTCCATCAGCCCGGCTGCCTACGTCATGACATTTATTCACAGCGAGCCTTCTGGTCTGGGTGGTGTTCAGTACTTCCTCCAGCCTGACAACGTGCGTGCTGGTCTGAGCGAGAGCACGCCGAAGCTAGCCGAGGAGTACAAGGCCCTCAACGACTCGAGACGGGAGCGCCTCCAGGAGAAGCTTGTCCGCAACAACACTTGGATGAAGGATCTCAGCCGCGACGACGTGGATGCGAAGAAGGCCGCTTTCAAGAGCAGTATTGAAGAGGTGAAGCCAGCCAGCGACAAGGAGGACGTCGAGATGGCAGAGGCATAGTCTGCAATTTCTCATTTGGTGTTTGGTCTTGTCTTCCTTACGATGCTCTTCTTTGACTTGGACGATACGACTGGGATAATCGGCGCAATAGGTGATGGCACGCAACATACGAAGTCCAGCACGTGATGAGGAGAATACACTCCAGCATGAGTAGGCAGCGAGCGACTTTGAGTGCGGGAACCTGCGGGAACGGTAGTTGATTGGTCATGGCGTCTGCTTTCGTTTTGATATTCCCCCCACCTCGACACTCTTATATCCACTTCTTTTTCCTCTTCTGTACAAAAAGTAATCACGGTCCTACTACAATACAACTGCGTGTCTATACAACGAAACCCTGAACGATGACAGCCAAATAGGTAAAACAGCAATGATGTCAGTCCATCGGCCCCTCACAGCCCCACATTACTCAGAGATATGAACCCACTGATGTCAACGCACCACTTGAAGATGCCAATGTCCGCCATTTGTCAAGATAGAGCCTCGTTTCGCTCTGCCAAGACGACCCAGTACACGAGCTTTCTTTGTCCACGGCCCAACACGAGCCTATCTCGGCCCAGCGCGTCTAGTTCTCGGGTCTGATCAGGCCGCGGCGCTCTTGTAGCGCGGTGCTGTACCTGCGGCTGGGCAGTGCTGGGCGGCTGGCGGAGAGAGAGAGAGGCTCTGTTCAGACTTTGCCATCTGGTAGCTGGGTGGGTAGCGCTGTCGTGCGTCTGAGGACTTGCTCCGATGATCACGGGCGTAGCGTGGTGTTGTGTGGAAGGGACGGCCAGTAGGGATTGCTGTTGTTGTTGTTGTTGTTGTTACGGGAATATCTGTCTGTGGTGGGTGCTTTTCACATGAGCGTGGACGTGGGTGGGTGGTGTGCCTCGTCTTTCCGGCGTGTGCCTCCTCACCCAACTGCGTCCGTCCATCGCGACATAGTTTGATCTCAGGCGCGCAGGTATAGGTGCAGCGCAGAACATGCAACACCCTCGCTGATGCCGGATTGCTCCGTCCCACTGCGCCACGGGCCGGACGGCGCCTGGCTGTGGATGCCGGAACTGCGCTGTTCCTTGCATCGGAAGCCATCCGTGTGCTGCACAGCGGTACCAAGCGACGACCAAGTCCAGCTCTCGCGTAGGTACGTACCGGCCATGTGCGAGAACTGAAACTAGTGCCAACGTCTACCTGTGTTCGACCCACATGATTATGCTCGTGGCTTTCGCAGCTGAATCGTGTTTGTTTTCTGCAGTTGCTGGGACTGCGTGGCGAACGACGCTCGGTTGTGTAGACTACAGGACGCTAGGGTAAGCGTACTTCTTGTTTTGGAGACGTTCAGTGGGAAAGCTGAGGTTGCTGGTATCGTGTACTGTATTAAGTTTAGGCTAGGCGGAAGGTGTCTTGTAGGTACCTTTGCCGATCTGCAGCCACATATTGGTGATGGGTGCTTTTTGGGGCTTGTTCGGATTGGTGAGGACTTGTCCCCGGGATCTATTTTGGAAAGCGCATGTCGATCGATCGTGACATAGTCTGAAAAATGAAGTCTTGGAGATACTTGTTACTAGACTGTAGGTAACAATTTCTGTCTCCTGGAGCGCCTGGCATCTAGCAGAACGTCCGGCATCTGCTAGAGCGTTGAGCGTCGAGTAGACCGTCCGGCATTGAGTGCATAGCACAACCGTTTCCTTACACTATCCAGACCCAGATCGCATGGGTGCTCAGGTACTCTTACCAGACAAGCCAATCGGCAGCTCGCTGTCACGACCTTCGTCAAGGATCCGAGTGTGTCCCAAAGAGGTAGCTCAGTACGGCCTAAGACTTTCACGTGAGTGAGCCTACCTGAGCACTAATTTTAGCGTGTACCATACGCCAGCCTGTAAGTCTAGTCTAGATTCCCCTTCGAGCCCAACATGGCCAACACAGTGCGTTTCTGGACAGATCCATCGGCTGCTACACTAGGTCCCGCAACGTTAGCCTGTTCTCGGATCAAGTAAGGCAGGCTTAAACTAAGCCACGATACTTGCACGGCACCTCGCCTGTCGCTTTCCCAAGGCTGGTCTCTGGGCGCACTACCGTGTTCTGTCAGGTGTAGTCTCGTGTGGGAGCCAGATTTGCTACGAAGTCGGACTTATCAGCTGTCGTTCCTTACATGTCCTATCAGAACTTGCTAGTGTTTCTTGGCCAGGTCCTAGCTGAGAGCTGTGTAGGTGCCAGGCGAGTACGCGCCTTTGCTACCTTTTTGGGATATCATCATTTGCCCTGTTACTACGTTCGATTAGCTCCGGATCCCCTTCCGAACCGAACAGTCCACCGACGCTTTGCCGATGTGCGTGTCGTCTCGATCTCGCGTACTATACTGCGGATCCAGAACGTGGTTGAACTTGTCCACTTCCGCCAACCCAACCACGATTTTGGTGGAGAGAACAGCCTCCTGCACGTTCCCACACTACCAAGGAACTAAGCAATGTGCAAGCAACTTGAATCGTCCACACTCAGCCGCTCTGTGCGTCTGGACACACGGGATACAGCCGATGCCCAGATATTATGCGAGTGTGGCTTGGAGAGTGCTGTAGTTCGATCGGAAGAGGCCTAAACTAGAAGCCTTTCCAAGATGTATATCTTAGTATCTTATTGATATAAAGCATGTACATGACCACAACCCAGAAGATTCAGTAGGTAGCCTCTTCACATCCTCCTTATAGTTCTCGAGCTTCCAAGGCTCCCGACTTCGACTTTAACTTCAACAGCATGCGGTCTTTTATCTATACGTGCATCACTGCCTTGATGGCAATGCAGGCTCTTGCAGGTGACGACAAATGGCTCAGTCCTGTGTACAAGGAGATATTCCAAAATCCTCTGCCCATTCCCGCTGATAAGGCACCTCTCTAGTAAGTCTCATGCGTAATATTTGCGAAAGTTCTAACATTACCAGCACATACTACAACCACACAACAAGAAATTACATCGACTACTACGAGGTCAACATCAAGCCTTTTGAGCAGCAAGTTTATCGCGGTTTGAAGAAAGCACAACTCGTCGGGTATGACGGCACGTCTCCAGGGCCCACATTCCGCATGACCAAGGGAAGAGAAGCAGTTGTGCGATTCAAGAACTACGGAAACACAGATATATCTGTTCAGTGAGTAGTCTTTTTCGATGTCCCATGCTATTACTGACCGATACAGCCTTCACGGGTCGTACAGCAGAGCGCCTTTTGATGGCTGGGCTGAAGATACAACCAAGCCAGGGCAATACAAAGACTACTGTAAGCTTATACCGACCCCTCTACCCGATCACACAGGTCTGATATGATCAAGACTACCCCAACACGCAAAGTGGTCGCACGTTATGGTACCATGACCATGCTGCTCACATCACTGCGGAAAACGCCTACTTTGGCCAAGCAGGATTCTACATTCTCCGCGACCCCGCCGAGGATAGGCTGAACCTGCCATCTGGAAAATACGATGTGCTTCTGGGCTTGTCGTCTAAGCAATACAACTCAGACGGCACCCTGTTCAGCCCTGCAGGCGAGACTGATTCTCTTTGGGGTGATGTCATCCACGTCAATGGTCAACCGTGGCCATTCCACAAGGTTGAGCCTCGCAAGTATCGCCTCCGATTCCTCGACACATCCGTCAGCCGCGCCTTCAAGCTCACGTTTGAGGAGAGCAACAAGAAGATTCCTTTCCAAGTGATTGGTGCCGACACAGGTCTTCTGACAGGACCTGTAACAAGCGACAACCTGGAGATATCCATGGCTGAGCGCTGGGAAGTCGTCATTGACTTCAGCGCGTATGCTGGCAAGAACGTGACACTCAAGAACGGCCGCGATGTGCAGCACGACGAGGACTACAACAGCACAGACAAGGTCATGCAGTTTGTCGTCGGCACGCAGGTCACCAGCCAGCAGGGCAACGGAAACGTGCCGTCTGCGCTCCGCAACGTCCCCTTCCCACCAAACAAGAACGGCATCGACAGGAGCTTCAAGTTTGGCAAGAGCGGCGGACAATGGACCGTCAACGGCGTCACCTTTGCTGACGTGCAGAACCGCATCCTAGCCAAGCCCGAGCGCGGCCAGGTTGAGATCTGGGAGCTGGAGAACTCGGCGGGCGGTTGGAGCCACCCGGTGCACATCCACCTTGTCGATTTCCAGATCCTCTCGCGGACAAAGGGCAAGCGCAGCGTGCTCCCCTACGAACAGGCCGCGCTCAAGGATGTCGTCTTGCTCGGCGAGAACGAAGTCGTGCGCGTCATTGCCCGGTATGCGCCGTGGGATGGAGTATACATGTTCCACTGCCACAACCTCGTCCACGAGGATCACGACATGATGGCTGCGTTCAACGTCACCAGCCTGAAGGACTTTGGGTACCCCGAGACGACCAAGTTCATCGACCCCATGGAGGAGAGGTGGCGATCGCGGCCCATCACCGCAAGCGATGACAGCAGGGCCGCCATCATGAAGCGGCTGTACGAGTTCGACCTGACAAACGCTTACAAGGACCCCGAGAAGATCGAGGCCGCGCTCGTCGACTACTGGAAGAACGGACCGAAGAAGTTCGTCACCAGCACAATCGCCTCTCGTCCGGGCTCCCAGGCGACATCCCAGCCCGCAAAGGCGACATCCCAAGCCGCGAAGGCGCCGTCCCAGGCCGTGGCTCCTGCGTCGAGCAAGGCAGCGGCAACGGCAGCCTCGAGCACCAAGTCCGCAGCGAGCGCGAACAACACGCCAGCAGGAGGCTCCGGTAACACAAAATCTGGCGGCAGTGTAAAGGTCGACAGCAAGGCGACCAAGGATGCGGACAAGGCGGCCAAGGACGCGGCAAAGGACGCCGAGAAGGCAGCGAAGGAGATGGAGAAGGCGCAGAAGAAGAACGGCTAGCTGGCTGACTGTCGCTCGTTTTTAGCGTTGCATGCATGGTATCGCGGCGTTTGGGGTCCGGTTGTGTTGCGTTTGATGTGCATATGTTGGTTCTTTTCAGTAGTTAACTATAATTACCATAGCGACTTGAATGAATTGCTCAATAACAAACTCGACTCTCCCCATCTCTCTCTGCCAACATCTCAACCTATGAGTGAGAACACTGATCTCAGATCCAGCCCTAAGAAAGAGTACATGTAAAACGCACATCCTACCCATCCCAGCACTAGCGCGCTCAAGCGTAATCCATCCTCCACTCCACCTCCTACATGCTACTCCTCCCACCTCACCACACCTCACCTCACCACGTCATACCACACCACACCACTCATCCCTACGCCATCCAACTCCCAAATATTCACCCTGTCATGCCTTCGCGCCACCCGCAACGCTATAGACCATGGACGCTAGCAACAGCAGCAGGAGTCGTCTCGGTTGTTTTGCCGGCGTTTACCCTGGTCCGTCTATGCAGTGCTACCAGGTCGCTGCTCCCCGCAGCGTATGTCTGTGTTGTCAGCAGCCTGACTTTTGTGTTGTATGGCTATGATAAGATGCAGGCGCGAAATCTTGAGTGGAGGGTCCAGGAAACTAAGCTTCATGTTTTGGCGCTGGGTGGGGGATGGCCGGGGGCGCTGGTTGGGATGCACTATTTCCAGCACAAGACGAGGAAGACGGCATTTCTGGTGCCGTTCTGGAGGGTCGTGCTGGGGTGGCAGGGCATGTGCTGGGTCATTCTGAGTAGTGGAGTAAGAGGAATATGAGGGTTCGATTTCGCTTGCTTCAACGCTAGAAAGAGTACAGGATGCTTGTTGGTGTGAGCATGGCGCTCTGAGAAATCATCTTGGGCGGACCCTGACCGCATTGCTCATTATCGACGATGCAGATGTCACATCTGTATTGGCGTCGTCTCTTCTTGTCCTACCGCAGTCTCGTCCGATGCCGCCGTTGCTTGTTCCGACGCCTCCACGCCCTCTGCCGTCATAGCCGGCGCCGTCTGTGCCACCAAGACCGTCCTCTGTTTGATCTCAGAAAAGCGGCGGCGTGTAGTCTGCGAGTATTCTTGAACTTTTCCCCACAGAGGAGTGGCCTGCACGACGTCCCATGTCTGGGTCACGGCTCGCACTACAGACAAGAGCATTAGCGACCAGTGAGGGGCGAGGTCAAACGATCCGCAGCTTCACCGGTTGCTTCACCCAACGGGTTGTTGGTAGCACCGCCTGCGAGGTTGCCGAGACCCTTCTGGACCTGCTTGACGTTTTCTTGGTCGGATGCGGGGATTTTGCTGATTTGGTCTGTAGGGTGATGTCAGGAGGCTGAGACATGAAGGTGGCGGCTTAAATGACTATACCCTTGAGCGCGTACGACATCTTGTTCTCGCCCATGGTCTGGAGTGCCTTGCGCTCGAGCTTGCGCTTGAGCTCTGGTGGGATGCCGAAGAGGTAGACTGCCAGGCTGAAGATGGCAATGACGCCAGCAAGAGCGGTGAAGATCTGAGCGGCAGTCATGGTGGCGGCTAAATAGGTGAGGATGGATAGGTTAGTGAGATGGAGAGGATGTGAGAGTCAAGGTGTGTTTGGGATGCAGAGAAAGGTGGTTGGATTTGTAGTAGTTACAGCATTGTCTTGTCCAAGTTTTGGTGGCATGTGACGTAGGGCGCGTTGTGTTCTGAGAGCAAGAGCAAGAGCGCGCCCCTGCTCTTTCCCCATTCCTCGATGCGTGGGTATGTAGACGTCGGTAGGCTGTCTCTGGCACGTGAAATCTGTCGGGAAGAAGCAGCGCCTGATGGTCTCGACATGATTGCTACTAGATGGGCGGGTCGAGTGAGGCGGTACCGTACGCGGGACGAACAGTGCGCGTGTCTGGCTAGGCGCCTATGCAAGGCAAGCCGATGTGCAGCCTGGGGCTGGTGAAGCAGCGCATGCCTGGTCGTGTGCCTGGATACTGCGTACCTAATAGATGTAGTTAGATAGGGGCGAGGCTGACAGCGACAAAAGTAGGTAATCTTATATGGTGAACGCCCACAACACCCATGTCAGCCTCACGGGCCGTGGCAGACACACGAGGCCTGAGGCTATTAATACGGCACCAATCAATGAATTAATCAACCAGTGAATCAATCAATCAATCAATCAACGAACGCGGGTGCTGCGCCTCACGCTCGAGCTCGAGCCGACTGTCCGCCGCCGCAAAGCCGCAAGGCGGAGACGCAGCAAGAACGACCCCACAGCCGCACAGGAGCCACAGCACGCACGCTCACGATTCTTCCCAGACCCTGCCCGCCCTCTGCCGCTGGCTTCTGACACGTCCTGCGCCTCGTCTGCTTCTTTTTCTTCTCTTCTTCCCTTCCCTCCCCTGCCCTTCCTAGCCACACGCCCTCGCTTCCGTCGCCGACCTCACCTCGAGCATCGTTATCTGCCGCCCAACACCCCGCCCCTCGTCTCCCCCACCAACCACCAACCACACCCGGTCAGATTGGCACCCCCCTCTGACTCTCCGCCCCCAAATCAGCACAGCAGCCTGCCGCTGCACCTCCTTTGCCCACTATGAGTTGTACTCCTCTCTCTTTGCTCGTCCCCCCTGCAATTCCCACACTAACACGCTGCTGCAGTGACAAACATGCTAAACAAGCTGCACGGCCAGCCAGAGAGCTATGATCGCAAGTCCGTCTCCCACCCCCCGCCCCCACCACACCCTGACTGAGACCGACGACTGCAGGGCCAGATACCGCTTCGGCAAGACACTCGGCGCCGGAACCTACGGCATTGTCAGAGAGGCCGACTGCCCCGACGGCAAGGTCGCTGTCAAGATCATCTTGAAGAAGAATGTCAAGGGAAACGAACAGATGGTCTACGACGAGCTGGAGATGTTGCAGAAGATGAAACACCCCCACATTGTTCGCTTCCACGACTGGTTCGAGTCGAGGGTGAGGATACCACTCTGCGCCAGGCGTGCGCGCTTGCGCTGACAGCTGCCAGGACAAATACTACATTGTTACCCAGCTGGCCACCGGTGGCGAGCTGTTCGACCGCATCTGCGAAAAGGGCAAGTTCACAGAAAAGGACGCTGCTGAGACGATCCGACAAGTCCTCGAGGCCGTCAACTACCTCCACCAGAACAACGTGGTCCACAGAGGTAACCTGCGCTCACCGACCCGCCCATCCCCCGCTCACACCTAGCAGATCTCAAGCCCGAAAACCTCCTCTACCTCACCCGCGAACCCAACTCGTCCCTCGTCCTTGCCGATTTCGGTATCGCCAAGATGCTCGACTCCAAGAACGAGGTCCTGACGACCATGGCCGGCTCATTCGGATACGCTGCGCCTGAAGTCATGCTCAAAAAGGGCCACGGAAAGCCCGTCGACATGTGGTCCATGGGCGTCATCACGTACACACTCCTCTGCGGATACTCGCCATTCCGGTCCGAGAACCTCGCAGACCTGATTGAAGAGTGCAAGAACGGCCGCGTCATCTTCCACGAGCGCTACTGGAAGGAAGTGAGCAAGGACGCAAAGGACTTTATCATGCTGCTGCTGCAGCCCGACCAGAGCAAGCGCCCAACTAGCGAGGTACGACCAACATTCGTCTGCGCCGTAGAGCGACGACTGACTTTTGCAGGATGCCCTCAAGCACGTCTGGCTCAGCGGAAAGACTGCCAGCGAGCACAACTTGATGCCCGAGATCAAGGCCTACGTTGCCAAGGCCCGCCTCAAGCGCGGTATCGAGCTGGTCAAGCTTGCCAACCGAATCGAGGCTCTCAAGATGCAGGAAGACGAAGACGAGTCTATCCCCGGAGAGGCCGACATGCCTGCTAACGCACACGAAGCTGCCGGCGAAGCCATTGCAGCCCACAACACCGACAAGGGTCTCGAGACATCAGACGCACCTCGTAGCGCCAGTAGCAAGGGCGCCGCCAAGCTGAGCCAGATTGCAAAGGGCGCAATTTTCCGTGAGGTGGTTCTGGCCAAGGTGCGCGAGGTGAAGGAGCAGGAGGCACAAAAGGAGTTTGAAAAGAACGCAGCAGAGTCGAGCAAGAAGGCGTAGGCATACAAGGGATTGGCGCTTTTCTTCTCTGTCCCGCTTTGACCTACCTATACATCAACCTGTTTCATGCATCTTCTCAAAGTAGACCGGACTGGATAACGTCTGTTGTTTCGATTGAGTCAAATCAGTTGCACTGAAGCTGCTTTAAATATAAATATGTGCTTGATGAAAGCGTAGTTGAACTGATAAAACGTAAACTCGCTACAAAACATTCATCTCTCGTTGCTATGCTCGTATAAAGTTGCCTTGGACTCTATATGTGCTTGACCGTGATGGGTCACTTCTGATCGTACACATGCCCCACTGAACTACCTATAGCTGGGGTGTCTCCTTCCTCTCGCCAATGACATTCAGGAAAGCAGTATGTACATGCTCCGTCAGATCGCTGGCCTGCAGCGAGCGGCCCTTCTCCTTGAACGCCAGCTTGGAGCACTCACGCGTGATACACGAGCCGCCGTAAGCCGCCAGCGCCAGCGTCTCGCTCCTATCCATATCCTCCCCATGGTCCCAGATCTTGTCATGGTACGCCTGGCGGTAAGCCAGCAGCGTCGCCAAGCTGCCCGTAAGCGTATCGCCCTGGCCACCAGAGCGCTTGAGCCCGCCCTCGCCCTCGGAAACAAGCGTCTTCTCCCCATTCGAAATATAGTCCTTAGACCCCTTCTGGATAATCGTCACGCCGCCAAACGCACGCGACAGCTTGGCGCACAGCTCCGCGGGGTCGCCCTCGTCGACGTCGACGCCCTTTGCCTTTGCCAGGCGCCCAAACTCGACCACATTCGGCGTCAGAATGCACTCCTTGCACCCGTCGACGAGCTCCGGGCGCGTCTGCGCGAGGTACAGGCCGTCGGCGTCGAGTACGAACGGGATCTTTTGCGCGCGCGCTTCTTCGATTACCCGCGCGCACGTGTCTTGCATCAGTTTGTCGCGGCCGAGCCCCGGCCCGATGACCACGACGTGCAGCCGCGAGAGCATGCCGACGACTTCGCTTGAGACCGTCTCGAGGCTCTCCGACTGTGCGAGGTTCTTGGATTGCCGCATGTACGGGTGCACCATGAGGTTCGGCGAGTAGGTTTTGATGACGGCGCCGGCGCCCGGTTCACAGATGACGTGCGACTAGAGAAGGAGGTATTAGCTAAGTTACGGGGGTTTGTACGTGTTGGGGGTGAGAGGCGTTGCGTACCATGTCGCAGCCCAGCTTCGCGGATGCCATGGCGGAGAAGTAGGGCGCGCCTGTGTAGTCTTCGCTGCCGCCGATGACGGCTACGCGGCCTAATTGACCTGTGGGTAATCGTTAGTTTCGTGGTTTTTTTCCCGTGTGTGTGTGTGCTGCGCGTCGGTCACGTACCTTTGTGGAAGCTCTCGAGCATGGGCGGGACCATGTTGTATACCTTCTTGAGGAGGTCTTTCCTTGTTGCGCTCGCCATTCTTGCGGTGTGAGTGTGTATGGAAGCTGTAGACGTGGGGGTTCTGATTTATTGGAAATCTGAAATTAATGAGGATTCAAGGTTGTGGTTGTTTGGTTTGCACAGAGCTTGTCGTGCTTCGGTTTTGTGAGAGAGGGCGATTCGGTAGTGAGGTCACCATGATGATCACGGTTACTAGTGGGGCACAGCTGCGCGACGCGGAGGTGACGCGCGCCACTCATTTGCCGCATACCTACCTGGCATCTTGTACAATTGTCTTGGATTTTACATGCGTCAAGGTCTTTGCAAAAACGATCAAATTAAACATCGTAATAGGCCATAGGCTTTACTTATAACGCGAAGACGCCGTGATAGCCCTAACGTTGGAATACATCAACACCCCTCTCTTTCTCTATCTGCACCTTTGGCACAGCTTCTTGAATGCGGACCCACTCGCCATTGAATGCATTGATAAGCCACCAGTTCAGCTCTAAGATTTTGTCAGTAAACCGGGAGCGATTCGTCTGGGGGATCCACTTACTGTCGTACACCATCCTGTACGCGTTGTGGAAGTAGATGCTGTGGTCTGAATCCGGGAAGACGTGCACGTCGTAGTTCTCGACACCCGCAAGGTCCAGGCGGTCAAGCAAGGTGAGCGTGTTCTGCATGTGCACGTTGTCGTCTGCCACGCCGTGCATGATGAGGAATCGCACGTTCTTGGACAGAGACTTGACGTCGGTGATGGTAGAGTTGTCGTAGCCAGCCTTGTTGTTCTGGGGCATGTGCATGTAGCGCTCAGTGTAGATGGAATCTTCGACATGTCAGTCACGAGAAGCAAAGCGCAGTACACCAGTCTTACCATAGTATCTCCAATCTGTCACGGGCGCAACGGCCATGCCGTACTTGAAGGTTTCTCCGCCGTCGGTCTCGAGCGTCTTGAGCGTTTGGAAGCCTCCGTAGCTCCAGCCCCAGATGGCCAGTCGGTCCGCGTCAACGTACTTCTTCTCAGCCCAGATTTTGCCTGCAGCAATCTGATCCAGCGCCTCGTAGTGTCCAATGTTGCCCCGAGTAATGCAGCGCAGCTTGCGACCAAGGAAGCCCGTGCCACGCCCATCGACGGTAACAACAATGTACCCAAGACTGGACGCGATGTACGACTGGAAGTCTACTTCAAACTTCCTGTGTACCTGCTGAGAGCCGGGTCCGCTGTACTGGAAGAACAAGACAGGGTACTTCTTCTTCTCGCTGAAATGCGGCGGCCGGCGCTCGACAACATTCAGTTTGAAGCCATCGACATCAATAGTCTGGTAGTTGAGAATGGGAAGTTCGTGCTGACGGGCAAACCGCTCGAGGGCCTTGTTCTCCTCGAGCACCTTCTCGAATTTCTCCGTGTTGGAGGGCGTGCTGATGATCTTCTGCCATGGGACACCAGGACCTTTGTTCGACATGAGAGCGTAGGCTCCACCGGCAGAGAAGGACGCCTCAAAGTAGCCGGGCTCGTCCCCTTCTATCACCTTCTTCCTACCGGTGCCATCAAGGTTTACTACGTAAGCGTGTCGCTCAATTGAGCTCTGCTCTGTAGAAATGTAGTAGACGAGGTTGTTCTTGAGGTCTACACGAGATGGCGCATCGACGACTTCCCATTCACCTTGGGTGAGTAGAACGGGCTCTGCGGCGTCTAGCGGCGTAAAGTACCCCAGGTGGTCGTAGCCTTCGTGGATGATGGTGTCAATGTATCCATCGTGCTCGCGACCGTTTGCTGGGTCGGCGGGGACGAATGTGGTCTTTTGAGATACTTCAAACCAACCTCCATCGAGCTCTGCTACGTTCTCTGTTCGCACCGTCTTTCCAGTCCGTTTCTCAACATCTATCAAGACCAGCCTGAGGATGTCGCTCTCGCGGTTCGTCTCCCGAACAAGGACTTGCTTGGTTTTGCCAGCCCAGACGATCTCAGTAATGAGACGGTTGTTGTCAGCAAAGTCATCATCAATCTTGACGCTAAAGACTTGACCCTTTTCGACGTCGTAGAACTCGAGTGACACGGTTGGATTGGGTGCGCCAGCCTTCGGGTACTTGATGTCTCGAACTTCTGGGTAGTTTTCTTGTCCGGGTTTGGGTTGGTTCCCGCTGGGACGCGACAGGAAGTACTGCACGGGGAAGGTGGGCACTGCAGACTCATCAGTCCGAAGGAAAGCAATGTATTTGCCGTCTTCAGACCACCATGTTGCGCTGTTTCCTTGGAAGACTTCCTCTTCATAAACCCAATCTGGCACGCCGTAGAAGAGCTGTGCTCCGCCATCTTGAGTGATTGGGATGACTTGCTGTGAGTTCAGCTTTCGCAGGAACATGTTGTTGTTTCGTGTAAAGACTATGGCGTCCGACTGCGGCGACCAGGACGCGAGTTGTATCCTAGCCCCAGGGTTTTCGGGATCCAAAGGCTCACCGGTCTGCGTTGCAACGTCGAAGATCCAGAAAAGGCCCGTGGACGAATGCCTCCAGTTCTTCTGGTTGTCAGACTGAACCAGCACCTTCCTGAAGTCCTTGCTGGGTACGACTTCGGTGGGAAAGATGAAAGAACCGCCAGCCGAGAATCCACTCTCTTTCATCAGGGTTATCTTGACCTTCAAGTCTTCGGTCCTGTCTTTGTTCCTGATGTCCTCAACCATCAGGTAATCCTTGTTCGCGACACCCTGCTCAAGCAGCAAGCCATCCTCGCCATTCGGTCCTGCGATCCACGACACGGTCTGCTGTTGTGCATACCACTGACCAGACAGAACACTATCTAGTGTGACCTTCTTTCCGGAGCCCTTTGTCGAACTGGCCAGAGGATCGTGGGGGCGTGTGGATGCGTGCTTGTAGCTGCCGCTTGTGAGGAAGGAGACCAGCGCGAGAGCCCACCCCAGGACACAGATGGCGCCGACAATCCATAAAAGACGTCGGGCCTTCTTGTCTACTGGCTGGAGAGGCTCGAAGCGGCCGTCCTCGATGTCGTCCATGTCGAACTGCTCGCGCGCATGCCGAGGCTCGCCATTGTCGTCGTCCCTGTACTTCTCGCTCATCTTTGCGCGCGATGCGCCGTTGTTGCGTCCATCGGTAATGTGTTCTAGAACAAGGGAGGTGGTCGAGATGGAGGATGCAGAGGCCTCGGAGCCGTCTTCCGAGTTGCGCGTGGCCGTGTCGTGTCCGGCCAGGAGGTTCGCCTCCTCGTCGTTCGCAATGCGCTCGCGCGGCATTATAGGCTGTGTTGCGGGAGCGAACGGCCGATGGCAGCTATATCATGGTATTCGCAATGCGCGACGAGGAATGCAGTATGTATGTAGTTACAGCAGCTCTCCCTGTCGCGGTTTGGCTGGAACCCGCGGAATGCCCACGCTTGCGGAGTTGAGCGGAGGTCCAGCTATGACAGCGCGGCCGAAACGCACCAAACCACTCTTTGACACACCACGGAACTTCACACACATTGGCCAACAAAGAAAACCATGGGTCGCTATCTATTGATGTCCTCTTTCGGACACAGCTGAACGCCTGATGAGTAAAAGGGATCCCTTGCTCTTATGTGCTACTAGTCACCTCGTTATCATTTGGTCCAACTCATGGAGCTGCCGCCACTGCCTACGTCTGTCTAGATTCAAAGTACTGCTGCTCTTTGCCAACCCCAGAATTCCATGCTAAATGCTCAACAGCGATCTGCTTGTTGAAACTTTTAAAAAAGCCGAACGACCTTCCGGCTTGTCGCAAAAGGCCTTGTTTTCTCCATGCCATGAGCAATATTCCCCCCGCCTGCACCCACGGAGACTTTCTGAAGCAACGTCGGGCTATATTCCTTGGCTTGTCTCTGCCAAGTGACATGCCGCCCACGCTCAAACTACTGCGACAGCGGGCCAAGATAATCCTGCAAGATATCAGCCATGCGAAACAGCACCAGACTCAAAATAGACGTACCTCTTTCATCGTCCCGACAGCGTACATCTTGTCGACTTCAGACCTCAAACCCTTGATTTTGATGCGGATGTTGGTGCCCTTTTCGATGATTTGATCTGCGCTATCGGTCCATTGCGGGGGCGTGGCGTTTGCGTCGTAGGTGATATCAGAGGGAATCATCTGGGGTATGTTAGTGGATGCACATGGATGTGTTGGGTATACCGGCCGTACGTTGCGTCCGACGAATGCCTGCAGCGAGCCACAGTCTACGAAGAAGCCAGAGCGGAGGACCGAGGTGACGACGCCATCCATCTGACTCGGGTTAGCTAAAGGTGTTCCTGTCGCGCACATGTCTGACCGGGCGCAAACATACCACTTCTCCCTTGTACGGTCTCCAGACAATGGCCTTGTAGTGTACAACGTACTCGGCTGAGCCGGACCCTGGCATGACCTGGCCATCGGAGATGTCGAACGAGTCGAGGATGCACACAATGGTGTACTTTCCAGTGCTCGAGCCCTCCTCCTTCTGCAGCAGCTCCCTGTGGATGTGGGAGCGGATGAGGGGGCCGAAGTAGGAGGGGTGCAGCTGGATCGTCTTCTCGAGTTCCTTAAGGAAGAACATGGCGGCGGGGCGGGCGATGGCGGGCGGCGAGCGGAGAGGGTGCGGGAGGATGCGCGCGCGCGGCTTCTCCAGGTAGGTAGAGGCGGACGGGGTGCACGGTTCAACGGTGGATGACGGCAGCAAGGCAAAGACAGGGCGACAGCCTCTTTCGTATTAGGTATGCGACTCTAGTGTCGGCTTAGGGATAGGTATGTTTGTTCACTGTAGAGGCGGGAGTGAGTGACGGGCGCGCGAGCCTCGGGGAAGAGGCGCGTACCACCTGCGACCCAATCTCCCAATGCGAAAGCGCCAGATGCGGGTGCTTGTGCCAGAGCAGCAACAGTAGCAGTAGCAGTAGCAGGTAGCAAGTACCTAGCAGGTGTAGCCGAGGATGGATGCGCGTGGGGATATGGCACTGGCTGGCGCGTCGAAGAGATGAGCACATGGGCACATGGGCAGCGCGGAGTGTGTGATTTTCCACCGCCGAGAAACATGTGCCCATCCCCATCGCGGCCCCGCCCGCCCAAGCCCGCCCATCCGTCACTTGGACCCTCTCACGCGCCTGTCGCTTGCCTTCGTGGCTCCAAGAGTACGAGTACGAGTACCAGTCTGGCCCAGCCTATCGTCCCACTGCCACTGCCACTGCGCCCGAGACATGGTGTAGGCCCTCCACGGCCCTGACACGCGAGACGGTACCGCATTCGGCAACATGTCCCTAAACTTGGAGAAACAGCTCCTCTTCGTACGTCACCCTCGAGCTCCTACACCATACTGGACTAACCACTCCGCAGTACGGATCATATCACCATAACCCCGTGCGTCCACCCAAGCCGGCCGCTCCGCCCGCCTACACTACACGTCGACTAACCACCATCCTATCCAGGTCAATGTTGGCATCCACGTCCTCTGTGTGCCCCCGATCCTGTTGACCGCCTTCCTGCTTGTGAGGCTCTTTCCAACGCAGACGTCTGGAGCACCTCACTGACCTCCCCACAGCTGACCAACACCCCCGCGGTCCCGCTCCCCACATGGCTGTCCGTGCCTAACCTCCCGCTGAACGTCGGCACCGCCGGCGCAGTGCTGTACTCGACGCTCTACGTGCTCATGGAGCCTGTCGCTGGAGGCCTCCTCGCACCCATCCTCATCGGCAGTACTGCGTATGGCAATCATCTGACCTCGACCTACGGATCCACGGCGAACTACTGGGCTGGGGGGATAAATGTTGCCTGTTGGATCGCCCAGTTCATCGGACATGGAAAGTTTGAAGGAAGGGCCCCTGCCCTGCTCGACAACCTCGTCCAGGCATTCTTCCTGGCTCCTTTCTTTGTCTGGTTCGAGATCTTGTTCTCGCTCGGCTACCGCCCTGAGCTGAAGCGTCGCATCGACAAGGCCGTGGAGCAGGAGATTGATAAATTCAAGAAGAGCCAGAATGGCTCGGCGAGCAGTAGCAAGTAACCAAAAGCGCTCTATACCATATCCTAGTCGGTTGCATCAAATCCTTAGATACATGAACAGCGTATTCTTCTAGCTTTCACCTGGCCTTTGTTTCTTCCATACATTTCCTTAGTACCTCCTTCATACCGCACCTTCTCCTCTTCGGGGTACTTAATGAACTCACGCATCGGACAGACATTCACTCTTCCAAATCCTATCCGAACATCATCCAGCGATAATGGCGCAGCCCCACATGGCGGTGAGCTCACCGAGAGCATGCAGTATTACTACTCCAGTCGTGCCAACCTAAGGGATCTGTACGAGCTGAGCGATCTTGAGATGAGCAGTCTTTTCTTGGATGAACGAGTCTTCTTCATCACAGAAGACTATACGGCTAACGTTTACAAACCTGTAAAGCGGGAAACAGAAGATACAGGCAGAGAGGACTGGTTGAACGACTTCAATATCGAGATTTTGATTGACCATCTGTGGTATGATAACGATCCTGATTCTCTGCACTATGCAAGCCCAAGTCCGATTCAGCTGGCGGAGTACACACCGCATGGTTGGTTTCTGCGGTCGCTGCATCGTTACAAGAGAGAGCTCGAGCGCCACCAAGTCCTTGCGCCAGAAAAGGGGGTGACTCGGGAAAATGCCTTCATCTGGGCATACCTTCTATTGAAAACAAAGGAGCTTACGTACTTCGATCCCCGAGCAGATGTGCGATACAATCCTCCAGCAAACCTGGAAGCTGCTACGACCGTCATGACCAAGCAGACTTAACAGAACAGACACAGTTGCGATGGCTTCGGTGTGTAACGGGGGCTTCGAGGGGGGTTCCTGAAGTAAGATCGCAGAACACCCCGCGGTCAGGTCGCCTATAGGCTTCGTTAGTATGCGTAAAATAGATGTATTAGCAGCCTCTTTACGTTTGTTTCATCCCATGCACGCTGAAAATGCCTGATTCAACCGGATTCCTCCCAAGTAAATGCTAAACCCCGAGGTTTTTGTAGTAGTGACTTGACTAAATCCCTCCTGGCTAAGATCAAAGTTTAAGACTCTTGATGATTGTAACTTGGCTGAATCTCCCCTGAGTGAATGCCGAAGCTCCACATGTTCAGTAATCGTAGCTTGACTGAAACCCTCCCTTCTGCGTCAATGCTAGACCGTGGAATGTTCGGTGGTGCATGAACCGTCTCCGGGGGCAGTTTTCTTGGCCAACTCGTCGCTTTCAAGCGGAACAAGATGAGATATCCAGTCTTGTAAATCACGATGGTTCGTAGGCTGGTCAAGTCTCGAATGGCCCAAACAGAGTGGTCGTTGGGTGTTTTGCTCATCACACAGCACAATGATCTGAAGAATCTTTGAAAACCACAAAGAGCTTCAACGGTCTGTTTGGTTAGCCCTGGAAGAGTCTGTGTCATTCACGGTCTGCATTCAGGTTTATCGTCGTCGGGAGCCTTTTCGTAGGCTCTGTGAGGATCACGGTAGGAATCCTGAGTGGGGCTATGCCAGATGAATCTACAATATGATAATGATGACTATCCCGGGCTGCGCCCACTATGCTATGGAAGAGATGAAAGCCTTGCCAAACCCTGTCACATAACAGACTTCGATACAGTACCTATAGTTACCCATCATACGACCATATTTTTCCAATCCCAAAAATGTCAGCATCCAGACTGCCCTTTGCTCGGCCTCTCGCGCGAACCTTCATCGCCCACCAGATGAAGAGTACTTGCTACTACCTTAGAGTCTTGTCGAGTGACTGACGGGAATGCGCGTGATATGGGAATCTGACATGTAGCATCGAATCATCGCATCTGCGAGACCGCCACATTGGAATTCCAGGCCGTTGATCATCTTGTTCCAGCTCGCAGCTGCATCCGAGTCAGACCTTGTCGCTGAGCAATACTTTTCCTCCGCCGGTGAGAGTGCCGTTGACGGTAACAGTCTCTTGAAGTGCGAGATTCGTACCGATAGACTCCGTATTGATGGCTCTCCGTTTGTCTTTCTTCTGGTGCTTGGACAGTTCTCCAATGTTGTTCTTCATCATCATGTCTGGAGGCTGGCGCGGCGCCCCTTGCAGCTCACTTACAACTGCACTGCGGTAATCGTCGACCTCTGCATATTGGAAGTCATCGAAGAACTGTTAGAAAGATCTGAAAAGCGCGCGCTGGATGCTTCCGTGTACTTTGGATGCTCCATCGTTCTTGTTGAGCTTGCTCATGCATTGGCTCATGTCGCGGATCTTGCGCTTTTCCAAAATCTTCCGTCGATCAGCAACAGCCGCCTCTTCGGCACGAAGTTGCCCGTCGAATGCCCTGGCAATTACCTCATCTTCCATATCTAGGAAAGCTTGGTTATTCACTTGATCTCCGCGCCTCAATGCGGCAAACCTCGCACAAAGCATTTTCTTTGGCTCTCTCGAGAGGTATCGGTACAGCGATCTGAGCCCTCAGTATCTTCCCATGGCACTCTCATCGGAGTCATCATCAGAGTTATCATCGAAATGGTGAGCGTCACTAGAGTCAGAAGGTTCAAGAAGAGCGAACTCCTCCCTGATGTGTAAATTCATGGAAGCCTCTGAAGGGTGCGCAGAGGAAGGGCTCCGGTGGGGGTCCCCACCATCCGCCATTGTCAGGATGTAGATGGCTACAGATGATGCGAAAGTTTAGTCGGTGGGCAGGAGTTGCTTTGTGGGTGGTCGGCAGTTGGGGCGTTGGGTTGTGGTTTCAATGTGTGGGTGCGCGCAAAAGACTATGATCTTGACCGGGGTCCAATCGAATTCCGAGATACAAATGCTTTGGTGTAAAGTATTGATACTGCTAAACTAGCTGTTAGAAGGCTGCGAAATACTCCGGAGTTGTGCATTAGGAGGGACAGCTTACACACTCAAAAGGTCGTAAAGTGCTCCAGGGTTGTGCGCCGAGAGACAGCTCACAAGCTTGAGGATGACGTGAAGTGCTCCAGGGTTATTGTGCGCAGAAGAGTTGTCAGTACTGAAAAGTAGAAGCGAAGTTAGTGTGGAGACATCAGTTGCTGGGTAGCGGCAAAGTGAAATAGGGGACGCCGCGTTTGCTCACACTCACGCCAAGACAGTACTTTAGAAATCACCTGGTAGGGATTTAATTGTCTTTCACTTTCAGAAAGTGGATTGTAGCAAACGGGTAGATCACGGAATGTGGGAAGGACACCAAGGCTCAGTCAAGTTTGAACCACTTCGTGCATGGAAGAGACTACGCTTCTACCTGCCCTTGCGGTTCAGATAGAACGATAGCATGAGGTATGCCGCCATCACATCATTATACCGTCGAATATATATCTCCACCCACGAGTCAGGAGCTCTACCCCAGGTTTCAAGAGCAATGGATCGGCGGTTTGTTCTCAAGCCCAACCAAGCGCGTTTCGACGAGCCTCTCCCCAATCCTCGCGCTGTGAGGGCAAGACCTTATAATGGGAGCTCTCATATGCTGGTCATACACTCATGATATTCTCGACTTGCTTCACATTGGTACTCCGCAAAAACACCGCGACGAGCTACAGGTCGGTACGATCAACCCTATCGCTCCAATTCGCATACTCACAGCCTCGATGCACTGTGGCGGTGTTGACTTAAACTCCCAGAATGACAGTCACGTCTGTATGCTGTTTTAATCAGCGTCGACGTTGGATATGGAACTGCAGACTATCTTTAGGCAACGTCGACTTGGTAAGTAATCATTCCCGTTCTGGGAAAATCGTGCTCACGTTGTTCGACAGCACAGTGGCATCGGGAAAAGAGCCAATACAAATCTAAACAACCTCGTGGCCGCAGGACTGGGCTTCCGAGAGAACCCTCCAAAGAACCCTCCAAAGGACATTACAGCAAAAAAATTCCATCTATCTGACATGGATGGGGTTCAGTCTTTGACTCTTGAAAGACATCACGACATAACTCGCTCCGAAGAGACCAAAACGACAAAGCGAGTCGATGCGCGCTGATCGTGATCATCATGATCTTCTGGTTTCGACGAGGAAAAAGTTCGTATCGTCAACCTCACTGTATATTTTGGTTCGATATTACTCCAGACGCGAAGGCTGTGAATAGCAGCGGTCGTGTCACACATGGATGCTTTGGCCGGTGGGGTAGTGCCACAGTGGCTCCGGCTCACTCTCCTTTGCTTTAAGTGCTTGAGTCAACCTAGTTTCTCCCTGATAGGAGCTAAACCCCAGAATTTATGGAAGCATCAGCTCGGATAAGCCTCTGCTAAGTATCTTGATGCGAATCAAACTGATGATAGAGCTGCTACCGAGGCGAGCTGTTTCATTTAGCGGTACATGTATCTTCTTGATGTCCAGACGCAGAAAGTGAAGGCACGGATTGAAAGGCTGAGAGGATTCCGAGCTGGAGTCAAGAATCCGCAACATACTGCTGCAGCTCCACAATACGGTCGGCAACTCACACTGCTGTCGTTCGGAAAGACGGGGATGGTGATGGCGCTGGTGTGTGGGTCCGTGTTTGCGTGTCGCGCTTTGGGACTAGCGCACAACGCTTTCCTCCCGGGGCCGCTCAAGACTTTCTCCTCCAGCAGAGCTCCCATCCTCCACTTCATCAACATCTCCCCTCTCCCCTTCCTGCATCAATCTCAATTGGTTGCAGAGCTAGCTCAATAGTCTCTTGAGCACTGCAGAAATGTTCTCAAGGGCCATCCGCCAGTCGAGCCGCCGGGTCGCGGCAATCTCTGCCTCGAGCAGGATTGCGTCGGTAAGTCCATCGCAACTGCCTGCCATTGCGCCTGCCGCCTCTCCAGCCATCGCCGACGACGAATATATGCACATGGCGATGCCATTGGCGTGGCCATGAAGCTTTGTTGATGGATTGGGGTCTTCCGCGCTGGCTGGATGCGAGCTCGCTGCCGAACCACGCAACAAGACGCTGACGATTTCGCCTCCATCAGACCCGCGCCCCTGCGTTCACCAACTCCATCCGCTCTTACGCCGCCGAGGCTAAGGCCACCCCCACCGAGGTCTCCTCCATCCTTGAGCAGAGGATCCGCGGCGTCCAGGAGGAGAACAACCTTGCCGAGACTGGTCGCGTTCTTTCCGTCGGGTACGCCTTCATGCGCCATCGCAGCCATCATACCAGACGCAGAAAGCTGACGAGGAGCTCACAGTGACGGTATTGCCCGTGTCCACGGCATGCAGAATGTCCAGGCCGAAGAGCTTGTCGAGTACGCCAAGTCCCGCCTAAACCGAGCCCAGCCGCAGGAAGCTAACAACATGGCAGGTTCGCCTCCGGTGTCAAGGGCATGTGTATGAACTTGGAGGCCGGCCAGGTCGGTGTTGTGCTGTTCGGTTCTGACCGTCTCGTCAAGGAGGGTGAGACCGTCAAGCGTACCGGAGAGATTGTAAGCCCAGCCAGCCGCAAGTATCTGCCCGCGCTCGAAGCTAACACACACAGGTCGACGTTCCCGTCGGCGAGGCTCTTCTTGGACGTGTCGTCGACGCTCTCGGCAACCCCATCGACGGCAAGGGTCCCCTCAAGACCACCCAGAGGAGCCGTGCTCAGCTCAAGGCCCCCGGTATCCTGCCCCGTCAGTCCGTCCGTGAGCCCGTCCAGACTGGTCTCAAGTCTGTCGACGCTATGGTTCCCATCGGCCGTGGTCAGCGTGAGTTGATCATTGGTGATCGTCAGACTGGAAAGACTGCCGTCGCTCTCGACGCCATGCTTAACCAGGCCCGCTGGAACAACGGCACCGACGAGAAGAAGAAGCTCTACTGTATCTACGTCGCCGTTGGACAGAAGCGCTCCACCGTCGCCCAGCTCGTCAAGACCCTCGAGGAGAACGACGCCATGAAGTACACCACCATTGTCGCCGCCACCGCCTCCGAGGCCGCTCCTCTCCAGTACCTGGCTCCCTTCACGGGTTGTTCTGTGAGTATCTTTCCAACCACCTGACAGTATATTGTAGCTAACGTAAGAAAAGATGGGAGAGTACTTCAGGGACAACGGAAAGCATGCTCTGATCATCTTCGATGATCTGACAAAGCAGGCCGTTGCCTACCGTCAGATGTCTCTGCTTCTCCGTCGTCCCCCCGGTCGTGAGGCCTACCCCGGTGACGTTTTCTACCTCCACTCTCGTCTTCTCGAGCGTGCTGCCAAAATGAACGACAAGCTCGGTGGCGGTTCCCTCACTGCCCTGCCCGTCATTGAGACCCAGGGTGGTGACGTTTCTGCTTACATTCCCACCAACGTCATTTCCATCACCGACGGCCAGATCTTCTTGGAGGCTGAGCTGTTCTACAAGGGTATCCGTCCCGCCATTAACGTCGGTCTGTCCGTCTCCCGTGTCGGTTCCGCTGCCCAGGTCAAGGCCATGAAGCAGGTCGCCGGTTCCCTGAAGCTTTTCTTGGCTCAGTACCGTGAGGTCGCTGCTTTCGCCCAGTTCGGTTCCGATTTGGACGCTGCCACCAGGCAGACCCTTGCCCGTGGTGAGCGTCTGACTGAGCTCCTCAAGCAGAAGCAGTACTCCCCCATGGCCGTTAACGAGATGGTTCCCCTCATCTACGCTGGTGTCAACGGAATTCTCGACAACGTCCCCGTCAACAAGATCCTGCAGTGGGAGGCTGACTTCCTTGCCCACCTCAAGTCGAACGAGACCGATCTCCTCAACCAGATCGAGCGTGAGGGTGCGCTCAGCAAGGAGCTCGAGGCTAAGCTGAAGGAGGTTTGCCAGAGCTTCGTCAAGAGCTTCTTGTAAATGAGAAGGGGTTGAAGAGTGGGTACTCTCTATTCCAAGGTTCTTGTGGGGTCCAGAAGTGCTGATTGGTCTCTGAGAATAGATGTATAATAGAAGATGCGTCCTCGCCATCAGCTGTGTCTCAATATGGAAGAGTTTCTTTTTCGTCATTGACATGACCGATGTGCCAGTGCCGGATCCACGATACTTCTCTGGACCACCGACTACCCTGTGATTCCCTTGCCTCTGTTAGCGGTATATATGCGCGTTGAACTGGCTGATGACGAGAAGCCGACAAGGAAGAAGTGAGCTTGTACATTTCAAATCCAATTTTCTTTTGTTACAACTTTGATGCACTGCTTGTGACGTTGATGGACGACCGACGCCGTGTTTACTAACCTGGGTAGTTGCTAAACCGCCTGGGAGAGCAATTCCCCCTGTCAGAACATGGAAGAACATCATACGTACGACAGTTACAACCCACCTCCATATTACCATGCTTGTCAGAATGATCGGTGTTTTGCTAGCCAGAAGGGATCTAGTGAAGTTAATTGCGCGTAGACATACTAATCTTGGCACTACTTTGGAGTGGTTCAATTGACTTGTGGCTGCTCGACAACGTTTCAAGCATACTAGCTCTTGAAAGAGAGTGGACTTTTGTTATTGAGGATGGTTAGTGTATGTCCAACACCCTCCAAGGCGTCATCCACAATGGGCGCAACAACTCTGTATCTCACCCCTGTGGTCACTGACTTACTGACTATCTGTTTGTCTACAAAACTTCTGCACGTTCCACTGGCACGTTCTTTGTATTCTGAACTTGGTTTTGGCTTCGTCTGAGCTTAGCCCTGAGCACAATCATGCTCCCAAGATTATGAGCATATGAAGCCAAATGTGAGCTAGGATGTGTCTAGTTCTCGCAAATTCCAAGGATTGTCAGGCCACAAATTACATCGGCGAATGCGAGTTTGTCATTTTCGAGTTACTATCACTTCCGTTTGTCGAGGCTGGCACTGCCGCTGATTGCAGCTAGCGAGGAAGTGCGCCCTTCCCTCTTTCAGCGCACTGTATCGCCTCACCTCGCACTCCTTTCTCTACCAAGAACCCATTTATGTCGGCGGTCGCCTCGCATCTACCTTCATTGACCCCCACCCTGATACATCGATCCCCACGTCGCTGCCTCGAGACACCCAGTGATAGCGCTGCTGTCCATCTGGCAACCATGAGTGGGAGCGGGTCCTCGCAACGGCCCAACACTGCACGAGCTGACCTCGAATCTCAACGAATGCCATTCGAGGCAGCAGAAGCTCTACTTTGGGGACGCAAAACGCACCAGGATCACGAATGGCTCTTTTCGCGCATGAAGGAACTTCAGTCGCAGCACGAAGCGTACGATGCGCGCATGAAAGCGACAGAGGCTGTCGCCGAGGCCGCACAAGCAGCAACGCAGATGATTCGCAATATGGAGATGCGAATTGTTGCAATTGAGTCAGACGATAAGGATCGCCCTTTCGACAAGTGGGCCGAGAACGCTATCACGCAGCTCAAGCTATTCGCCGATAACAACCTGAATGTTAGACAGAAGCTGAACAGTCTCGAGGGTCGATTTTGCGAGGCTGTCGATGGTCTCGACAAAGTCAGTGATGTGTCCAGGGACGTTGCTGGTCTACTTCGACGTCTGGATGTCCTAGAGAGGGAGCGGATGGAAGACAAGAGAAAGATGATGCTCATGGGAAAAGAAATCGCTGGCTTCAAGACTGCACGTCAGATACCTGCTTCCGACCTCGCACTTCAAACGGATCCTATTCACTCAGAGACTTTCTATAGAGAGCAACCAGCAGACGATGACTCTCATGATTCCGACACTACAACAGAGGAAGACCACACCCCTTTGATCAAATCGCATGTCCAGGTGCCTCGAAGTCCCAGTGTCAATCTTGAGTGAGATCAACCGGTGTTATTAACTTCTCAACATTCACTGACCATCGTAGACGTCCAGCAACCGCTCTACAGCCACGTGCCAATAAAGAAACACTGATGGCAAGAATGAACATAATGAGACGTCCATCCATATTCAATCCTCGAGTTTCTCGGGCCGCTAGAACGGTGCAGCCTAAAGCACAAGTGCCACTTATACAGCCCACACCGCCACAGGCAATCAAATCTTCCAAGGGAGCCGTCAACACCGATAGCAAGACGGGAAAACGAAAGCGTAACGATGACATGCCGACACAACGTGTGACGCGTGCAAAGGTCGGTGAAGCAGCTAGATCCAAGCAGCTCGCAACTTCGACGGGTACCGTTGGAACAGCCACAACGGAAGGACAGCCAGCCGTCAATAACCCGGGCAAGCGAACGCTCGTCGTGGTTCTTCAAGGTCCCACTCAAACTCAGGGACATAATACCGCTCGTGAGACCAAACCCGGCAAGAGCGCACCCCGTCGGCCAGACGGTCCCTCGTGTAAGCAATGCCGCCAGCAGCACCAAAGATGCGACCGAGGACGCCCAGCTTGTGGTCGTTGTGCAAAGGCCGGAGTGGGTGCATGTGAATATTCCGACACGCAGAATACTGCTACACAACAAGCAATTCGTTCATCTGTCGCCCAGAAGAAGAAAAGTGTGCCACAGCAGGACCGTCGCCCTGCGAAGCTCCATACCAAACCCGGTGAACCCACAAAGGTCAAGCCTACTACGAAGCGATCGAAACTACCGAACCCAGTAAATGCTGCTTCAAACACCAAGTCTAACCGGACGCCGAATTCCAGAAAAGGTCCCAAGATTTTGACAGATGCTACAGATCTTGAGACCTTCTTGAAGATGTAACAGATGGGACAGAGCGCAATCTTCTCTATTTGGAACACGAAAGCTGATCAACTATGTCTCCTTGAATTCGTAAAGGCCCTCACGATCCTCGACTGGCACCTCTATGTTCGCCTCCTCGATGGCTTTGCCATTGACCTTCAGACCGGCCCTCATAATATCACCAGTCTTGACTGGGCCAACACCCTTTGGCGTTCCCGTCAGTATGATATCTCCCTTCTCGAGTGTCATGACCCTGCTGATATCACTAAGCTGTCTGGGGATGCGGAAAAGCATGAGCTCGGTGTTGTCGGATTGCTTCATCTCGCCGTTGACCGATAGCCAGAGGTCCACGTTCTGCGGGTCGGGGATTCTCGACTTGGCAATCATGTTGCTGATAGGCAGGAAAGTATCGAATCCTTTTGCGATGGACCACGGAAGTCCCTTTTTCTTTGCCTCGTCCTGTACATTACGGCCCGTCATGTCAATAGCGAGCACGTATCCTATGGTGTGTTAGACGCAGGTCCATGTACGTAGTCGGCGAAGCAACAGATCAATCTCACCCTCGATAGCATCCAGAGCGCCCTTTGCGTCCTCCGGGTGCAGATCTCGCACCGTTTTGCCAATGATAAGTCCAAGCTCAACCTCATAGTGGAGATTCACACCGCGAGGGCGTAGGACGGGACCCGCACCGGGCAGGAGGATGGAAGACGGTGGCTTGAGGAAGAAAAAAGGCTGCTTAGGCGCTTTGTTGTTCAGTTCTTTAACATGGTCGCTGGAGTCGTAAGCTGGGGGACGTATGGGGAGAGGACTAGAGTTCTTACGCATAGTTGCGTCCTATGCACATAACCTATGAGGAATGTCAGCCATTGTTCTATTAGGAAACAATATCGACCTTCCCCAGGCCGAGTTTCTAATAGCCCAATCGTCTCAACCCATTCTTGCACAACAATGAGCACAAGCACGAGTACAAACTACCCCAACCCCACGCCCATCCCCAGACGCACAAAGCAAACAACATACCTTCCTGCACCCAGCCCGGATAGATGATATACTCGCCATATTCCAATTGCCTACTCAAGGTAAGAATAACCTCACCCCAAAAAAAGAAGAGTCACAGAGGAGGAGTGAACCCCAGCCCAAAGACAAGACGCGACGCGACGTCGGCAGCCCCAGTAGCGTCGCCGGTCCCAGCCAGCGTTAGCCGAACCGCGGGTGCGTGCGTGCGTGCGCGTGCGCGTGCTGGGGTCGGTCGGTGCCGGGACTTGGACTTGGTGGGGTGCCACAAGACGAGACAGCTCCGATTGCGCTTGCGCTACGCTACGCTACGTCAACGCTCACATAGGTACACAGACAGACAGCCAGACACGCCGACCAACAATAGTGGCTTTGAGCTGCTCCAGTATACGCATCGACTCCACGCCGCTAGAGAAACAATGGCCACGACATCCCCCACCGACGCCGCGTCCGCGCCCGCGCCCACAATGCAGCTCGCGCATCTCCTGTCCGACCTCACATCGCTACGCGTCTGTGTACGTCCAGCGCTCTCGATGCCGACACCTACAGCACCGCTGACAACCACCACCAGGACCCCGCCGCCGCGCTAGCTCTAGTCTCTGCGCGCTCCGACTCGACGGCCCAGACGTCGTCTTCCTCTGCTCCTGCGCCCTCGTCGTCCTCTGGTCTCGCCGACGCTGCATCCGACGATGTGGACCTCGCTCGCGCAAAGAACCTCGTCGAGTTGCACTATTCTGTCAAGGAGGCGCACCGTCGCGGTGAGCTGACGAGGGGGCTGATGGAGGCTAGGGCTGCGGTGGAGCGCGCTGTTGGCTGATGAGGAAGTGGAGGATCACGAAGCGCTGGCGTGTAGATGATAAATAGGTGTCTATATCCGAAAGGGTACGGCTGGGGCAGAGGAACAAGCAAGGGAGAGAAGCATGTCAATGCTGGTGAGATGGGTGCCCTATAACACGACAAGTGTCGACTTCACGAACGATACACATGGCTGTTGCAGGTCTCAGTTCAATCAAGGCCCTGCGGTGGCCCAATATCCCGACATGTGCCAGTCACATCGACTCTTCACATCTGCCCAGGCCACCAAGCCCAGCCATGGGGACGTACCTAGTACTGATTGTCAGGACAACTCGAATGACACCAGTGTCAGCATGAAAGGATGTATCACGGCAAGCTTCACGCCATCAGGGATCGTTTTAGCGGTGAAGACAATTTCTTAGGTTCAACTAGAGGCACAAGAGTAGGGGTATCAATAGGCAATCCAGCCCCACAAAGCTGTAGGCTGAAGCCTCAGACTAGGACTTAACAACCAACAACATCTGATCGACCAAAGGCTTTATATCTGTACCTTTCGACTTCTCTTGCTGGAGTGCCACAATAAGAGGCTTGGTCTCTCGAGGTGCCGCAGCCATCAACAGTGTCTGCTTAGCCTTTCCGCCCGTTGCCATCTTGAGGCGTATTTTATCTCGCTTGCGTAGCTTGAGAGGAACTGCTGGACTTGTTGCTGTCAGCATCACTTCACGCAGCTTACTGGGTGTACTTACACAACGTCCGGTACAGCCTCGACCACAGACTCAGCAGCCGGTACGACCTCTGGCTCAGTTGACAGAGGTACGTCTGGCTGCGCCTCGGGTTGCGCTTCATCGGCAGCAGCTTCTTGCACCGCTTCAGGTACTGCTTGAGCTTCTGGTTCGGGTAGAGGCTCCTCTTGTGGCGGCTCCAGTGCTGGTTCCGGTTCAGCTACCGGCTCGACTTCCGGCTCAGCTGCAGGTTCAGTTGCTGGTTCAGGCTCTGGCTCGGCCGCTGGTTCAGGCTCTGGCTCGGCCGCTGGTTCAGGCTCTGGCTTAGTTGCTGGCTCGGCTTCTGGTGCGGGCTCAGGTTCGGCGTTAGGTTCTGCTGGTGCGGGCTCTGCTTTGGGTTTTGTTGCGACCGGCTCCGGCACCGGATCTTCTGCTACTGCCTCAACTGTAGGCTTAGGGGGGGCCTCGACGGGTGGTTTTTCAGCAGGTGTTGGAGCAGTGTCCACCGGCTCGGCTGGAGGGTGTTCGCCCATGGGGGGTGTGGCCGGGGTTGCTGCCATTTCTTCTGCTGCGGGACTCGCTAATGAGATGATGAGATGTGATGTCTAGGGTATCGTCGGTACAAAGAGTGTAAGTTGTTGGGGCGTGGGTAGTAGCAATGACGAGACGCGATGCGGGTGGAAAAGCAGAGAAGAACGGGTGGTGAGAGGATACGAAAATGGCAGCCCCAGGAGCGTAGCTACCCATTGCACAACTACTACTGGCAGGTAAACTGTGGCCTAGAGTTGGTAGGTCCGTTCTTCTCAGTTGGGAAGCGACACACGGCTCAACTGCCAGCCCAGATCCATCGCGCACCGGACTTGTCAATTTACAACACTGGACTATCCTGCTTGGTAACAGAAACGGTTCGCTCTGCGTCAGGCATTCCAATCCTCTAGATAAGATCCAATGAGCCATGCCCGTGGATGAGGCTGCGCTTACCTCGGTGCCTGCCATGCATGTGAAGTGCAGCTGCAGTCGAGTTTATAGGCTGGCGAGGTGAGAAAAACGTCAGAGTCGTTGTTCTGTGTACACGCAAGACGGTGAGGAGTTTTGGGCGCGTCTACCAAGGCTTTCATGTGGTAGAAGCGATGTCTAGGTGCTGTCCGCTGTAAACATGTAACAAAAGTGGTGGTTATGACAACCATACACTAGTTAATGACCTTCAGATAAGACTAGAGTACTGCAAATATATTCACCTATTCGACATACCATCTGTATGACATTGTACCGTGGGAACAGTTTCCTGTTATCCTGTTTTCATTTTTTTCGAACATGAGCACATGTTGCGAAGGCTGTCGAAGCAACGACACGTGACCCACAAATCCACTACAATATTAAGCGGCTCCGTGTTAGAACCACTCCGCAAGACACCATGATATCAGCTTATCAAGTAGGATTTGCCAAAAGAAACTCCTTGAAACAAATACACTTTGTTGTTAAGCTTCGTAACCTAACTTGTGATACATGCTAACTAGTTAGTTATTTCCATTTGAATACAGTCAGCGGTAGATGCTTAAACCGAGACTATGTTGGCACTAGCACTTGCTCTAACGTAGACATGAACGATTCGGCCCGTCGTTACCGGTTGCTCCGTGCTCGTAGCGTGTGTCTAGATTAGATTCAACAACTTCGTCAGTGAATGGATAACATGACCTGATCCTCTCTACTGCCACAGCTACTTCAAATCAAATAAGACATTATCTTGTCCATTTACCTGTCGGCTTCATGGTTTATTGGAAATCGTACACTTTGGCCGCGAGTGTCTCGAATGAGCATCTCAGGGAGTATGAAGCTGATACTCATTCAGCAACGATGTTCTGCGCTACCGAAGCATGGGCTGCAGCGATCAAAACTACTATTGATGCATTCCTCTGGCGGCTCCTACGCTGGACATGTAGGCCAAGCCCGTGACCTCAGACCGGCTAAAACAAAGCTGCAGCTCCCCTTCAACAGACAGTTGGGAGAAAGATCGCAGCGAGAATCCACGATCAAATCATGAATAGCTTCCGCACACAACGAACAGGGTACTACGCTGAGAGTAGACTAGCATGTGGCACAGGGCACTACGGGCTCACTGCACCTCGACCCGCAATCACTCATTCCACCATCCCCACACTGCTTTCCCCTACTACGACCTTACCAGTTTCGACACGCCTTTGCTGGACTCAGTTGTGGCTCAACAATCTGCGGGATCACAACCGAAGGAGTTAGCTTGCCAGGAGTCATCCAACCAGTCGGCTATTGATCACTCTACCAATCAGGTTTTGCTAAGGATTGGATGAGATTGTTCAGGTGAGTCATTGCTGCGTTGATTTAGCGAACACAATCGCTGAAGTGGAATTGTATTAGCAGTATCAACACTGCTATCCTGCCACGTCGAGCTGTCTCGTTTTCTCTATCAAAGGTATGACCTTCATTGTCATTCTCTGCCTGGACAAATTCACTCCGACGCTAACAACCCCAATCTCCAACAGTTGTGTACACGTAACATGGCCTTTCACGCGCGCAAACAGCCGCCATGGACTCCACCTCAAGCTCGGCCAGACGCTCAGTTACCTCGACTGAAGATATACAACAGTCTCACGAGAAGCAAGGATGACTTTGTCCCAGTCGATCCGGCAGGGAAGATAGTGACATGGTACGCGTGTGGCCCGACAGTCTATGAGGATGCCCATCTCGGTCATGCCAAAAATTATGTCTCGACCGACATTATCCGCCGCATCATCAAGGACTATTTTGGCTTCAACGTCAAATTCGTTATGAATACGACCGATATCGACGATAAGATCATCCTTAAAGCACGGCAGCAGTACCTGCTTACACGGTTCAAACAAGAGTATGCCACTGAAGATGATTCGGTGAGCGATGCAGTCTTGTCGGCGACCCGAGCCGCATTCGGGAACTACATTGGCAGAAACCTGCCATCCTTGCCGTCGGATACAAGTCCAGAAACCTTTTCCGAGGCAGTGAACACGGCATACAAAGAACAAGTCCAGCCTTCTCCTCTTACAAACGACGCAACAGCAGAGCAAGGCCAGACCGTTACTATTGCCGACTTGCTCTTCAAAGTCCATATCCGAACGGTGCAGGCGGCTGCCGAGGCCGTGCTAGCCCCAGGGAAACCATTGGAGTTCTTTGCCAAAACGGATGAGATCTTGCTTCCGTACCTCGATTCCTTACATGGAGCGGAGACCGACTCCGACAACCACAAGATATACCTGGATTTGAGCCAAAGGTTCGAACAGCGCTTCACTGAGGACATGAACGCGCTGAATGTCCTGCCACCCGACCAACTAACTCGTGTAACTGAGTACGTTCCCCAGATTGTCAGCTTCGTTGAGAAGATTATCGCAAATGGGTTCGGCTATGCGACCGCTGACGGCTCTGTGTATTTTGATATCGATTCTTTTGAGAAGGCTGGGCATAGCTATTCCCGACTAGAACCGTGGAACAAAAACGATCCTTCTCTCCAGGCCGACGGCGAAGGCTCCTTGTCCAAGGGAACATCGATGAAGCGAAAGGGGAACCACTTTGCGCTGTGGAAAGCCAGTAAGCCAGGCGAACCAGCGTGGCCTAGTCCATGGGGTCGCGGGCGACCGGGGTGGCATATCGAATGCTCTGCGATGGCTTCCGAAGTTATCGGGAAGCATATGGATATCCATTCCGGAGGTGTGGATCTTCGTTTTCCCCATCACGATAACGAACTTGCACAGTCGGAAGCTTACTGGTCGACTCCCGGCTGCCCAGTACAGTGGACAAACTATTTCATACACATGGGGCAACTGAGGTAAATTATCCGAAAGGCCCACTCGCACTAATATGCTAACAGATTTTAGGATCCGAGGTCTAAAGATGAGCAAGAGTCTCAAGAACTATACAACTATCAGAAGTGTTCTTTCTGAGAAAGAGTGGAGTTCACGGTCTCTCCGAATCTGCTTCCTCCTTATGCCTTGGCAGGATGGTATTGAGGTAACAGATGAGCTGATGAAAGCTGTAGTCGGTTGGGAAGGGAAGCTCAACAACTTCTTCCTGAACAGCTTGGATCTCTTGAAACATCCAAATTCCGACACCTCGACGAACCGAGAGCCTGGAATCGAAGACCAGCAGTTGCTGAGCGCTCTGGACAAAGCAAAAATCGATGTTCATGTTGCTCTCTGCGATTCCTTCAACACCTCGGCTGTCATGAGGATCCTATCTGATATCGTAACCGAGTCCAACTCGGCAGAAAAACTTTCAGATCGGACTGTCATTTCGATAGCCAGATGGGTCACACGTATCATCACCATATTTGGTCTAGATCCAGAGGGAGATCTCAGCAACGCTGATCGTATAGGGTGGTCAGGGCTCGACATTCCCTCTGCAGCGGAACCTTACATCTACCCTGCATCCCAGTTGCGAGACAAAATCCGCGTCCTGTCTAGCTCGGTCGATCATGCAGCGATAGCGAAACTCGCTGACGAAACTACGGCTGCTGCATCAACGCCTGAGGATAAGTCATCGGAGCCTTATCGTCAAGTGCTCGAGCAATTTCGCACCAATGTCAAGGAACTTGCCGACCAGCGCGCACCAGCACATGACCTACTCGCGTTGTGCGATCAGCTCCGCGATGTACACCTCTGGAACCTAGGCATCTATCTCGAGGACCGTAGCGGCACCCAACCAGCTCTAGTTCGGCCCCTCGATAAGCTGCTTATAGAGGCGCGTGAAGAGCGGGTATCCATCAGCATTGCGAAGGCGAAGGCTAAGCAAGAGCAAGAGGCTAAGGCAGCCGAAAGGGAAGCGGAGCTGCGCGCGCGCGTCCAAGTCAGTCACTTATCGATGTACAAAACTTCGGAGTACTCGGAGTGGGATGAGAGCGGGATCCCGACTACTGACGCAGCGGGGAACGTGGTGTCCAAGAACCGGCGCAAGAAGCTAGTCAAAGAGTGGGAAAAGCAGAAGAAGATGCATGAAGAATGGCTAGCGACACAGCAGGCAGCATAGGTGAGGAATGTGAAGTCTTCCCTCTGGGAAACCCTCCGCTCCTTGCCAGTCTCCGATGTTATGCCAAGGGAACTCACAACCATGTATTACTGTGCTTCCTTGATATATAGCCATGAACGAGTGATATTGAAGACTGAGTACAGTGCAGTAGATGTATCTAGCCATTTGGGCAGGATGCGATGTTGAATCGTAATATGGTGCCCACCCTTTTTGGCATACCCTATACAGCCTTCTCTGATGTATCTTGCTCCGCTACTTCCTCCAACAGATATCCCGGAAGCATGCTAAGCATACTTCCGCACCCCATCCACGTAAAGCTTCAGCAGTGACAGTGGTCATCGCAGCACTCGCATTTTCCACACCCCCACGCCGCAGAACAATGCTTGCATTGACTTCCGTGAGTGATTATCGTGGCTGAAGCAGGGAAAATTGGAACTGGATGCTAGTGATTGATAACGTTAGTTACTACAACATAATACAGTATGGACATGCAGTAATTTACTTACCGAGGCTGTAACATCAGGGAATTTACAGCTATCCTCGCTTTGCTCCCCCAGCATACTCGGGATGATGTCGCACCTCGGCCAGCTGGTGATGTCTCCAATGTGCGACATAGTTGTAGGTTCGGGTTCTGTGTACGATTGTTATTAGGCAGTTCGATGAAGGCTCTGAATAAGTTTTCACTTACGAGTATCGTTGCAGATGAAGTTGAGATACGTGGGAGGCGATTATGTTAATTCGAATGATATGGAGGAAGACTTGGGGCGAGACGAAGGCTTAAGTATCTGAGTGTCGCCTCATTCCATACCCTTACGCCGCACTCCATACCCTTACGCCTCACTCCATACCCTTACCCCGCTCGATGCCTTCCTTGCTCTTGTATAGCCTTGCAAATCAGTATATCCTTCACCGGTGCCATTAACCTTCTTTGGCTGCGTAGCGCTAGTGGCGACAATGCGTACTGTTCTCTACCAGGAGCGAGTTGAATTGTTGTCAGTATCAGCATGATCTTGTTGTCCAAATTACATGACATTATGCAAGTTCTGAATACAATGCCTTTAACAAAGTTACAAAGTCACTTTTGTTCAAATTTAGTCCTTTGTTCATCTGGTAGAGTCACAAAAGAAAGTAGCTACATTCTATGAATTGTGGGGGACATGTGTGTGATCCTAAAACATCACACTGCATGCGTATCAATGCAAAGTGTTCACAGATCAAAACCAATTGAGCCTCTTGATTTTAGCCGCTCGTCAAGCGCGGAGTCCCGAAGGATTTGAGATACAAGGATTCACGAAGGATGTGTAAAACCAGTCCGGATTGGCAGAGTGACGCATATTGCGGCGTAGTGCATAGCGCTTCGGCAATGTGATTGACAGCTTTCCCAACGTCTAACTACATCAAACAAGCTTAGCATGAACACGATCTACTGCGCCCTCTTATCAGTTCAGGGGGGGTGGCATGACCTATGCGCTTAATTATCGCATAGCCACAAATGCAGCGCGTATGACATGGTCCAATAAAACCCCGGACAGGCCAAAGCGACATGTCATAATGAGGGGACAATGCACGCCCTTTTGATTCAACAAAAAAGAGTTAATAAACACTCTTCGTCGTGATGAATACTATAGCCGTATGCGTTGCACGTGTCATGCTGTCTTTGCGATAGGATAGCACAGAAGAGTACTCGAAGGCAGAAAATCAAATGACTTCAACTGGTCACAAGGAAATCCTTCTGGAACATCATAACGGCTCCTTGTATGAGATACAATATTATGTCACTACGTTACAAATTAAGTTCTGAAGCAGATGATAGCTATCTACTGCATTATGAGAGAGCTTGGGTAGAACCTGGGTGATATTCAACCCATTCCGCGCTAACCAAGCTACATGTACGAGCCTGGTATGAACAACATAGAGTTTGTGATTAAGCACCCCGAGGCTTCTAGTTTGTACATTCTTCTCGATTACGGTATCCCGGTGTAAAGATTGAGTGGGTAGCGAGTATGTGTAACTCACTTAGTATTCTGCGCGGCTTGACAGTGGAGTAAGTAAGAATTTCCAGGAGCTACACTGAACTGTCCTACTGGATGATTGATTGACTCTGTTGCTGCCTGTCTGCATTCGAAAGTGATGATGCATGTGCGTGTGGTTACATGCAAGTCTTTGTTACCATACCCCAGCATGTCTCAGCCTCGTGCTTTTCTGACCTTCGATGTTGACGACTGTGAATCTGACAGATCCATTACAAGGTTGTTCGCGCGGGAACGAAGTATCAATGGACGAGCTTCCATACTGATGGGAAGGATCGCAATGTAGTGTACAAAGGAATCAAGGGTCGAGGCCGTGTGTAGTAGCTGTCTTTTTTTCTTCATCGCAGAATTTACCACAATATATTGCACAACTTCGTCGTGCCGCGGTGTTGGTGATGTCAGGGCTGCGGTCGAGGTCGGGCGTTTACTTCCTTCATCGCCGACGCCAAGCCGCTGTTTGACCGGAGCTCCAACTCAATTCGCGCGCATCACCAACACTCACACCTCGTTCCTGCTAAGCCGACACACCCGTACGGTCGCTCCCACACCGCAAGCATGGCACTCAGTGTCGATCAGAAACGCCTCAAGGCGACCAAATTCCCATCCGAGTTCGACCAGAAAGTCGACATTGAGAAGGTCAACATTGACTTGATGAAGAA
The DNA here is from genome assembly GCA_019775935.1 of Neoascochyta sp. HWLR27. Lineage (NCBI taxonomy): Eukaryota > Fungi > Ascomycota > Dothideomycetes > Pleosporales > Didymellaceae > Neoascochyta > Neoascochyta sp. HWLR27. The sequence goes on from WODD01000243.1 coordinate 80,180, forward strand.
ATGGATCGCGAACAAGATTACGACCATTCTAGGCGATGAGGACGATGTCGTGGTGGAGACGTGCTTCAATTTGGTTGAGCAGAGTCAGTTTGTCAGTACAGCCTTGCCATACATAGCTGCGTTCGCTGACTTGTACAGCCAAACATCAAGGAAATCCAGATCCAGCTCACGGGATTCTTAAACAAGGACTGCGCGCCCTTTTGCAAGGAGTTGTGGGACTTGATGCTGAGTGCACAAGAGAGTCCTGTGGGCGTACCCAAGATGATGCTGGAGGCCAAGAAGCTGGAGCTGCAGCAGGAGCAGGTACGCAACCCGACCCGTAGACACTGGCACAACTAACTCGGACACTCAGCTTTCCAAAGCCGCCGCTGAATCGCGCCGTCGCGATCAGACCGACCAGGACGACATTGTTAACTCGTTCCGACACGCCGAGCGGTCAGACCGCCCCGATCGCGGACGCGGACGCGGAGGACGATTCCGAGGCGGTGACCGAGGCGACCGCGGAGATCGAGGTGGTAGAGGAGGACGCGATTTTGACCGCGGCCCGCCGCCACGCAGGGCTTCACGATCTCCACCTCCGTACGTTCCGCGTTTTAGTGGACAGAGATCATACTGACGACAGCAGAAGGCGCAGATCACCACCCCCCGCCCGCCGGGAGCGAGACATTTATGTGCCGAATGGCGGTCGGGGTCGCGATCGAGGACGTCGAGACCGCTCGCGTGACCGCCGTCGCCCTGTCTCGGAGAGTCGCTCCAGATCCCCACCACCCCGTCGCGCTCGACGCTCCCCGTCTACAGATCGCTCGCGCACGCCTCCACGACGCCGTACACGCCGCTCCCCCTCATCCGATCGCTCGAGGTCTCCTCGCCGTTCCAGGCGCTCTCCATCCCCTCGCCCCAAACACAACCGCCGCAGGGACGCGTCATGGTCCCCAGGCGCAGATAGCAAAAGGTTGCCTAAGCCTGAATCAGCCATACCTAAAGAAAAAACAAGCTCACCAGCGCCCAGGGTGTCGCGATCCCGTTCTAGAACTCCACCACGTCGTCGCCGCCGCGAGCGATCTCGCTCAAGCAGTTCACGGTCTGTAAGCCCCGCCAAACGACGCAGACGTTCCCCTTCAGAAGTTGGCTCGCACGATTCACCGGCTGATATCAAGAGACGCAAACGTTCGCCCAGCTCAAGCAGATCGCCATCTCGAACGAGACGGCGCGCCTCACGCCCCATTTCAGAGTCACCTCCTCCACGCAAGGGAGGCAGTGGAGATTAGGTTCGTTCATAAAGTCTTTTGAAGTCTGCATGACGAGCAGAGTACTACCTATCTATCTGCAGCGTTTTCTGGAGAGATGCAACCGAAGGCGTGCATCGCACGTGCACCACGCGTCCTTGCTATTTCCACTATAGCTCAACCCCACAAGCACTCCTTTCGTTTATCCTCGGGGCGTCTCTTCAACCGTGCCAATATCTTAGCTTGTATGTCTTGTCGGGATACACATTAGTTGGGTAAGTAGTAGATGGCGGTACCGCATAGAGCAAACACTTGTAACCAAAGGCCGCTGTACAATAGACAAGTTCAACCATGCAAACTCTGATGCGGCTTTGCCATATGTGCTTGTGTTTGGGTAGTTTCGTCGCGCTGGAGTCCTCGCGAGACTTAGTGGGTACGTTGCCTAGTCCGCCAATTCGCGCCGAGTGCTGATATGTGCATTGCGGGTTTCGAGGTCTCGATGAACGATGTGCCGGAGTGGTCTGACTCGTCTCTGGTAGAATAGGGGTATTCCTGGGTGGTCTTTTGATGTGGGAAACGTCGCACGTGTGTTCTTCATCCTTTTCGTCGCTTGCACTGGGCAGCTACAACGCTGATGTCGTCAAGTTTGCCTGGGAGATGAGAAGTCAGTATCAACCGAATCAAGCGGTATAGCCAGTACGTACCTCCTTCAATGGACAAGCCCTCGTCAATCGCCTTCTCCATATACGGACTCTCGGCAAAGGGATCTTCTGCAATCTCGCGCGCGGCATTGACCAGTCGCTGCGCAACGAACCGCATGCCGTCTGCATACGTCTGCTCCTCTGGGTCCTTGTCTGCGTCACCATGCCACTGCTCCATGCTATCGAGCACGTTCTGGACAACTTCGTGTTCCCACAGATTATCCACGACGCCGTCGGTCATGGCGAGGACGACGTCGTCTTCCTGTATCTCCACACGGTCCATGGCCGCGTTGTCGCTTGGCGTGTCGGGACTGTTAGTCCCGAGCTGCCGCGGACAGTCGAACCAATGCCACTGCTCTGCTGTCTTGAATACGACTTGTTTGCTTCTCGGGCGGATGACGAGGATCTGCGAGTCGCCGAGCTGCGTCACGTACAGGACTGGGTGGCTTTGGCCCGAGGTGTCGGCGCTGAGGAACGCGCCGCAGGCCGTCGTTGTGCCGTGCCACTCGTTGGGTTTCGAGGTTGCGTCTTTGGTGCGCTCGTAGGCAGCTTGGAGGTACGCGAGGGGCTCTGGTTCGGATTCGGCGGAGAACGAGGCGGCTTCGACCTCGAGGGCCCAGAAGTGTAGGATCAGGCGCGACCAAAGGCTGGGTCTGATGTAAGTATGGTCCGATGGTTCAGAGAGTCGGGTCTACTCACGCAGCGTGCCCTCTCTCTCTTGTCGCCCACGCTCCCACGCCGTCGTTGGCGCCGATAAAGTTGTCGCTGACTAGCACTGCGTCATCGCCGTTGGTGACGCCTCTGATCATGTCTCCGTCAACGGTCGGTCTGCGGTCTCTGCTCTTGTTGTGCGTGCTCAGCGGCTCCGAGAAACTCGTCGACGGCATCGAGAGGAATGGAGGCGGGAAAGGGCGACTCGGTCGCTTTGCGTAGAGGGCGTAGCCAGCCTCGAAGTAGAACGGCGACTTGAGCTTAGGCGGGGTCGCATCGTCAGGAATGGGCGTCGTGGTGCCCACGCGCGGCTGCTGCACCGTTTTCGCATAGCATCTGGCGTGCCGGGGAGCGAAGAGGGCCCGGAAAGCCCATGGGTGCGGCGCGCGCCTGGCTCGGGGCAGCTGGAAGATGGCGGTGGGGGGACTGCGGAGCCGGAGAGGAGGCACAATCATGCCAGCGACGGGTCGGGGGGGGTCGAATTGGTGGACGGCCGGGTCGGCGAGATTACAGGCACATAAGAGGCACTGCCTCGTCGTCGACGTGAAAATTGCCTGGTTGTATGCGCATCGCATGGGCCGGATTCACGGTATCGAGTTCCGTTAAGAACCCAATCCACGGGTAAGGCTGAGCGGCAGTCTAGCCCAGAAAGGATAGCATAGCTTTAAATCTCGGTCTGCTACTGAAAACGCTGCGGTGTGTGGGGCTTGAATGCATCGGTGAGGGGCCGATGGAAGCCGTAGTCTCATTGCAAAGCTGCAATGCGTGCTCGAGGAGATTGTGGTGTAGATGGGTACGGGGCGCACTCGTGGGCGATCCATGTCAACCAGCACTCATGATCTACAGTAGGCGAGCCCCTGCCGTCTGGCCGCACTGGCTGCGGTCCCTGCTGTGGTTCTCGGGTGCTCTCAGCGCTTGAAACATGGGCCATAATTTCCATCTTTAAGTAATGTACTTGATTCATTCGGGGCCCAGGTTGAACGTCTCGCCCTTACAAGTATTTCTTACAGCTCTAATCTACCGAGCGTACTTTTTTTAAATGGGTATAATCCTCCCGCTCGTGTGCCTTTTCTTCGATTGACGAGGAGTATGGCTAACGGGTAGCCATCGTATTGTTCCCAGTTGACTAGCCTCCAGGAGGGCATGTTGAATCAAACCTCCCGTAACACCGTCTTCCATATGGTATCCCAAACGAACGCCTAGCAATGCAGTCTTCTTGTGCTCGCCGGTGCCGATTCCTACGCTCTGGTCTTGATGAATTTCTCCAGATCTGCCGTTGTGGCGACACCCAGTACGAACTTGCGGCTCGCGTCTGTCACAACGGCGAATTCCTGCTTTCCGCTCCCGTCTACGCCTCCTTGGAAGAATGCCTCGAGTTCTTCCAGAGGCGTCTCGGTGGAGATGACCTTGTAGCGCCTGCCGCGTCGCTGGAACTTGTGCATGGCCTCTTGGACCGGATCGCTGTCGCGGACCTTGCCCTCCTTGAGCAGCTCTTGCAGACGCGGGATGCTAATGTATCCCAGCAGGGCGCGGTTCTCTTCTGAGATGACAGTGAGGTGGGTGTAGTCGCGCTCAAGTCCGGACATGAGAGCCCAGGAAATGGGGTCGGTCGGCTTGACAGAGAGGGCGGGCGGAGGATCGAGATCCTCGACGGTTGCCTATGCTATGTCAGCCCTGGAAGCGGACACGGTAGAAGACTGGCCCATACCCCGCGGTATTTGTTCGCCCATAGGGCCTGGTATTCGCTGTTGTCTGTGCCGTTGGCCGCCATGTTTGTTAGAGAATGGGTGGAGCTTGCGCAACTTTGGGAAATGTTGCAGATCGCCAGATCCCCGCACACTAGAAAGGCACGAGCCAGCGGCGTGGGCGCAGGCGCATGGACGGAGCAGCGAAAAGAAACCAAGTGTTCAGACTACGAGCGCTTGTGCACATTCGAGCTGTTATTCGAGCAACCCCGGTACCAGGCCACGGTCTCACCGGGCTAATCCTTCACATGCACTCACTATAGGCATCCTGCAGCCTACACGGGGCTCTATCTTGGATGGAGGCTCAGCCATGTAGGCAACTGTGCGTATATGCATTCTCCAAGGCCCAACTAAATCATGCCAATGGCTGCCCTGGGCATCTACATCGACAGTCGAAAGCTGCTGTTGCTCGATGGGTCGTGTCACTGGCACGTGATTGAGCCAGAGCGAGTCTTTAGCGACAACCGCCGAATGGTCACTCCAAAGCCCGCCTCAAACCCCATCTCCAATGTATTGTCCCTAGCGACGTCGAATCCGGGCACGCGCTCGCACAACACAACAACGGGTCCGCCTGTCCTGCGATGGACAGCGACTGTCGAGCAAGCTTACGACGTCCCACACCGCCGCATCGTGACCCCCCAGTCATCTCGCCCGACCGCATCCCCAGACCCCGACCGTAATCCCACGACGAGCAAACACGATTGCCGGCCATAATCTCGCGCTCTTCGCGGTTCGATCGATATGTGGGATGTTACAAAATACACCTGCCCGAAGCACTCATGGAGCGCAGTGTGGGGAAATCAGATCACGGAGTACCCTACTTGCGTTTGGTCTTCAGGACGAGGAACCACCTCGCCATTCTGACAATGGTACGGCTGGTCTCGGGAAACCACATATGCGTGTCATATCGCGCACGCATTTGACGACACCACAGCCAGCGGCCAAGACACAACAGGATTTCAGTCAGGCCTTGTTGCAGCAAGTTGCTGCACCGAGGTGCTAGAAATGCTATAAGTCGCGTAAAGAGGCGCAGGAGCACAGGGTACCCGCAGACTGGTCTGACAGCTGACCTTGTGCGGCTTATCGATAGCCAGAGAGAACGCCGAGCGCCCCTTGTAGCGCCTAATCCCCAGGAGACGAGTGCGGGCGACCCGCTTGTTGGATATTATCTTTAACAAACGGCACCAGTCTTTGAGTCTGGTCAGTTCCGTTTCAGCTACGCCAAAACAAATTTACCTCCCACATATCTGGTGAGTGTGATAGCACACTTACTTCATTATTGTAGGTGTTTGGCTCCTTTCAAACCAAGCTGCAGGTAAGAACGGTGCGCATCGTTTGATGTCTTTACATTGTTTTTACTGTCGTCGATTACGATGACGGGCTATAGGATGTCTGAGTAGCACGCTGAAGATCTCAACATAATGCCCAAGCGTTTTGTTACTTCCCGATACAGGACCTGGTAGTACGACTTATCTCGTTATTCGACCTACATACTACACCCTATCAAGACACGTCAAGAGAAGGATTTAGAGTATCTTCGACGCGCTCTGTAAACGCAAGATCAGGTACACAGCAAAGGCAGGTACCAGCGTGATTTGAGCGGGTCTTCAAACGAATGCGACGGCTCGTGTAAACGTAGGAAACTTTTGATTGTTACACCAAATCGGTGCAGCTCTGAGTTGGATATAGTAAGCGCTCTTTGATCCACCCCCATCTCCGAGGCTGACGACGCGCATAGTAGTTTGCATGTATCGCATAGCTGACAAGCCAAATCGTATACTTTCGGTCTCACCCGCTGCTTCCATCCCATGTCACGCCACAAGCATTGCTTAACGTCGTCACAAGCTGTCTATCGGTACTTGCCAATCAACTCAGCGACGAGACCTGCAAGAGCGCGTCACTAATGAAGACGGCATTTCCAAGAGCACCGCGCTCTTGTCCGTGAGGCGCAGTTCAGCTTACCATTCCTAGTTTGCTCGAAAGGGCCGAACAACTGCACTGGACAGTTATCAATCGAGCGAAAGTACATCAGCACGAACAGGAGAAACACTTTAACACGCGAGAAAGAATCCGGCGTCACATCTTCGACTCATCAGGTCACAATTGACGGCAGATTTGCCGTGCCGAGAACGCGACTTCTGTACTCCTCACACGCACGGCCCTTCTCACCGCATCGCGCCAAACCTCGGGACGCCGCAAACCAAGAGATCCCACAGCATCACGAACACGACACTCCATCGCTGCAACAGTCTGAAAGGCGCTGCGGTGCTTGCGGGGGCGGCGGAGAATCACCTCGAATTTTTTTGGTGTGCCCAGGGCCAGAGCTGCGCTCACCCGGGGCGTGTCACGTGAGTGGTGCCATCGCTCGAAAGTTCAAGGAAGCGTCTCCGATCTCTTTCGCTCTTCGCCCTCCCCACACCCATCGCGACGCGACCCAACCACCTTCACCACCACGCGTCATCACTACCACCCTTCACCCATCAACCACGCGGTACACTTATTGTACCTTACTCCCCGACGAGATATTTCGCGATTGCTCGCACTTCTTACGCGTCGACACCAGACCGTGTAGCCTCTAGCCACACTCCAACGATGGCGGACGAGGTCAACGCACCTATTTCCGTAGATGCGACGAGCACGGTCGATATGCCGACGCGTCCCGCGGACGCTATCGTCGAGCCTGCCGTAGCGGAGGCGAAACCAGCTGAGGATGGGGTTGTAGCCACCGAAAGCGTTGCTGAAGGTGAGTGCCACAGCGCGTCACTTTACATGGTATGGTGTTAGCTCACGCGATTCTATATCAGCTCCTCAAGCAAGCGACGCGCAAGAAGACGTTGCTGCCAAAGAGGACACCACTGCCGACGCAGCTGCGCCAAGCGATGACGCAGGTGAGTTCACGTCCACGCTTGCACCTGCCGGCCTTTCAAACTACAATGCCAGCATGTTATGAGTATATACTAACGGCGCTCTAGAAGTCGCACCCGCTACCGACGCTTCCGCTACAACCGAAACCCCGGCCAAGAAGGCTACAAACGGCAGGCGCAAGTCTGCAGCTAGCGTGCCTGAGCACAAGAAGAAGACACCGGCCAAGAAGAAGAAGGCTGCCCCTGAGCTTCGGCTCGACGCTCAGCCTGGCCAGATGTACATGGTGGCCATGCGAGGTTACCAGCCATGGCCAGTTATCATTGCCGACGAGGAGATGTTGCCTGAGTCTCTCTTGATCAAGCGTCCTGTCAGTGCAAAACGCATCGATGGTACTTACCGCGAAGACTTCTTGGAGGGCGGCAAGAACGCAAAGGACAGGCGGTACCCGATCATGTTCCTGGGCACAAATGAATTGTAAGTGACAACCTGCAATATACGAGGCTGCAAGTCAATGCTAACACCAATGTCTTAGCGCATGGCAGGTCAACAGCGAGCTCTTGACATTTGATCTGGACGAAGTCAAGAAGGACCTCGAGACGAACCCAGTCAAGAAGAACAAAGCCCTGACAGAAGCATACCGAATTGTCGCAGAGGGTCACGATCTAGCATACTTCAAGCAAATGCTCGCAAGCCATGAGCAGGCCATGCAAGAAGACGCGGAACAGCGGGAAGTCAAGGAGCAGCAGAAGAAGGAGAAGGCAAGCAAGTTCGCCAAGCGCAAGAGCACGGCTGCCGAAGAGTCTGATGGCCTTGACGGCGCGGCGCCTTCTGCTAAGAAGGCAAAGGCAACCAAGAAGCGCAAGAAGGGAGATGAGAGTGATGAAGAGCAAACGGCCAAGACTCCCAAGACCAAGCTGAAGCTCACAAACAAGACCCCCAAGGAGGCCTCTGCCGCAAAGAAGAAGGAGCCCAAGTCGAAGAAGAAGGTCAGCGAAGAGCCTGCTGAGCCTGAGGAGCCACCCATGACCGCTGAAGAGCGCATACAGAAGCGTGAGAAGCAGGGTAAGCATTTCTGGCAGGATTCTTAGGGACTCGCTAACACAGGCTAGTTCTGTACCTCCGACACCGCCTGCAGAAGGGATTCCTCTCCAGGGACCAGGCCCCCAAAGACGAGGATATGTCCAGCATGTCCGGATACCTGGAGCAGCTCGAGGCACACGACGACCTCGAAGCTGAAGTGATCAAGAAGACCAAGGTTCACAAGGTTCTCAAAGCCATCATGAAGCTCGAGTCGATCCCTAAGGAAGAAGTGTTCAACTTCAAGCAGCGTTCCAACGACCTGCTCCACAAGTGGGGTGGCTCCCTTGCTGCCGAATCCGAACCAGCAGCAACCGCATCGGCCGAACCGACATCCAACGGCGCCAAGCCTGACGATGAGAAGTCTGAATCGGTAAAGGCGGAGTCGCCAGCTGAGAAGAAGGATGACGAGAGAAAGGAGGCTGATGCTCCAACCGAACCTACCGCTGCTGAGGCTGCGGACAACGATGGTGACGTTGCCATGGCCGACGCAGATAAAGATGCTGAGAGCAAGGATGCACTCGCAGCTCCAGCTGATGCTGCCCCGAGCACAGAGGACGGCACTGAGACCAAAGCCGAGCCTGCTACAGTGGACACCGAAATGACCGCCGCATAGGTCATGCACTTAGAGGTATCTGATAGTGAGATATAGTAGCAGTGGTGGGGGTTCCTGGCAACACGCTGTATATATACTGCCGGGTGAGCATACTCAGACAGATCTGATGAAGGGATTGGTATTCTTTCACAGTTGGACTGGCCTCTAGGGAAAGGTCAAGGAGGTCATTATTAGTTAGTATCAATTGGCGCAAATCTACCATAGCAAACAACACCAATCAAATTGGAACTTTCGAAAGTGTCGTGCATGATGCGATTGGTGTCCAAGTTTTATGTATTATGACGGAAACAAACTTGCGCGCTCGAGATTTCGAGACAGCGACGAATAATCTTTACAGCGTCTCTCTGAATATGTCCGCGTTCTCGTGTCCACCCAGTTTGAGGAAGATCTTCATACTGTCTAGCACCTGCTGCTTCAGGTTCGGCCTCGATACATTCTGACCAGCGAACCCACCGTACGTTGTCTCGAAGTCGAACGGCTTGATTGCTTTCCAGATACCGTGAATCTTGGACGGCGGCAGCGGAATCATGTTGGGGTAAGCCCACATGAAGGAGTATGATACTGTGTTTGGATGGTGGTCAGGCTGACCAGCATTGTTGAAACCTGACTACAAAGAAAGCATTAGCAAAAACGACCAGAGCATGTAAGGAAGAAAGAAAAAAGGGTGTGACGAACAGGAACCGACATCATCGTGTCAGCAATGAACAGCTTCTTCTCCCAATGCAAGACCATGCTTCCATCAAAATGGCCTCCAGCCTGGACAGCCGTGACGCCCGGCACAATCTCTTGCGTTTCCTCCAGCAGCTTGCGGCGCCCAGACCTGTCTTCGCGCATCATCCACTCGGCGTCGGCAGCGCTCAGGTACACGGGACAGTCGAACACGCGCGCCCACTCGAGGTGCGTCCCGTAGAAGTGCGGGTGGCTGACGACAATGGCCTTGAGGCCGCCCTTGGACTTGACAAAGTCGACAGTCGCATCGTCGAGGAAGGCAACGAGGTCCCACAGGACGTTGCCCCCCTCGGTCTGCAGCAGGATGGCGCGCTGGCCGATCCCGAGCTGCTTGCGTGTCGTTGTCGAGTCGGCCAGGCCCGGGGGGAGCTCGGCGGGCGTGAGCGGCTTGGTCGTGATGTAGTGGATGCGGGCGTCGTGGCCGTCTGTTTCGAGCGTGTTTTTTTGCTGGTTTTGTTCTTGGTTTAGACTGGTCCAGGATTGCCCTGAGGCTGGCACGTATTGACGCGGGTCCTGGGGTAGGTTAGCTGTGTGCTGTGCTGCTGGTACTTTGCGTTACGTCACTTACATCGCAGATGCGACAGCTCTTTGGAGCTTCGGGGAGCGGGACGTCGTATTGGGTTCCGCACACTTCGCAGATGGCGAGGTCGCCTGATTCGAACTTCATGTTGGCTTGGCTTAATTGTGAAGTGGTTTGTAGACTCGAAATATGTTCAGATTTGCGTTGATGTTTTTTATTGTGTTGGTAGTCCCCCGCGGTATTTATGTAACTTGACATAAAGTGGGGACTGTCAGCTAAACTCCGAAGACGAACAGCTCGTACCAAACTTACGTGATTCAGCTGACCGAACCAGAAGGTCAGTAATCCAAGATAGCTAGATTACGTGAGGCCACCAGCCTAAGTGTTTACGATTAAGTACTGCAGCCGTCGAGTCTGATCAGGTGTTTTGCAGCTCCCCGCGTCTGTGGAGAGCAAGCTTGGTTCGCTCGTTGTATACCGTAAAGACTCAACTGGCTTGTGGACAACCTAAACCTATTTTGAATGCGTCAAAAGTGGGGGAAATATAGTAAGCCAATGGGATAGCTGCGTCGTGCATGTTGGACAACTTGACGTTGAAGACTGGCGGTTCGAACAGGTTTAGGTTGTCCACAAGCCAGTTGAGTCTTTGCGGTATAGAGATCCGAATATGGGCTAATCACTGCCAAGGTTGCCTTCAAATTGACCAATGGCGCAGAAGAAAGTACCCTGAAGGGATTCGTAGGATAGAAGTGCGGAACGGTTGTCTATTGAATTGCGGTCTAGAAAAGCCATGCTTAGAAACCAACTTGTGATTCTTACATTTTAGGGAAAGCCAGAATCCAAACGCCGTGCACATGACTGTTGACCGGAGTTCCAGCATTACATTGCACCTCCCAGGATCCAGATCTCGCCGTTGGCGACTTTGTCAGCAACGCTGGTGACTTCGATGTCGCCAGGCTGGATCTGCACAGATAGTCAGCCATCTTGCCGGAATCCACGGAAAGCGGTGCGGGACGAAGCGAGGGTTGAATAAGCTAAGGACGCAAAAAGAAGGCGGACGAGTTCCGCAGACCACCCGTCATCAACATGTAGGGCGGATTTCGCTGTCGTCAGATCAAGCCTGTGACGTCGCCCTTCACCCAACCCAACCCACAGAAGCGCAAAAAAAGAACTCCTGGAGTATCTGCAACGCAGACGAATGCTGATGAGAACGGGACTCGAACCCGCGCCACTTTCGTGACCAGGAAATATGTTAAGATAACCTTAACCTGGCGCCATAACCA
>WODD01000243.1:91668-130475 GCA_019775935.1 Neoascochyta sp. HWLR27
AATTGTAGGATGCTTTGATGGAAATATCCACTCGTGGACGACATATCACGCCATTTGTGAAGTGTAGAAACAGGTGCAGTGGGGTACGGAGACGTTGCGTTGCTTCTGCGTGGAGCTGGACGGTCTCCACTGCGGGAGACTAGAGACTGGTGTGCGGTCACTTACCTTCTTTTGGCCGTCTTTGATCTCCCACCAGACTTCGTTGCCGGCAAGAGTCTGGATCTTCTCGCCCTCTTTCCACGGGCTCGCGGGGACAATGTGTCTCTGGACAAAGTCGGCGAGGTTCTTGTTGGCCCGGTCCGAGCCATCGCCTCCGTCGTATGCGCTTGCGCCGAACTTTTCGTAGTCATCGGGGTCCTCCCAGGGCTTCCTCTTCAGGGTGCGCATCACGCCGTTGTTCGGTGCCAGCACCGTGGCGTTCTGTGCGCCGTCGTCCAAGCGCCCGGAGACTGCAGCGATGTCGCGCGTGAGGCCGCTGAAGATGGCAATGTCCTGCGTCTTGCCTATGACATCGGAGATGATAACGCCGGAAGATACCTCGCCTGCGGGTGCCATGATGTAGTCTCGGAATGGGAACTGTTCGCCCAAGATGTTGAATGACTTGAAGATGTTGTCGAACGGTCGTGCTTCAGCAGAGCAGGCGAGGAGCAGACAGATGCCTGTAAGAGAGAGTGCGCCGGGTCTCATGGTCGTGACAGGAGTGGTGTAGGTCGGGATAGCTATGGCGTTGCGGCGTTCATTGAGGTGAGACGTCATTAACCGCGGGAGAGCCAAGCCGCGTGATCGTGTGAACGATCGGCAGGCGCCTATAATCTTCTGATCTCCTCTCACCTGCACTCGCCATGTCAACACAACCCTGACCCCGCGCCCAAAAAGGGCCTTTTGGTTTCCGAACCTTGGCTCGGCACTCTCTGATCAGCATGGCGCTGCAGCTTCCGACCGTCACACTGGCAAGTCTCATCTTTCGCTCAAAAGCAACGCGCTAACAGCTGCCCAGGAGGACTTGCACGCGTTTCACGCGAAGCACTTCGCTTCAGCGCCGCAGCCCTCAATTCTTCTCAACGGCACAGAAGCGGCAGCCCCGGGAGAACGCTATGAAGAGAAGGAACCGGCGGTTTCTGAAGAATTCTACGAGGAAGGCGAGGACTTAGGCTACTACCCAGACGGCGCAGAACGCACCCTCACGGACGAGCAAATCGCCATGTTCCGCCACTCTGAGATCCAAAGAATCATCCGCGAGCGAAGACGACGACGCGACGACGGCGAGCCAATCGAACAACTAACAGCGGGCACGTCGGGCCACAGTCCTGCGTCTGCGCAAGCCGATGACAACCCAGACGCGCCCGTTGACGGGGACACGCAAGCGAAGCCTGCCGCCGGCGACGTGTCGCGCGCTTCGCAGTCTGGTGGCGTCGAGAAGCCGAGCAACCCGCAGTGGGCAACAAGCAGCGCAAGGACCAAGGCACGCAACAAGCGCAACCGCAACAAGTACAAGGCGAAGAAGCGTGATGCGCGACTGAAAAAAGAGCAGGCGTGGAAGGACAAGGACGACGAGGAAAGCGACGAGTGGGATCCCTGGCACCAGGCCAAGGGGCCCGATGTGCAGCAAGACGACACTGTAGACCTCGACTACTGACGTCGGCGGAGTTCCACCGCCGACGCGCACAGCCTGTAACGCTCTTAGCCAGCAGCACAAGTTAAGCAACCCCCTCACGGTCGTGAAGAGCCGCTTCACGAAACTACCCAACCTCGACACCAACCCAAGCGTAAGCCCCGCCCCGACCCCCCCTCCCAACCCCGACCCACGCCCCAATGCAATGATGAAAACCAGTTATCGTCATCCTTAGGCCGAGCCAGCACGGGCTTGAGTCGCGCTTGAAGCGCTGCCCAGCAGCCTGGATCCCGCGATTCGCCCAGTGCTGTCCAAGACGAGTTTACAATCTTCTCTCTGACTGCATTTCCCCCGCCTTAGCGCTGCCCACGCGTTGCCAGAACACTTGACCGTCGGAAGGGAATAGTGCTTACTGTTTGCAGGCCTCCAGATCGAAGAGGAATGGGTTTGCAGGGAGCTGCGAGGTAGGTCGCGGTGGCGTGGGGAGTGGACGGAGGGTAGAGGGGTGCAGGGCAGATGGTGCGGACTGCCTGGCTTGGAGTAGTCAGTAATGTAGAATGATACCCTCTCGCTTTGCATGCATGTCTCACTATTGCCGTCTTGCTGATCTGCTCATCGTCGTCGTGGTTAAACGATGCGGAGAGAGGGTTGGAGACGTGGAGATATATCCTGACGATTCGGGGTTCTGTTGGAATTGCATTTTGCTGCTGGGAAGTCATGTCAGTCTACGAGTCCATCTCGTGATTGTGTCATGGAAGCTGGGTACGGACTACTTTTAGAGAGTGAAGCAGCTGCAGTCTGCGGTTGAGGAATTCAGCTACTTGAAGACGTAGTAGAAGAGAGAAGAGGAAACTGCAATCTCTCATAGTTCCCCAACTGGTTCAAAGACTGTACTATTTACTTCGTTTTCGTAAAGCAGTAGGAAGGGGATTATATACATAGCGTGAAGCTCAGCTGCCCCCCAATGTGTACTCTTCTTGCTCCTGTTTCTTTGTAAACAGCACGGTTGCTGAGCTGACTGACCAACCCATCTAATAGCGCTTGGGTACGTTAAAATATGCTTGCTTTCAAAGGCTCTTGCAAGTCCGAGATGTGCAGTACGCGGTTCCCGTAGGAATCCAGACTGGACGAGCTATCACAGTTAGATTAGCCCTCCGCACTGCAGGAAGAGTATCCGGCTACTGCTCTCCATTCAATTCCATCCAGCGTTTATCGAAGCTCTGCACCGTAACTTGAATGTTAAGGTTGCTGAGAATAGAGAGGTTGTCCATGGTAATCGTTCTATTCGGAAGTGGCATCCAGTGTGAGGCTGAGAAAGCAAGAACTTCGACCTCTTCGAGCTGGGTCAGGGTTGAGACATTGGGCCAGATTAGCCTGGCAATGTTCTGTTCGTTGATTATGCTGATATCATCAAGGTTCAGCCATCTGAACTGGATCTTCTTGATCTGCCTCCGCTGAAACCATTTCAGCGAAGTCAATGCAGATTTGATGTCCCTGCAATCGCCAGCGTCTACCGAGAAGGTATTTAACTTGATTGGTAAAGAAACGGTCTCCGAGTAGATCTAACGACAGACACGCACCCGTGATGTTCTGTGCTGAGAATCAGGTGGCGACAGCTTGAACTGATACTTGAGTATGCGTGTGCCTTGGCATATGGGACTTGGACGGTAGATTCCTCCCTCAACAACGTATGGCCAAATACGTCCTCGAATTTCGGCAGGGAGTCTCAGCAAGTGCGTGCCCTGGTTTCCCTCCACCCTGTATTGCTTGGTCAGTTTGCTGATTTGTGAAAACTCGAATGAAGCAGGCAATTCCCCATTAGGTTCATAAGCAGCAAACACGAACCCCAACAACGACCATTGCGATGATCGTAGTAGTTGGTGACCAGCAGACTTAGAAAGCCTTCTCATCGCCCTTTGGCGCGACATTGAGTAAACCGCTCCGGAACCTGTGGTAGCCTCGTACAGGTCTTGAAGGAGATATGATGGTGGGCGAAAGCGTGTCTTCTGTGGACATGGATGTGTATGTGGGTGTGGGCGTGGGTGTGGGCGTGCCGGTACTCTCTGGAATTTGTGGCGTCAGGAGAGCAGTTCAATGGTGGAACCTGTGACTGTAATGTGTTGGGTTGATCGCGGTCGATGCTGAAGCGAAGGGGTTGTGGTGGGTGTATATATATATATATACATATCGTTGCGACAGTGAATCACCCTTTACCGGTAGAGCAGCACGGTGTGTTTGCCTAGTGAGGGGTGGAGAGGGGCGAAAGGGTGATGGCCTGTACCGAGTGAAGACGCTATGGCCAAAAAGTGTAGGGAAGGAGGCAATGTATGTGGAAGGAAGTAGCTAGCCCGACAGGACATGTTTCTTAGTCTCAGAGGTAATGAACCAACCCCTCTCTAGGAGTTTGAATGGCAGTCGCAAAACAAAAGATAAAAAAGATCGGCCAAGGAAATGAAGTGAAAGTCTTTGTCTTATTCAGTACCTACAGATGTCTAGCATCCCGCGTCTGCCATCAAGCAGTCCGCTTCGGCCCTTTCGGCACATCTATAATCTCATCTCTCTTGATAATCCTTATCTTTGAATCTTTCTTATTACCGTCCGTCTCGTCGACTGTATTCTCGCTCTCTTTGGGCCGCTCGGCGACACTCTTGTCATAACTGCTCGGATCTATTCCCAAGATGCCCCCGACGTTGTTACGATCGCCCGGGACGGAAAACTCACGGAAGGCATATCGCCATTCATTTAGGAAACCCCGGATTGCCTTGCCAACCTTGTCTTTACCGTTTTTGGAATGATGGCCTGTGCCGGTGATGGCGTAGACGGGGCGAGAGGAGGAGCTGTGCTTGAGGAGGATGCCTTCTAGGTACGAGACCGACTCTTCAGGATGGAGTCCTAGGGAAAGTCAGCAATCGGACTGGACAAGCATGTTGAGCTGGCGTACCGTGTAGATCGACATAGAGTTCATTCGAGCTGTCACTGTCCTTGTTCCGATCCTCGTACAGGATTCGAGCGGCTTCTCGATGCGCTTCACGCATGAGATTGTTCTCGCTCTGCCCCCTAAGACTAAGAGCTTTGGCAGCACGCGAATCACTGCGATTCCAAGCTTGAGCAGCACTGCGAGGAGTTAGTATGGCCGTCAAAGTGTTGACTGTCTGGAGCATTACCTCTGCAAGAACTTGTTCCTCAAGCTACCATGCTTGAAGGCCTCAGCGCGAGCTTTGAGATAGGCCTGGTTGCCCTTGTCGCCAGTTTCCAACCAAGGGATGTGTTGAGGAGCGGGGATAGTCTGAGCGGCCGCACTGTTTTCGCGTGTGCCAGTAAAGCTCTTGACCGACCTCAAGCCCTTGCGAACAGGAGCCGGTGAGCTTGGCGCAGGCGACATGCGCACGACGTCTGCAAGGTTGGTCGGGCCGGTGGTCTCCTTGGTATGGCTGTGACCACCCCGCTTCCCATGGTGGCGCTTTCCAGTCTTTGCGGCAGCAGAGCCCAACGTCGGGAAGGCCTCGTTGTCGTCTACGGCCAAGACAGATGGCGTGGTAGCACGAGAAGGTTGACGACTGCCAGTCCTCGATTGCGGGCGGCTACCGCCGGGTGTAAAGACTGGAAAAGGGCTCAGGCCAGGAGGGGGGCGCGTCGCACCGCTTCCCGTCAGCCCGTAGAGCTGCTCGAGGGAGGCAGGCTCTGCTGCAGAGAGCTGAGGTGTGCCGTAGGGAGAGCTGGTAGGCTGAAGCGCGGGGAACATGTCGTAGTCGGACATGTGGAAATGAGGCATGGCAGCCTGTAACGATGGCGTCGAGGCGTCCGAGATGGCCATGCGAGCCATCAAGGCGGAGGGGTCATGGGAGAACAGGCATGTGTCGCCAGCGAGGCAGTTGCCGTTGAGAAAGTATCTAGGAGGTGTGAGTCGACGGGTGACCAAACAAAGAAACGGGAAGGGGGGACTCACTTGCAGAGTGTCTTTGTTGTGTCGTGGCTGAACCTGCAGTCGGCCCTTGCGCAGTGGCCCGTGGACAGGAAGTACTTGCAGACGATGTTGCTCTTCTGCTGGCCAGCAGGCGTGACAGGCCTGAAGGAGGGGCTCATCGACTTGCCAATGAGGAAGCCGGAGGGCTCAGGGGTTGTGGCGGTGAGCTGCTGGTGGTTGAGCTGCTGGCTCATGAGGGCCAGCAGGGCAGCGCTCAGATCGTAGCCATTGGCCTCGAGGGCCTTTTCGATGTCGTCGTCGGGGCGGTCGTCTCTCAGAATGGAGCGCAGCATGTCGTAGGGCCCCATGTCGATGGTCTGGGGCTGAACCCATTCGGCGGCGGCGCCGTTGAGGGAGCCATCGCCGAGGAGCGACGACTCTGTGCTGCCCGAGTCGTCGTTGACGAGCCAGTCGACCGAGTGGCTGTCGAGGTCGCCGTAGAGGTCTGCGTTGGGGCTGGGGCCTTCGCTGAACTGGTAGGCGCTCAGGCTGGGGCTGTGGGGGATGTGGGGAGTCGCAAAGGCAAGGCGCGGCGAGGGCCGGGGCGAGGTAAAGGGCGAGGCGGTATGCGACTTTGCACGGGAGAAGGCCGGCGGCGCGACACCGAAGCCCGGGGGCGGGTGGACGGTGCGGGGCGAGTTGTTGACGGGCGTTGGGGCGCGGTTCTGCTGCCACGGGGCGGGCGAGGGGCGGCGGATGATGGTATGACGGCTGGGCGGGGGAGAGCTCGAGGCGCTGGCGGCGTCGCGGTAGCGCCAGAGGCAGTCGAGGACGACGTTCTCGAGCGACTTGCCCGTCAGGCCCGTCTCATTGCGCATCAGCTCCTCGAGGCGGTCCGTCTTGTCCTCGTCGTCGAGCGAGTCGTCGCACAGCACGGGCTGGGCCTTTTCGTAGAGCTCGTCTGGCAGCATGGCGGGGGCGGCGAGGGGGCCGAGGGGGCGAGAATGCGAGGGGGGGAAATGGGGGTGAGGGAATGGAGTGAGGGAGTGGAGTGACGGGGTGACGGGGTGACGGGCAGCAGAGGGCGAGGGCGGAGGCGGGAGAGCGTCGAGGATGAGCGGCCGGGGTGATGCAGGGCAACGGGCGCGTCCGGGGGGTGTTGCAGCTGAGGGCTGAGCACTAATCGGTACCTACTGAGCGCTGAGCAGCGGCCACCGAGTGCCTCGTCTCGTAGACAGACGCGCGCCTCGCAGTTGCACACGAGCCGGCGTGAGGGCTGGCTGCTATTGCCTGGGGATGGTATTGTTGTATGGTATTCAGCCTTGTCGCGTCAGCCTGGGGTTGTATACCTAGTTAGCAGTTCCTAGCATCATCCCTAGCAGTCCAGCAGCGAGCTACAAAGGCCCCTAGCGTACCCGGACATGTGCCCGGCGCCCGGGAACAGCACAGCAGAGCGAGCACAGTGCAGCAATGATGAAACCTACCTGACTAGTCATCTCTCTCACATACACCTCACCCACCTCGCCTCTACCCTCGCCTCGACCCTCCCTCGACCCTCCCTCTACGCGCTTATCCACCTCGAGGCATGTCGCCTTCCAGCTAGCAGCCCATCCCCATCCCCATCCTCATCCCCAACTCTGTCCACCGCCTCGTTCCGCCGCCATCCGCCCCTCCCTCTAGCCGCCGCCGCCGCCGCCATGCCCGCCGCCGACTACGACGCCCGCCAGCTCGCCCTGCCCCTCGACGACGAAGCCACCGGCGACTCGCCCATCTGGAGCCGCCGCTCCCACTCGTTTGCCCGCAACTCGTCCCACTCGTCCCGCCCGCCCTCGCTGCGCCGCCGCCTCGTCGACACCTACGGCAAGCTGAACCGCCGTGTCTCGGAACAGTACAACAACCTCTCGCCTCTGCACAAGGTCCTCTTCATCGTCGGCGGCCTCGCTGCTTTTGTCCTCGGCGTCCTGTTCCTCGTCTACAATGAACGCATCTTCGCTAGCCTGCAGCCCGTTGCGAAGAAGTGGCGCGACATCCCCGCCGGCTGGCTGATTCTCTGGGCCTTGATCTTTGTCGTCTCCTTCCCCCCGCTCATCGGCTACTCGTCGCTGCTCACCATTGCCGGCTTCGTCTACGGGTTTCCCAATGGGTGCGTCTCTACCTCTACCTCTGCATGCTCCCCACCCACGCCCATCGCTAACACCCACCCAGCTGGTTCATCGCTGCCTCAGCGACCGTTGCGGGCAGCACCGCTTCGTTTATCCTCTCGCGCTCCCTCCTCAAGAACATGGTGCACCGCCTCGTCGCAAACGACAAGCGGTTCGCCGCCCTCGCCCTGACCCTCAAACATGACGGCCTCAAGCTCCTCGTCATGATCCGCATGTGTCCTCTGCCCTACTCGCTCTCCAACGGCGCCGTAGCCACCTTCCCCACCGTTCACTGGGCCTCGTATGCCCTCGCCACCGCCATTGTCTCCCCCAAGCTCATGCTGCACATCTTCATCGGCTCCCAGCTGGACAAGATTGCCGAGAGCAACGGCAAAATGGACGCCAAGACCAAAGCCCTCAGCTACGTCAGCATCGCCATTGGCGCCGTCGCAGGCGTCGCCACCGGCTGGTTCATGTACAAGAAGACGCAGGAGCGTGCCGCGCAGCTCGAGGCCGAAGAGCGCGCCGGCATCCGCAGAGCGAGCTTGGACCAGGTCGAGAACGAGTACGCCGACGACCCCAGCGCGCTCGAGGCTGCCGAGACCCTCCGCGAGGAGGAAGACGACATCAGTCTGCGCACGGGCTGGGACGACGAGTACTACGACGACGACCCCGAGACGGGCGACGCGCTCGACATTGGCGACACCCCATTCAGAGCCGTCGGCGCCGACGCCGACGACCAGGAGCGCCGCGGCAGATCGTAGCTGTCGCAGCTTGTTGATTTGATTTGTTCTGTCATTTATTGTACATTGCCAGCTGCGCACTTTAGACGTAGACGATGCATTTACCACGGGGGCGTTGGGGGCGTTGGGGGCGTCGCGAAACATGTTGAATACATCACCAGCCTTCCCCGATGCGGGAAGCCTTTTGTGCGGGTACCAAGTCACTCCGTTTGCTCGCCCCTGTGAAGTCAACGTGCTTGCATCTCTTATACCGACCCGTCTGCCGCAAAGAAGACGACTACACACCCCACCCACACACCAAGCGGGCGTGGAACAACAACGACGATAGAATAACCGCAAATGAAAAAATAGGCATCAAACCGCCGCGACGGCGAGTGCATCGCTACATGATGGGAAATAGAAGACTCGATGCTCACTTAACGCGAGCTATATACGCGGTCCCAAATTACCCCCCTCCCCCTCCCTCTCAATTCAACCCGGCCCAGCCCAGCCTAGCGCAGTCCAATTCAATTCAGTCCAACACACCTTCCAGCCCAGCTCAGAAAATCCACTGGAACGACTCGCAGACCGAGAAGCTCAGCGTTTCCCTGTTTTGTCGCGTTAGCAAGGACTCTCCAAAGAAACGAGATCGGGTCGTTACAAGGGAAAGGGAAAAGGGAGGGGGTGGGAATGTAAACAGGGGAGAGAAGAAGAGTGACGAGACGAGAGAAGAACAGCTGACGAGAGAAGAAAGACGACGACAAGAGAAGAAAGACAACGACTCAAGACAAGACAAGACATACCTGATATCAGCACTACTCGCGCCAATCAGCACCTCAAACACGCCCTCCTCGGCAATCCACGCGCCCGCCAGCCCAAGCGACGAGTCGAAGTAGCCTACCGAGTACTTATCGAGCGTAAGCTGCACCGTCTTGGTTTCGCCAGGCGCCAGCGCGACCTTTGCGAACGCCTGAAGTTCCTTTTCGGGGCGCGGCAGCGCCGCCTTGACGTCGCGGACGTACGCCTGCACGATTTCGCTCGCGGCGACGGCGCCCGTGTTGGTGACGGGCAGCGAGATGGTGATGGAGCCCGATTCCGCGAGGACGGCGCTGCTGGCTGTCGGGACGCCGTAGGCGAAAGTCGTGTAGGTGAGGCCGTGGCCAAAGGGGAACAAGGGCGCGATCTTGGATCGCTCGTAGTGCCGGTAGCCGACGTAGATGCCTTCGCCGTAGACCGTCTTGAGGTTCTCGCCCGGCCAGTTGTGGAAGGCTGGGTTGTCTTGGATGCGGACTGGGAACGTCGTCGGGAGCTTGCCGCTCGGGCTCTGCAGGCCTAGGAGCACGTCGGCGAGGGCGTTGCCTGCTTCTTGGCCTTGGTACCAGGCTTGCAGGATCGCGGGCGCTTGGTGGACCCATGGCATCGTGATTGGGGTGCCGGATTGGTTGACGACGATGGTGTGCGGGTTTGCGGCTAACACGGCTTCGATGAGGCGGTCCTGGGAGCCGTCCTTGGGGAGGTCCATGGTCTGGCGGTCGTAGCCTTCTGACTCCCACTCGGCGTCGAGGCCGACGACGAGGACAGCGACGTCGGCGTCCCTTGCTACGTCGGCGGCTTCTTGCAGGCGGTCGATCTTGTCTTCCTCCTGGTATCCAATGCGGCAGCCTCCGTAGTCGTAGCGCCGGCCGATGATGGAGACCTTGGATGCTGGTCGAACTTCGCTGGTGCTCTCGATTAGAATTTCAACTGCCTTGCCCTCCTCCAGATGTATCGACTTCAACACATCTTGAGAAGCCGAGAACATGGCCTCGCCCTCCTCGACCCAGTCCCAGTTGTCGATGAAGAGCTCGCCGTCGATGAACATCCGTCCAGGCCCCACTGATGCAAAGCTGAAACTGTGGTTACCGGTGGATTTGGGAGTCAGGATCGATTTGACCTTGAAAGAGAATGCGGGGAGAAGCTCCATGGGTGCCGAGTCCCAGAGCCAAAGATCTGTGCTGACCTTGTGCTGTACGACTGCGGGTTCGCCCTTGAACCGGTCGCCGCGGTAATACTCTAACCGTACTCCCTGCTGGCCGTCGGGAGATGTGCAGAATGGTGTGGCTAGTGGTAGCCATTTGGAGCTGTCACAGCCCTGTGCAAACGTCATTTCGCCGTCGAATCGATTCCGCATTCCGTCCCACGGGCTGACTTTGTAGTAAGGGTTGAGTCCGGCACTTCCCCCTCCACTGACGATGGCTCGCTTTACATTCGGCCCAATCATCGCAATCTTCTTTGCGTTCTTGATCGGCAGAACATTGTTCTCGTTCTTCAGAAGCGTCAATCCTTCAATACCAGCTTGCAGGATCAAACTTCGTGTTTCGGGGTTGTCTATGGATTGCTCGGGGGTTTCGGGGGACTGGTCGCTGAGTCCTTTAGTCCTGTCCACGAGGTAGAGGACTCTGGCAGCCGCCTTCTCAATATCGTCACGAACGATTTCGCCCTTGTCGAGAGCCTCTTTGACCTGTTCAACCTTTCGCCATTTCGATGGTCCCGGCATCTCGATGTCGACGCCAGCTTTTATCGATGGGGCAGTCCCGTATGTGCCTGTCCAGTCAGAGATGATAGCTCCGTCCCATCCCCACTCGCCTCGGAGAATCTCCTTGATCGTGTGCTCATACTCGTCCGCATGGACACCATTCACCATGTTGTATGAGCTCATAAGTGCCCATGGCGAAGCCTCCCGGACGGCAATTTCGAAAGGCTTAAGGTAGATCTCCCGTAGCGGTCGTTCGGCAATGATGGCATCATACGCCTGTCGCTCTGTTTCTTGCTCGTTTCCAACAAAGTGCTTAATGGTGGCGGCGATTCCCTTACTCTGGAGTCCACGCACGTACGATGCTGCCAGTTTCCCCGTCAAGAAGGGATCCTCGGAGTATGATTCGAAATTACGTCCGCCGAGTGGTGAACGATGCATGCATACTGTCGGTGCTAACAGCACGTGCGCACCGCGAGCTTTGCATTCGTCTCCCAGACGCCGGCCAATCTCCTCCATCATGTCCAGGTTCCATGTGGATGCCATAGAAATGCCGCACGGAAACAGGGCAGCCTTCTGACATTAGTTCGTGCGTTGGTTATGTCAAACCGAGTTGCTTACAGGCGTTCCATTTGTGAAGAACTCTCCCCTGGCGCCGTTTGGGCCGTCTGACGTCTTGATCGATGGTATCCCCTTAGCGGGGATGGGCATAGTCCGCCAGAAGTCTGCTCCTGCGAGGAGTGAGATCTACCATAGTTAGATCACCAGCCATATAATATCGACACGTCTTATCAGGGAAATTAATAAAAAAAGTGGCAGCCATCTAGGGAGATGTACTGCAGAATAATAATACTGGCAGGCGTTTCGAGCTCTCGGCTCTCTAGGTGTCATGTTTTTTATAGCAGGTGCGGTGTGGCTGGAAACGTGCGGGCAACTACAGTAGGTGCCCAACGCGGGCATTCAAAGACACTCGGTTTTGGTGGATCGGACTGGTGCGATCGGAGAGAACGAGAGTAAATACGAACCTGTTCCTCCAAGGTCAACTTGGCAGCCAGCTCTCTCGCCCTATCGTCTGGTCTCTCCAGCGAGAACAGCTTCTTTGCTGTCATGGTGCCGTCTCCTAGCGGCGAAGTCTGATCTGGCGTAGTGGCCGGCGTAGCAGAGGGAGTATCGAGGGTCACAGGCTGCACGTGGAAAGCAGCCTCCTTGATGTCGAGATGTGTGGCGTCTTGGTCGACGGGGCTGAGGGTTCCTAGGTTGATAGCGGCCATGGTAATTCGGCCGAAATACTCGTCGAGGGCAGTCGAAGAAGGCAAAGGAAGGGATTACGGTCCTCGCGGCGACAGGCTGTGCAAATATGCTGTGGTCTGAGGAGGGAGAGGAAAGAGTGACTTGACAAGTTCGACAATTACCCGCAGTAGATTGTCATCTTTTAGTACTTGGGCCACGTTGGGGACGCGAGTATATCAATGCATAGACCACAGGCAGTGTGGAGCCGTCAGGATACGCTTGAATATCCGGATGTATTGGCATTGTACCCAGCGACGGCTCGCATGGGTCGTCTCAGATGTGCGCAGCGGGTGCGATTGGCCGCCGCAGTCACAATCACCCGAAGTTTGTGCGGACCAATATTGACCT
Source organism: Neoascochyta sp. HWLR27 (assembly GCA_019775935.1). Lineage (NCBI taxonomy): Eukaryota > Fungi > Ascomycota > Dothideomycetes > Pleosporales > Didymellaceae > Neoascochyta > Neoascochyta sp. HWLR27. The sequence continues at coordinate 104,198 of WODD01000243.1, forward strand.
TGACCTCGTGCTGGAAGAGGCTCTTGGATAGCTTCAATCTAGATTCCAGCCCGTCGGGGCTTGACTGTGGCGAAATGCTGCAGTGCACGGCGGGAGTACGACGCCTCGCTCCTGAAGGCGACATTATGGGTGCCAGGAGCAGACATCCGATCGGACTCGTCTCATCACGTCCGCCGCTCCAGTAAGCAGCCATGGCCCCCATTCGACGGCCGCCAGACGGTGATAGCGGTCCTGGATTGCGAAGCGGGAAGCGTGCTCCGGGCTCAGTAGGGAAGGCTTCCGGAAGACGAATTAGAACCATCGAGTGGTGGATAATCTGCCGCGCCAGGTCATGTTGGCGTCCGGAGGCACGGCAGTGCAGGCGGAGCCCGCGCCGACTTGCCTCGCCGGCCCGCTAAGCGGAACCTGTACCCTTTCACCTTGTTCCCCCACGCTGCATGCCATGCCATGCGACAAAGACATGTGCATCTGGGGCCTGGCGGGCTCTGCTTTGTACATAACATATCTACCATGCTGACTGCCACACGCCTTCTCCATATCAGCGCGTACGGTAGGCGGCGCGAGGCTTCTTCTGCTGGAACGAGATAACGCGCATGTGCACACGCATGGCACCACGCCCTCGCACCGACACTCCGACCCAGGATCCCGCTCCAGCACATGACAATATGCTCGAAACACGCACAGTAATGGATTTCCCGTCGAAAGCACTGTCCGACAATAGCTGGCTGTATTGCCGAGGGTGAATGCTCCAAAATCAACTTAACCGCCGAGGGTTGATATACTCGCAATCAAGACAAGTGCCGTGTCGAAATACAGATCTACAACAACGGTGACTGCATCCAAGACATATTTGCGCACCAAACCCCGCACGCTCTCACATAGACGACGTTGACAAGTCCCATCTCGATCTGAGTTGGAGTCTGGGCCCGCCGCCGGACTCTGGCCAAATTGACATCCACATACCTCGCACAATCCACTACAACAACACCCTCTAGACGCATACACATATAGCAATAGTGTACTACCACCACATACAAACAAACAAAAGATACGAACAACACCCTTGGTTAGCTCACAACCGAAGCTCCACACGACAGGCCTCGTTTAGCACAGATTAGCCTCGATCACCACAGATACCCGTTTTATCCCCATCCCTCCCTATAGCGCTCCCGCCCAATGCGGCGTCCGTCACACATGGCTCTCTCGCACCCTCACCTGCACTTGAATGCACTCTATCTTATAACACCAGCGTAATCTAACGCCGCTGCTGATCATTTCTTCACCGCACACGCCCCGGACTCCGACACGTTCGCCCTTCGCCTTCCCTCCCTCAGTACCGTAGCCGTCCTCATATGCCGGCGCAGATGCGTCTCCTCACTTGACTAGATTGCTCCGCTCCATGTGCGCTCGCGACGTGTACTATCGGTATCTGGCACTTTGCCATTCCAACTAATATGCTATTAGCTGTCCCGCTGTTCATGTTTGTGCCCGCGCTCAGCTCCGACACCAAGCTGTTGGGGTAGTGTTGTGGTGCAGAGCAGCACATCTTAAATGCCCTTGGCACGTCGTCTGGAGGTATATCCAGCCGGGATGGGGACTGTGCATCGCTGCGGGGGGAGTTGTTTGCGTCTGCGAGGCGGCAGTGGGGCGAATGGCCAAGCAAGTGAATTGCAGTGTTTCGTCAAAGAGGGCAGTGGATGCGAACAAATAACTCAATATCACTCTACATATCTACAATCCCCGCAACATGTGTCTACCTCACCACTCTTCCCCGCCAGGCTTCCTCCCCTGCATAGCAGCCTGGCGCTGTCGGAGTGCTTCCGCCAGTCCGCCGGCAATGCTGCCACTGCTGTCGCGCGGGCCTGCTTCGCTAGCGCTTCCCGAGTGTCCACTGTCTCGAGACTCTGGGGCGGGCTTCCTACCTGCGGGGCGTTTGGCCGGCGGAGCAGGGGGCTTGGGCTTGCCGTTTGCCGGGCGGGCAGGCGGCGCGGGCGGCGGTGGAGGAGCTGCCTTGCTGACGTGCTCTTCAAGGTACGCACTAGGTGCCCATCCTGAGGCAGATTTGTCGAGGCGGGATGCGAGCCACCATCCTGCATTCTGTCAGATGATTGTTTTGATAGGGATTATAGGCCTATTTTGGGTCAGGTGTGGTTGTGGGGGGTATACGGACCGTTGTTCTCCTTCTGCGTGACCAGGACGATCTCGTCCTCCTTCAGACTCAGCTCGCCGGCTGATTGTCCTGCAAAATCATACAGGGCACGGAAGGTGGGCTCCTTGGGTGCAGGAGGGGCGGCAGGCGGCGGTGGCGGAGGAGGCGGTGGAGTCCGTGTCGCTGACGGCGATCGCGAATGTCCCGTGCCATTTGATAGGGCTGCCACTGGCTGAGGTACAGGCCTGGGCTGAGGGGTGGCCGCAGGGGGTGGGGTGGGGATTGGCCGCGATGTGGCAGCAGCAGGCGTTGGCACTGGCCTTGGTTGCGCAGGGCGACTGGCAAGCTTCGAGGGACCTCCTCCTGGGCCACCGGGCCGCAAAAGCTTGCCCTTTGTGATAGGCTTTGCTGCAACTTGCTTGCCCTTTGGCGTTGGCTTGGACACGGAGTTGGGGGGTTCTCCTGGTCCTGTATGGATAGTGCTACTCTTGTACGTGTCGTCTCTTTGAACTGCCGGGTCCTTGACGACCTTCACCTGCGCTAGCTTGCCGGGCTTCTTGTTGTACTCAATACTGTATCGCATCAGTGCTGTAAACGGCATGTATGTGCGGGAACTTACGTATCGGCAATCTTGATGGTCACTGCCCCTCTAAGAACGTTCGTCAGATGCGTAAAAAACTCAGTCTTGAACACACAGTTGACAAGAGGATCAGGCTCCGACGGTGAACCCGCACCAATCGAGAACCAGTCGTCCTTCAGCGTCGACGCGCTGATGAACTTGAGAGATCCTATGGGTATCGTCCTATCGGCCTGGATCTGCACCTGCCTATTGACAAGTACCTGCTTGACCAGATAGATATTCTTCTTGGTGAGAATAAGCATGCGTGCTTCTGGCTTACTCGAGCGCCCAAGCTTGGAGACGAGTGTCTCAGCCCTGCACGAGAAAGGCACCTGCTCGTTGGATATTCCGATGGCGTTGGCTATCACTTCACCAGGACCACCCTGGTTTCCAATGCCGAGATAGTCTCCCATGAATCTTCGGGAGCCAACCAAGCTGTATCGTCGCCTCTCCTTGCGACCCTGGAGAACCTTGTGGCCCTGATCACGAAGCTCGATGAACTCCTTACCGCCGTTGAGTTTGCGCCAGAAGCGCTGGATACGAGTGGCGCACTCGGCTCGGTAGCGCAGATAGTTTCTCCAAGCGCGCTGAATGCGGATGGCCATGTTGTGCCAGTATCGGTCACGCATCGTCTCAAGCGCAAAGAGTGTCTCAGGTGTCTTAATGAAGACCTTTGTCACACCCATTTGAAACTCCTCAGTGGGGATGTTGGCGTCCTTCAAGATCTGCCTGCAGCCAGTCTCGTAATCCCCAGTCCAAGTGTACTCACCAGCGTAAGAACACTTGGGAGAGAGCAAGAAGAATCGTTCCACAAACTTGTCGAAAGTCTGACGAGATGCGAAACCAGCTCGTCGAATACGGACGTTTTCTTGCAAACCGAGATATTTGACCTGATGCAGTACATTTGCTTCGTTGTATTCCTTTGGCGACTTGTTTTCGTTGGGCTTGATGGTGCGAATATAGGACGGGCGAGCTTGCATGAGCGTGGTGACGAGGTCGTTCGCGGACACCTTTATTTTGTCTCCGGCCGTGGGGGGGCGTCTTCTGTTGTCCTGGTCGACTTGGTTCGGGAAGAGCGTGTGCACGAAAGTGTTCGAACTCTGACCCAAAAGGTTCAACAAATCCTTAAGCAGCTGGTCCTTGTTCTTATCCGTCATGCCATCCACCGCGTAGGAAACCTCACCAGCGTAATGCTTGATGATGAACTGACCTTGGCGGGGTTGGAAGTTGGGGTTGCCCGACAGCGCATTCAGCCTCTGGACAAAGGTCTGGTCTGCAGCACCTGGATCGGCGTGGGCTGTGGCACAAGCATCGTTAAGGGCAGCGAACACACCCGGCGGGCGCTTCTCTTCAATGAGCTCGCACACAACCTTGTTGTCGAAGTATTTGATGGGCGTCCACTTGATCTGCTCGCGGGCGTACTCCTCTTGTTCGGCCTTCAATGTCAGCTGAATGAAAATCTGCTGTAGTTTTTCGTTGACGTAGTTGATGCACAGCTGCTCGAAACTGTTGCGCTCGAAAATCTCAAATCCGTAGATATCCAAGATACCAATCGAATGAGCCGCTGTTCCTCGCGCCTTGAGCGACAAGTTCACACGCTCGACGATCCAGTCGAACAGGTTGAAGTAGATGGCCTTGGAGAGTGCGTCCCGGACCGATGTGGCCTGCGCGCAGTTCAATGGGACATCATACACCGATCCCCTCCGCCCTCCACGGCTTGTCTCCATGACACGGATTGTGAGGGCCTTGTTGACGTGCGCTGAGTCGACCTCAAGAAGATAGGCTACGAAGTCAACGACCGATTGGTCTGCGATTGCGGCATTTCCTGAGTCGTCCTCTTGGAAGGTGGCATTTCCCAACCACAAAATTGCCGCGAGCATACGGAAGATGTTGTCTTGCTCTGCCTGTTGCAGTCCAATGACCTTCATAGCGTTCAGTGTGTCCTGGAACTCGGCGTGGTCATCGATTCCCTGAACATCGTAACACTTCGACCGGCTCGTGTAAAGGTATTGCTGGGGCTGCTGGAGGCCAAAGATTTCTTGGTTTGTCAGCGCATGTTTACGACCGATATCCCGCCCATAGCCTTACCCCTGTACTGCGGCGACGCCGCTTTGGCGAACTGGTAGAAGATGTGGAAGTTGCGCTCATTTGTAATCTGTCCAACCACACGGGACTTCTCGAGCAGATAGTTATTGATGTTGGCTCCAACGGGCTCTCCTTGGGCGTTGAAGTGGATCTCGAGGTACTTTCCGAATCGTGAGGAGTTGTTGTTTCTCAGCGTCTTTGCGTTTCCAAACGATTCAAGCAGAGGGTTTGTGGCCAGCACCATGTCCTTGATTTCCTGAATCGACGTGTTGCTTCCGCCCGAGACGTTCGCAATGTACTGCATGAGGCGCTTCGCAGCCTCCGTCTTTCCTGCTCCCGACTCGCCGGAGATGATGACACACTGGTTCTCCTTGTACGCGTTCATGTTGTAGTAGGCAGACTCGGCGATGGCGAAGACGTGAGGAGGGACCTCGAGCCTGTTCTTGCCCTTGTAGCTGTCGAGAACTTGGTCGGTGTATATGCCCACTACCCACAGTCAGCAGCGCCCTGCACAGCACACGAGCTAACACGTACAGTCTCGGAAAGGGTTGACCGACACGAGCACGTGTCCGATATATGTCTGCGCTTGCATCAGTCACTGCCCCTCAATGTCGCCAGGAGTCGGGCTGGCGCGGGGCTGGCGCGGGCGGGTCGACATACATAAATCTCGCCATTCTCGAAGCGCTTCTTCAGGTTGTCGTTGATGGCCTCATTGGAGATTTTGCTGATCAGCGTAAGGTCCGAGACACCGACCTCCTTCTTCTTGGTCGTCTCGAAGACGGCCTTTGTCGCGAACTGGGCCTTCTGCTGTCCCCCGCCGGCGGCGGCGGCAGCGGCGTCCTTCTTGCGCCCTGCGCGCTTGGATACGGCCTATTGGTAGCACTGTCAGCGGGTTGCAGCGGTCGCGCGCGGTTGTCGTGGGCGTGTACCATGGCTGATGCCCGACCGGCAAGCTAGGTGGAGCGCCTGGGGGGGCCGATGCGCGGGGGTTGTGTTGTGCTGGGCTCAGGAGGCAGCAGGCAGTAGGCAGCAGGCACGAGAGTCGCGAGTCGCGAGCCGAGTACCGAGATGGCTGGGTATGGGCGCAATGTGTGGAGAGGAAAGCACACGGTGCGCGGAAGATTGGTGGTGAGTAAGACAGGTCGGCAGTGTTCACACGCCTCAGCAACGGCTACCGACGATGTCACAGTGCTCCACGGTCCGTCCGCCGTAGCGGGAGTCGGGCGACTACGGTAAGGCAAATAAGCCGCACAGCCACACTCTTTGTCCTCGTTGGACGCGCAATCTTTCGCCGCTGTCGACGTACAACCCTCTTTACTAAGCTTCCTTGCCACAACTTCTTGGTCGTCGATTACGTGGCTCTCGGCCAGGCAGCACCATCTTTTCATTTCCTCGTTCGCCTGCGAATGCTATCTCGCTACCCAAACGCCGCCCAAGCTCGCCTGATGCTAGCAAACCGTCATGAATGAGCGTTCAATATCGTCAAAGACCGACGCCACAGAAATGCATGTGCCGAATAGCAATATTCCAGAACCCAAAACGCCATCGCTTCCCAGTCAAGTCCCAGCACGCTCAGCGTAATCTTATGAGAACACATCCCCCCCGAATCGCCCAACGCTGGCCCAGTCGAGCCGCTTCGATTCCTCGAGCCGTGGCCCTGTCCACGAGTAGACCTTGGGCTCCGCGAGACAGCCTAGTCCACCTTTACGCACCCACTCTGTGACGACTTCCAGGATGAGCTCAATCTTCTCCCGGAGCCGGTTGCCCTCGGTAACTTCCTTGTAGCTGTCGGCCTTCTCTGCGGATCCGTACAGAAGTTGCTGGAGAGAGCCCCGGAGGTTCTCACGTGCCCTCACGTACTTCCACGGAACGTGCCCAGTCTCCTCAAGCAGTGATGTGGCTTCGTAGGGAAGGCACAAGAAGTTGCAGTATCCAGCGTCTGACGACATCACCAACTTGGTATGGTCTGGGAAGTTGAACTGTACACGTGTTAGTCGGAAGCTGGCGGAATCGTCTACACCACATACCTGGAAAGAACCGTCCTGGAATCCCCATATGCCAATGTTCCCGAGTCGCTGATAGAATTTGACAAAGTCTGTTCGCTGAGGCCCTTCCTTTGGAGGCAATTCCTCGTCTCCAAAAGTAGCACACATGTACTTTCCGAACTTGTGCCACACGGTTCGGATCTCCTCGATACGTCGTCGATCTTGCACCTCGATCTGACAAATTCCGCCGTCTTGCTTAGTCGTCATGTAGTAATCGAGTGGGACGCTTTTCGCAAGCTCACGGTTTTTGCCCGTCTTTCTCAAATGGTTGTACCCATCCGCCGCAATGGCAGCAGTCACTGGATATTGCTCGCTCTCGGAGAGAAGCGTGCCGATGCTGCCGTCATCGAGGACGTAGCCAACGCCATATCTGCGAGAGTAGTCGACCCATTTCGCTACAAATGGAAGCTGTGGGGGTTCCGTGTAGCGAGATCTCGATGACTTCCGATCGAGAGCCCTTGCGAGATTGTCGCGGAACGTATGGAGACGCGCTAGTACCGCCAAAGGATCGGTTGAAGGCATTTCGGAGCCTATAGTTTCGAATCGAGGGCCACTTCGTGTTGATGTGAAGGGTTGGGTGCTTCGCGTGGATGTGGACAGATGATCGGGTTGAGTCGATTGGCTCAATGAAGGCGTCGGCTCACTTTTTTCAGCTACTCGTGAAGTGGACTTCAAAACTCGAAGTGGTGGGAGATCGGGGAGCCCATTCGTCGTCTCTTTGGGTGCCTCCCTTGCTGCCCTTGCCCGTGTTGTCGGCCGTGACTCTCTTGGTAGGCGCAGCGGTGCTGGTGCTGTTGCTGTTGCCGCTGTGACAGGGTTTGGTATTTTACGAGCCGCTCTTAGTCGTGTCGGCTGTTTGTCCATGATCCCAATAGCAACATCGGCTTCCTTGGTCGGCACGGCGTTCTCCTTTGCTACTGGTAGGGGCAGTTCTGCTCTAATGACGCGAGGCACACGTGCTTTTGGTCGATCGTTCCCACTTGTTTCTACCAGCGCCTGCCCCTCAGATGATGATTCCTTCTCCTCCGAGATCTCGCTCAGGCCTCCAGGAGCAAGTTGGTGTGGCCATTGGACGCGCACCGGGAATGGAACGTATACGACGTCCTTGTTGAACGGGATGTTGGGTTGCTTTCCAGCTTCAATCTCTTTTTGACAATCACGAGCGACAGTCTTGTTCCTTCTGCTTCCGTACGCCCCAAAAGACTTGCCCGGCTCGTACTCGCCGACTGCAGACGATTTGCAGAATGTCCACCACTCTTCAGTATATCCGCGTCTGAGGGTTGATGATGAGGGCGCGCGGGCCTTTGGCCATTTCGGTATCCGTGAGGTGCATCCGCTGTCGAGGTGTAGCGGAATGTGGCCCAACTTGAAGAAGGGATGGGCAACAATCTGGTCGGGCGTCGGTCGTTCGTCTTCGTGTACCAGAAGCAGCGAGACAATATCGCGCAGATCGTCGGTGATTTCGTTGGCAAACTTGTCCAGATCGGGCCAGTTGTATTCGCGAGCCTTCAATTTTCGATAAATGTCTTCACGCTTCGCAGCATGGAACGGTGCTCGACCGACAGCGAGTGTGTACCTGATGGTGTGAGTGGTTATTACACGCGTCCTGTCCGGTACCCTTACATCATAATACCAATCGCCCACAGGTCCACTTTTTCGTCGTGTCCCCTGCCGGTCTTCTCCAATACTTCGGGCGCAAGGTAGTTGGGGGTTCCGCACATGGTCGTACGGCGAATCGCGCCGTAGTCGTTCTGCGACAAGAGGAGGGCAGCGAGGCCGAAGTCGCCAACCTTGACGTTCATGTCGCGATCGAGGAAGAGGTTGCCGGTTTTGAGGTCGCGGTGTACGATGTTGCGCTGGTGAAGGTATTTGATCGCTCCGCAGGTCTGGATCATGAATCGCCGAATCTCTGGCATAGTGAAGTACTTGCGCTTCTTGATGGCGTCGGCAAGAGAGCCATTCTCACACAGCTCCAGAACAACATAGGTGCTTGAGTGGAAGGAAAAGGCACGGTAGAATTCGACGATGTTGGGGTGTGACAGCTTTGAGTGTATTTGTAGTTCGGTCACAAACTGCAGCGCGTCAGCAACGATAACAGCGTATATGGCTCCTGAAGCGTTATACCTTTTGTGCCAGCTTGGGAGGTTCCATTTTTGAGCGGACGATCTTTAAAGCGACTGTGCTGCTGCCGAGATGGTCATGGCCCAGGAGCTTTGCGCGGTGGCAGATGGCGAAGCCGCCTTTGCCCAGCTGCGGCCCCGTCTCATACTGCAGACCCTCGGGGTCGTACACCACCTCGGGTGGCGGTTCGGCGTGAACAGATGGTGCAGACATTGGCGGCGAATGTCGATAGCCTTGGAGGCGTGAGCGCTGGTGTTGAGTTCGGTACCGGGGCTAAACAAACACACTAAGCGACGGCTGTTGCTATGCCACGCTCTCCGACCCCTGCTCGCCAAGCCATTCATTCTTCTCTAGACTGCAACACGATGGTCGACCATGGCCTTGGACATGTTTGACAGTCGAACAACATATGTAGTGTCCGATGTCTCTATGGAATCGAATTGTTTCCAGGTCTACATTCCTCTTCTGCGTGGTTGTAAATCATGTGTTGCCTAATCGGGCGACGTGACGTCGGTCGGCCTCGGGGAAATTCCGCTGCGAGCGCCAGCACCAGGCAGCTTCGACTCAGCCCTCATCGAGCGCATGCCAACGCTTGCCCCCTTCAACACTCATCCTACACTGTCGCATTCATACCTCCACCCTTGTGATTGCCTGAAAGCTGTCATGCGCGTCTTGCCGCCACGCAATTCCTAACAAATCACAATTCAATCGTCCAGAACCCTCTCTACCAAAACCCACCATGTCTCTCACGCTCAAAGTCACCTCGCTCTTTGTGAGGACGTTGGCAAAACCGATGGCTGTAAGCCTGCCGACACCAAACCAGCTCGAATAATGCTCACAACCTTCTAGAACGCCATCAAACGCAACGCCCACGAACACGAGCGATTCCGCAGGATATGCGTAAGCTTTGCGCAAAGATTGCATCGCATCGATATGCGCATGCGCCTCGGCCTACTTCAGGATCCAGCAGTCATCGACCGCCAAATCAAGAAGGAAGTTGCGGCAGCCAAAGCTGCTCGCGAGAAGGCCGCAACACCTACTGTGAAGACAGAAGCAGAGATGAAAGCAGAGGAGGAGCTGTCGGATAAAGAAAGAGAGGAAATCAGGAAGAAGGCAGAAGAGCGGATCAAACCGCGGATTCGGCCGCTTTCTGAGCAAAAGGCTATCGAGACAGGTGCGAACTTTGTCGCCGAGACATTCATCTTCGCCGTTGGCATCAGTGTGATTGTGGTTGAGCAATGGCGACAGAGAAGAAAGGCAAAGAACGCACGAGACGATATCCGGGAAGACCTGGACGAGCTACAAATCGAGCTGAAGACCGTCAAAGCTGAACTGGAGGAGATGAAAGCTCGGCATCCCGAGTCGGTATCGGAACGGCTCCGGGGTTACTGGAAAGGGAATGGGAAACCCAACCCCAAGAAATCAGAGGACCAGAAGACTGTGGCCGTCAAAGTGGATAACGACAAGGCCCATGGAAAGCAGGCAGGAACAGATACCTCGGTCGTGTCCGACCTGCAGCCAGCGACCGAGAACCACCAAGAGGAGCACTAGAGCGATACCTATACAGACACTCTTGGTACGAAAACTCTTGCAACATTGCTCGTCTCGCAATGTAGATCTGGCTGCTGCACCGCCACTACTATTTGCTCAGGAGGCACCAGAACATAACACCCATGTACACTATCTCCTCTCATGATACCCACTCAAGACTATAGACAAGTGTGTTGAACCTTCACTTATCCACCGTTATTGCCTCAAATGTAAATCGATGATTGTATAGATTATATTAGCTGTTCATGTGTTGTGCACAGATAAACTCGTGGTGCAGTGAAAAGGAACAATAACAATTATGCCCTTTGTAATGCCTGCACGTTAAATTGAGCACCTTCACAGATCTTGAGAAATCTATATGGTTATAGTGTGGAAAATATGCACTGAGTGCCTCTACAGAGCTTTGGCATTAGTAGGATTGGTCGCCTACCGCCTGCTTTTTCTGCGACTGGAGCATCATAGTAGCCCTAGCTCGTGTAGGGCAAACGTCGGCGATGCGCGAGTAATCCCATTGATTGCTAGAATAATTGGAGGTATCCAACATACCGACTAACATCACAAAACTATCAAGAGTTTGAACGTGTAGAGGTATTTCATATACAACTCGACATCAAAATCGTGTTGATTGTTGGATATCTGCGGAGGGACTGAGAGCAAAATGGGCATTGTCCATTTCCTCCGCAACACAGTAGTGCGAGAACCCGTTCGAGGCTACTGTCATCTTATCGCTACAGTCGTATACCTGCTGACAATCTTATAATTGTTGGAGAAAAGTCTGACATAAACAATCATGAAAGAGTCCCCTTATGCGATGTGAAATGACTTGACATGATATGGTATATTATTTTGACTCTCTACGCCTACATGATATCACACTTGGCCGGCAGTCCACACGGCCCTTCGCTCTCCTTGTGGTTCTTCTTCTCCTGGGGACCCCCGGCCTCCTCAGGGTCCTTGACACGGACCGTCTTCTGCGCCTCAGCGCTCTCCTCCTTCTTCTCCTCTACAGCTTTGCTATCATCTAGTCACGCGCCACCGTGAGCCTTGCTAACAGTCTCAAAGAAAGCCTTTCCTTGAGCCTGGGCAACGCGGAGCTCGAGGGCAGAGGGCTGGCGCGAGCCGTCGCCGCCGGCGAAGGTACCGGCACCCCAGGGGGAGCCACCGTGGACCTCATCGAGGTTAGACAGGTCGGCGAATGTGTGCTTGTATCCAAGGGGAACGTAGATGAAACCGTGGTGAGCGAGGGTGCTCATGGCGGCAATGCAGGTGGACTCCTGGCCACCGCCCTGGGTGCCGGTGCTGACGAACAGACCGGCGTACTTGCCCCAGAAAGCGCCAGAGGCCCACTGGCCGCCAGTGCTGTCGAGGAAAGCCTTCCACTGGGCGGGGAAGTTGCCGTAGCGTGTAGGGATACCGAAGAGGACGGCGTCGTACTTCTCGAGCGTGGCGGGGTCGCTGAGGAGGGGCACGTCGGCGGCCTGGGGAGGCGCGTGCATCTTGGTGAGGACCTCCTGGGGGAGAGTCTCGGGGATCTGGTACATGTCGGCGTCGCCGCCAGCCTCGCGGATACCCTTGAGCTCAGCCTCGGCCTGGAAGAGGGTGTTAGCTGATGGTCTGTTGAAAGTGTCGTCTCAAGTCAGGAGATAGTGGTAAGGGTAATGAGAACGAGTGACAGGGCCAATGCAAAAGACAGGGTCAATGCAAAAGAAAGAGTCAATGGCAATGACAAGAGCAACGGGATCGCAAACATACCATCTGCCTGATGTGGCCGTACATCGAGTAGTAAACGAGAGCGATCTTAGGAGCCATTTTGTGAGGTGGTTTGCAGTATATCGAGACGAAGCAAGATAGCAGCTGAGAATGGGGCCCGGGACATCTTTATACACAGTACACAAGCAGTGTACCCCTCCGCGCTCCCCCTCCCACCGCCTGGCTTTCCCGATTGCGGCTCACCATCGGCCGCGCGCGGTCCACTCACAGGCCGCGCTGCAACATCTAGCGTCATAGTACAATGTGGGTCGAGTGGATTACGGAGACGTTGGTAATGGTTGATAATGCCTTTGATTTGCCGGTCTGGACACCGCTTTGATCGACGCTAGGTACGGTGGCCTGTAGGACCGAATGCCATGTTTTTTTCGATGCAGCCTTGTACATATCCTTGTATTATGATACAATCATGAGGCAGATTAGGTAGGTAGGTAGACGGACAACGAGGATTTTACCCTCCAGAGGCCGCAGCATCTTCAGAGGAGGCGAATGAAGGCGAAAACTTGGATCAGATACTAGATGCAATGCACCAGGTTTTTCTGCCAGTTCGGAATAATCAGCAGGGTCATATTGTTGAATTGTGAGCTGTTGCATGTGATCTTGGCGGTCACTTTTCGCCCTCTTAAGCATTCTGCTCTACAAGAGCCGCTACTGTTGTGTATTATTGTGGATTTGGATGCTGATGATTATCACGTTAGTAGCGGGGAAGCACAGACATGGACGTTGAGACGGGATGAAAAGTGGGTATTGAAATTAAGTAGGTATGGATTGACGAGTAGAGCTTCATGATCGCTATGCTATAAAAGGGTACGACGACTAGCCGCCCATGCAGATGCCCGCTCCTTCGCTTCGCAATACGAATTGGTACAATGATGCTGGAAAATAACTTTTTGTTTGGTGGCGCTAGGCCTGGTATCATCCAAGCTCGCCCATGCGAAAGCCGTTTAAGTCGTGAATGCGAATGCTGTAATAGGACACAGAAGAAGCGAAAATGCGGATGTTGATCGATCTACGATCAGGTCGAGATGGAGTGGAGTCTTCGTCGAACACCGGCCAGGAACTCATCCTCGTCAATGCGTTGGAACGGCCCCTCCTCCTCTTTCTCGTAAAGACCAGTGCTTCCATACGGTCCCTTGCCGCTGAATTGCACATTGGCAGGCCAAGTGCCATCGGACGAGACCTGCGCCAGAGCAAAGTCACCATGGACAGAGCCGAAGCCAGGCTCGAAGATGCAGTCTGCGAAAAACAACTCGATGTAGAGGTCCTGGGGCACAACGCTGTCTGCCCTCCGGCGGACAAGGCTGCGGGCCTGCTCGAGCAACTTTTGCAGGTCATCGGTGGCCTCCTGGGTCGACCGCCCATCCTCGTGTCCGCACAAATGGAGAGCGCGCACCTGAAGATCGCCGCGGAACTTGACGTCCTCGTGGGAGAAGAGGTCTGCGCATACCGAGGGAAGCGAGATAGACAGGGTTTCCAGCTTTGGGCAGCTCCGTAGGGTCTGGCAGAGATGCTCGCAGTCGCTTGGAGATCCGGGGTGAGGGTGCCAGAAGCCGTCCTGAGACCGGGGGCTGTGCTCAAGAACCCGCAGGGTGTCGCGCGACGCCTTAACAATAGCCATGACGCCGTCAATGGTGATGCTGGAAATGCAAGTCATGTGGAATTCCTCCAGCTGAGTTGCAGTGCGAGCGATCGCAAATAGGTCACGGTCGGTGATGGGCATGAAGCTCGTGTCGCCAAAAATCTTGAGTCGCCGCAGCTGACCAAAGTTGACCGACTGCAACGGCTCCAGGTCGACCTGATTCTCCTTCTCCGCAGCCTGCTGAGAGGTCGGGTCGACACACTGGAGCTCCAGCGACTCCAATGGCTTGCCGTTACCGGTGAGCAGGGTTCGCCATGCCTTGGCATCCAGGTGCCGAACGGTGGTCCATGGAACAGAAAGAGAGGTGAGGTTCTTGCAGTTCTGCAGCGAGTCGAATACCATGCGGTTCGTCTCAGCCGTGTAGAAGCCGTGGAACCACATGCGCTTGATCTTGGAAGCTAGCTCCGGGAAATCGTTGAAGGTGCTTGCCGTCTGCTTGAGAGAAGCGAACGGGTCGCGGTAGACGGCGGTACCAGTGGGGCGGTCAATGAGTTCGTACAGGGGGTAGCTGGAGCGTCGGTTGGAAAGCTCGGCCCATCGCTGTGGAATGGTTAGAACAGGCATGGGCTGCAGGGCTTGGTCGTCCTTACCTCTCCTCCCTTCCAGCGGCGGATGTAGACACTCTTGAGGGCATATTCCAGCGCCCATTCGTGCCACTGCCAGCACACGTAGCGAATTACACAGGTTGCGTCCCACTTGAGCATCTCGGGCGGCACGGGTCCCCTCACGTAGCGCTGCAGCGGGGCCTTTTGGAGTGGCATCGGGGCCTGGGAGAGGCCAAAGGTGTAGGTAGGTCCATTGCGTATATTCGCCTCGGCGACCTCCTCGAGGATCTTTGAGATGATTTCAAAAGGGAGATCCTTGATTTGCATTGAATGAGTCGAAGGAGTGTTGTGGGTGGTTGACTGGAACGTCGGTAGGCCGGTTTACATACGACGGTGGTGAAGGACGGGTGGTGGTGTGGCGATATAGGGTGAGTAGGCGTTAGAGGTTCTGGGGCTGAAGACCGAGGAAGGCGAATCCTTTATAGTGAAACGGTTTGGGCTGTGGGATCCGCAGATTTTTATTAGCACAAAGAAGGCGGTGGTCAGTGGTCAGTGGTTAGTCAAGAGTCAAGAGAAGGCGAGCCCCATGCATGCAGCAGCGCCAGCGCGTCGGACACCGGGCCCTGGGCGGAGAAGTCTAAAAAGATGATTCTGGCAGGGTGAAATGACACGGCCAGGGCCAATTAGAGGGCCGCAACCGCGTCGCACGCGTGCGCTTCCGCGACGGGGAGGCGTCGTAGCGTATGGTGTGGAGGCGTTTCTGTGATGTAAGAATGTGCCAAGCCATGGCTTCCCCGGCCTGGGCGAAGCAAAAACAGCGATTCAGGCGTCACGTGGAAAGGGTCACAAGGCCTGTTGGTAGAAAAATGGGGGTAACAGATTGCTCTCTCTGACACATCGAAATCCTCTTTCCAACCCGGACCACCGTTTTCCCCTTCGGCTCTGCTTGACCCTCCCCAGCGGCCAGGCCAACATGCCCGCGCGCGAGTCGGACGACGACGCTGCCGCTGCCGCTGCATGCCGCCTGGCGTCGGGCGATCGTTTGAAGCTTCACGGCTCACCTCACGACATGGCCTGCCGACTGTGCGGAGCCGTCGTGGCTCTGCATCCGGTTGCACAATGTGTATGCATCATTCAACATCTCCGCATCTCCTGTCCGTGTCGCCATCCGCGCCGTGCCTCACGCCTTCAATTTCGTCAATGGCGGCCATTCTGAGGTGCTGCCACTACGCCCCAGGCACTGCGCTGGACCCTGCTTTCACTCTGCCCGCGCTCTCCCAATGCAGCCAAGGACCAAAATCTCCTCAGCAACCCACCTGCTCAAGAGTGGACCGCTGCAGGATTTTCACGATGCCTCAAACTCCACTCCCGGCGTGCCCCCTCACATGCAGTGGATTGAGCTTAGCTTTCCTCCACCGTCTTCACCTCGACCCATCAGGCAATCTGTTACGTTTCCAAAACTTCCCCACATTGACCTCGTGTCTCCACGGCCTTCATCGTTTGGTCGGGAACTACTTTAGTCAACGATGAACCGAGCTCACCGCAGTACCTACTAGGTAAACTGCAATGCTTCCTGCAGCCCAGCGAGGTACACGCAGAGGGATCGCTGACGCTGCTCATTCGAGACGCTTCCCTCTCCCAGCAGCAGCAGAAACCATGTTTCGCCACGTCAATCGCGCCTTCCTCCACAATGGATCGGCTTTCTGGGCACCACTGAATCCTTAAGCCGAAGCCATGTACCCCAGTTTATGTGAACTAAAATGCACGCTACCCCGCAAAAGATCTGACCCTTGGCCGGGTACAAGTGGACGCTACAAAGCGTAAGGCTCAGGCCAGCCTATCGGGAAACCTGTGCCGCATCCATCAGTCACGTCTTCGGAGCTTCCCTTCTTACCGCTGCGGATCTCGCCTCATCAATGCCTCGTTGTGCGCCGGTCTGGCCCCAGCGGTCATGTGAACATGCGACACGGCCTCTTTAGCGCTACGGGCTAGACATTGTAACGTGCTCAGACATCGTGACCTTCTTCTTTTCGCCTCGCTCATCACAGTATCGTGAGATTCTCGACTAACCGCCTGCTGTTGTCTGCTCAGTGGACCAGCCGCGTGGCGACTATTCTCATCTCGTAGTGGCATCGAGTGGCGACGTCGCAACATCTCTCCTTAAGCGCTAAGGGGGTCAATGCTTCATGCTTCCCCACGTACAAGCCGTCAACTAGTCTAATACGAAGCTACAGGTTGCAGATGCGTTGTCCCCTGACGCTGTCGTGGTACCAACACTGCCCCGTGTCGAGACAAGCATGACTGTCGTCGAGGCCCACCATATCAAGTCTCAAAGCTCAGATCGCCCATCTAAAGTTTACAGCGGAGAAACGCCGGGAAAAACGAAATGAATACTGTCTCCTGAGACTGAGCCACAATGTTTCGCGATCATCAAAGACACAAGCTGTTTTCGTGGGAGGCAATTGAGACGTTTGCAACTGCAACATCTATCGCTGTTACCGTTCGTGTTAGAAGCTGTACAAGTCGTCTTGCTAGTAGCATAGAAGGCGAGCTGTCAACTTGTGGCCTGAAACTTTGTCGACGACGGCACTGTACGCATCTATTGTGGGGACAGCGCCATGGCATTACTGGGCGAGGGGGGCCTGCCCGACGTGGATGGAAAGGAGGACCGCATGGTCGAAGCATCGTCTCGTGATCGGTGCTGCCAAGGGTATACGTGTTGGACGTCTCAGGAGACGTTGTGTCTGGCATGGCATAACACGTCCAGCAGCAAGGAGTCGACATTTGTGCAGAGATGGAATGCCCCTGGAGAGGCAAGCCATCCTGCTGCAAGGTCGTCAGAATGGATGAACCCGTCATTTGTATAGTCCTCCCGTCGAGCTACGTCAATGGCCATGATGGATTCAGACAAATAGTTCAAACTGGGGTATCTATTCTATTCTATTCCATCTATCCATCTCCGCGCGCCACCCGTCACCCCCTCCTCCTCGCCCCAAGACTCTCAACATTGTTCGCATGCGCAAGCAGGTATTTGCAGCACGTAAGCGTGTACTTGCACGCCTTGGTCCAGCTCTCCTCCTTGTTGAGCGCAAGCTTGATGCTCTGATCATGGATGCGGTCCTTGCGGATTTCGTACGGCATCTTGACACCAGGCCCGCCCATGCCGACGCCCAGGCTGCTAGCGTTTGTGCCTTGGTTCTCGACAAAGTCGCCCAGCTGCCGTAGGCACTCGAGGAACGCAATCATGGCCGTGTCGAATTTGCGGTGCAGGAAGCCGAAGTTGATGGGGAAGTCGCCAGACGAGTAGAGCTCCAGACGCTGCTTCGTCACCGTCGACGCCGTGGCCGTCGAGGATCGCGTGTCGGTGGTGCTGCTGCCGGGCTTGACTTCGAGCTTGAGGATTGTTGATGTAGAGCCCATGGGCGACAGCTCGTAGCCCTGGAATTTGTAGCCGAGGCGCTCGGCGAGTGTTGCGAGGAGGAGACAGGTTTGGCCCCATGCCGCGTTAATCTCGGGCCAGTCGACATACGGTGATGGCAGGCGGCCGAGTCGCAGCCCGTTGATGGTGGCGAAATGGTTGTCGTGAGTGATGTTGAATGTGTCGTTGTAGACGCTTCGCCGCTGAAGCTGGCTTAGAATTTGAGAGTCGTGGGCGTGCTTTGTTGTCAAAGCATCACGCTCGTTCTGGAATTCTGTCAGAGTCGAGTTGAATGCGTTTCTATTCTCCCAGAATTCATTCTCCTCTTGATCAAGCTGGCGGGCTTCGGCTTCCAGTGCCGCCAGCTGGCTATCTAGTTCCACTTTCTCAGCCTCGAGCTTCTCGAGGTTGGCAAGCGCAGCAGCTTCAGCCGCCTTGGCTGCTTTGAGCGCTGCGTCAGCTGCCTTAACTTCCTCGGCGCTGGGTACGTCTGTATTTGCGCGGCGGAGGTAGCCTACGTAGGCGTCGCGCTCTCGAGTGGCCGTGGCAAGACGCTTTTGCAGGCCATCTACGAGCAGCTCGGTGCACTCGACGCATATGGGGTGGTCGATATCTGAGCGAGCCGAAAGTATCTCAAACATGCGATTCGTAGTCTCCAAGCCGTCTGCCATGCTGGTTCCTCCTACGGTCCCTAAGCCACCTGTGGCACTGGCTCGTCTTGATATATCAGCTGCGTTCGGCGGCGCTGGATCGGTCGCAACCTGCTGGTCTGGACTGCGGACGGGTGCTGATGGCGAGGGCACGTCCAGCATCGACTCGGACATGTGCACGTTGACAAAAGACATAGCGGGATTCTGGCCGCCATGCTGAAGCCTGGGCGGTACATTGCGCTTGAAAGTGGGACTGCGTGCCGACTGTATGGCCGTGTCGTACGTCTGGTGTCGTGAGGAGGGGTATGTTGGGCGGGTCTGACGAGGAGGGGCGCCGCTGGGGGCTTGCTGCTGGGTCTGGACGGTGGAGTCTTTGCACGGGGTCAGTATTTGATGCAGTGCCACTGCAGTGGCTGGGATCAGGCATCATACCCGTCAGGAGCTTGAAGGCTGCCGGGTTCAGCTGGTCAACCGAAGCATCGACGTCGATGGGCGTGCGGCACTTTTGGCAGTATAGCCCAGGGCCCTTCTTATCGTTGCCCATGGTGGCAGCGTCGGGTCTCTCTCATTGTTCTCGGCCGGAGATAGAGAGACAGCCGCTCGGTGTTGCGGCGGAGGGGTGTCGGTGTCTATGTCTGTCGATGTCGATGTCGGCGTAGGCGCCGGCCTAGATGCCATCATCTCATCCGTAGCTGCACGTGTGCACGGCCTCCCGGCGCGTGGGCGGGGGCGCGTCCGATCTTCGTGCTCGAGCTATTAGTTAGCAGCTGTTGTGCAAACAAGCAAACCCTCCTGCCAACATCCGACACCCCTCACCGCTCACCGCTCACCGCTCACACACCCCTCGCTTCCTATCCAACCTCTGCGGGCGCGACGGCTCCTTCCGCCATGGAGCCCCCGGCGAAGCGATTGCACATCCTGCAGTCGGTCGAGGTCGACGAGACCAACCCCGACTACGTCGAAGCCAAGCAGAAACAGCAACAGAAGTTCAAGGGCCGCCTTGAGTCCATTTTCGCAAAGTTCGAAGGCATGCACGAGTCGATGAGCGACGAGATCGACTTTGCCACCAACAAAATCGTCGTGGACAGAGGCCATCTGCGCAGACTGGACCGCCAGGAGAAGCGCCAACCGGGCTCGATACTGAACGATTTCTTGGGCACCGGCCCTGCGCACGAAGACGAATCGGAAAATAGTGAGGGCGAGGAATCAGAAGACGAACTGGCGCCGACACAAATTCCCAAGCCCATCAGCGACGCATCCTCTCCACCTCCACACGACGCTCACCCTGGCGTGCTGCCACCACACCCAGTCGCAAGCGCCGTAACCCAGACACCTGCACAGCAAGAACCGAACACGACAGACCCCTCCGCAAATCTACTGCAACTCGTGCAGTTCCCGCAGACGCCCCAGGGACAACAAGCCCAGACGGCTTTCTATGCGACCTTACAGCAAACCATCAACCAGGCTGTGCAGCAGGCTGTCACGCCTTTCTTTTCGAGCATACTACTGGGCACACCAGCGGCTCAGCGCCCACTTGTAACACCATTCACTTTACCGACTACACCTGCAACGACGGCCGATGCGATAGCGCCAGCGACCGACCCGAAATGGTACTTTCCGCCCATGCACACCGTAGAGCCCACAGCTCATACAGTGCTATCGAGCCCGTCACTGCTCAGCGTCAAAACGCCTCTCAAGGATTCCCGCTTTGCACAATTGAACAAGAAGAAAGCCGTTCTGTCGAAGAGCATTCCGCATTCCACTAAAAGCTCCACCAAGAAGACCCCTTTCAACGCAAGCACACGAGGGAATGACGGGCCAGTAGATGTGGACACGGAAAATTATAGCTCACCTTTCCAAATACGAGGGAGCCCAAGAGTTGAGATTCCGCAGAGACAGGCAGTCGCTGTACGGAGGAAGCTCCCTGGATATAACAGGACTGAGACCAAAACTGCCCGTCTCACCAAAGACACTCCTACGCAGCGAAGGCGAACCTCGAACGATACACGGACGATAGAGGAAACTCCTAAAGCCGCTGGAATAAATACCACCCTGAGGAACCCGCGTAAAAAGGTCCCTGGTTCACATGCAGGGCTCGACCCTGCTCCCCCATCGACTACATCAACAGGAAAGAGGGTAAGGTACGTTTTCACCGAAGAAGACGATTTATACATCATCGAGCAACGAAAGCTCCACCAACGAAAATGGGCCGAAATCCGGGATAGCAAGGCGAAATGGAAGGACTGGAGCTTGGGCACTTTCTGGGCACGATGGAGTACACGTTTAAAGGAAAAGAGTCTCCATATCAAAGAGGCCACCGTACCCACTCCCAACCTGGGAGCCTCTACGGAATCTCTCGACCAGACAGGTCCGGAGTCGAGCATAGAGATAGCAGAGTCGTCACCTCAACTGCACCACCTGCCGACGCCCAGCTCAATCAAACAAGCCGAAGACTGCAGCAAGCCCGACGAGCCCGACGAGCCCGACGAGCCCGAAAAGCCCGACGAGCCCGACGAGCTGCCCTCCAGCAGCCACTACAACGACGACGACCTGGAGCTCCTCTCGATGCAGGGCACCGACACCGACGACGAGCAATCTCAGCCGGACGCCGAGGCCGAGGCCGAGGACGAAGACGAAGATGCCGACGAAGAAGCAATCTCGACATCGCCAGACGACGTCCTCCCGTCCATCGAAGGCTGTGAATTCATCAACGAAGATGCGCTACAGCAGGACCTCCTCCAAGGCAGCGACCACGTCGATGCCGATGCCTCCGACGACGACGACGAAGACGCAAGAGAAGACACTGCGCCGCAGAAATACCACACGGCCGTTCCCTCGCCGACCCTGATATGCCCACATGCGGCTGGCCAGTATAACCATGGCCATGAATATGACTACCACGACGACAGCACGACGCTCGAGTCGAAGACGCGTTCAGATGCAGATGCAGGCGCAGATGACGACGCAGACGCAGACGCAGACGACGACGCAGACGCAGATGACGACGCAGACGCGCTGGACGACGACCCCCTAGCCCACGCCCACGCCGAGCCCTCGCCAGCGCCCTACATCAAGCGCGAATCCCTCACGCCGCAGCCGCAACCCCCTTCTCCGTTCCAGACCCAAACCCAACCCCAAACCCAGCCCCAGACTCACACCAAAGCGCACCGCACACCCACACCCACACCCACGCCGACGTCTACGCTTACACCTACATTCGCCACGCCGCGCCCATCAGGGCTTTTAATCTCGTCCTGTTCGTCGTCGTCGTCGTTTGCCTCGCCGTCGTCGTCGTCGTCGTCGTTGTCGCAGGGCTTGGGCGCGGCGGCGGTGACGGTGGATAGCAAACTCAGCCGCAAGGCGTTTCTGGCGCAGGTGAAGAAGTCATGGGCGAGGGCGCCGGGGGGGAAGGCGGGCGGTGGCGGGGGCGGGGGGGTTGCGAAGAGGAGTTTGCAGGGGCCGGCGGCGGCGTCGTCGTCGGTGGGGCGGAAGAGGGGGTGGGATGAGGTTGAGGTTGGGGTTGGCGAGAGTGAGGATGAGTTGGCTGGGTAGGTTTGTGTTGTGTTTGTTGGATAGGTAGAGTAGAAGAAGGGGAGATGAGAAAAGAGATGATTATTGTTCTTCTTTGCGTCTTCCTCCTTTCCCTCTTCCTCCTTTCCCTTCTCCCCTCTTCCATCCCCCACCCACCCCCGTCTACCCACCCTCCTCGCCAACCCTACTCAACAACCCACTCACTCCCCCAAAAACCCACCACCCCACCCACCACCCCCTCCCCACCCCCCAGCGCCCGCCCAAGCCTCGCCACACACTCCGGGACCCCCGCGCGCGCACCGACCGCAAGCACCACCAACTCGCGTAAACAGCCGACCTCATCGCTGAGCGCCACGACCTGAGCTTCGCTCAGCGGGGCGCGCGTCGTGCAGGTCGCGACGAGGGCGAGGGCTGCAGGGAGTTGGAGAGGGAGGTGAGGTGTTTGGGCAGCGTTGGCCGTCGGGAGCGAGATGCTGAGCGTAGCAGCGAGAGTGGTTTGGCGCGCTGTGTAGCGTGGTGTGAGGACATGTGGACGGTAGTGCGTATGCGTGTGCGTGTGCGTGTGCGGGTTCGTAGAGGCCTGGTGCGTGTGCGCGTGCTCGTGCACCGCGCTGCTGCTGCTGATGCCACTGCGTCTACTCGGCACGGCAGCGTATCTCACATCCCTCGCATCCAGTATCCTGGGTTCGTCTGCGGCGACGTGGCGCCGGGCTGGCGTAGTGTGGTTGGAGTACGACATTGCGGGTTGGGTTTCTGCGCTGGGGGTTGTGGAGTTGGGCAGGAAGTTTGAGTGGTTGCTTGGGAGGTGATGGGGAGGGGCTGTGAGGCTTTGGTGGTGTCGGTCGGTTGGTTGGTTGGTGGGGAGAGGGGAGGGAGGGGGAGGGGGGTGAGTTGAGGTGAGTGGGGTAGAGGAAGGAAGGAAGGAGTGTGACTATCGACTCTGACTACGTGAGTAGAACAAAGCAGGTGTGTGGGTCGTTTGGGTAGAGTAAGAGATGGAACAGCACAGCCAGTGTTCTGACATCGAGGAGCGGGTAGCTGAGATAGCATCGAGTCACTCAGACATCGTCCTACCACGCATGCCAGCTTCACGTCTTCAAGGCGTACTGTACTCCATCAATCACAGACACGCACAGACACGCCAACAAGCTGAGCGCTCAGTTGTCGATATTCGGCAGTATTAATGCTAGTATTAAAGCGTGTTGCGACAATGCAGCGACAATGCATATTCTCCATTTCCGTTCAATCCCGCCGACAGAGTCACACTGCCATGGTATCAATCATCCTCGTCCTCGGCACCTCGAGCGCAAAGCGGGACCACCTGCAAAAAACAGAAACAAGAAAAAGGTGGGAAAGAAAACGAGGCAAAAACCCAGCCCGTGCCCGTCTATATCGTAAGTGTAAAGCCGCTCAGGAAATGAGGCAAAATATGGTTAGATATACTGAGAAGATGCGGGTAGGAAAGCCACGCACGGCCAGCGTGAACGCCCCGACGCAGGCAAGACGGAAAGAACGAAAGAAACGGAGGGGGTTCATCTACAAGGCCACCGTCATACGACGAGCTGGCTGAAATCGATATGGCGTCGCTGGCGCTCCATGGCGCCGCAGGGAACGCGGTCGAAGCTGTTGAGCTGCTCTTCGTGCGCCCAGTCGCTCATTACGTCGTCGCTGCCCCACGACTGCCGCCGTGCAGTCTTCGCGGTCCACCCGGTGCGGTCGAGCTCGACGATTCCGCCGAAGCGCCGCTCGCCGTTGGCCACAAACAAGGACTGCCCGTCGGGGGTAAAAGTGACGCCGCCCAGCGGGCCGAAGAAGTCAAAAACCTGCTTGGACTCAAACGTCTGCGCGTTGATGACGTTGACGTAGTCGTCGGCTTCAGCAGCGACGAGTACGCGCGGGCCAGATCCGACAGGCGAGAAGCGGAGCGACCGCGGTATGCTGAGCTCGCTGGACATGACCGTCAGCGGTTTGGCCCAGTACCGCGCGTCCCAGACGACAATAGTAGAGTCCTGTGCCGCGGTGGCGACGTGGATGCCGTCGTCTGCCCATGCACAGGCGAAGGCGTCGTCCGTGTGCGCCTTTAGCGTCTCAAAAGCGCGCCCTGTTTCGGCGTTTGTGATGAGCGTTTCCTGGAAGTCGCCCACGACTACACGCATGCGTCCGTTGGGGCTGGTTGCCGAGCAGTTGACGGCAGCCGGGTAGTGGGATACGTGTGTGAATGTGTTGGTCGCACAGTCGAGTATGCGCAATCGGTGGTCGTTGGAGCATAGCACGGCTTGCGGCGCGTATGTGGTGCGTGACTCGAAGAGATGTAGGTTGTTGACGATGCGCGACTTTGTGTCGACCGTGTAGTCCGAGGCGCGGCCAAAGGTGCACGGGGACCCGTAGGTCGACGTCAGGTCTGTGATGGCATACTCGCCCTCGAAGGCGCCGGCAATCAGCACGCTGTCTGTGGTTGCTATTGTGGTGATGGAGCCGTCCGACGCTAGCCGCTTGCTGAGGTCGACGATAGCGTCGGCACGGGTGCCTTCGGCGTCGGTACGGAAGACTCTGTGGCCGGCGGCATAGTAGATGTCGTTGCGTGATGTGGCAGCGAGCACATTGCGCAGCTGGAAGTGGGGGAAGAAGGCGCGGTTCGAGGTGACGTTTCGGCGGAAGGAGAAGAAGTTGTCGGTGTTGGGAGTGGGGGGTATCCACTGCAGCCAGTCAGTCAGAGTTGGAGAGGGAAAGGGAAATCAGAGACGGGCAGCATACCGCGCGGAGTTCCTTGAGGGCGGGGGGCAAGCGTTCGTGCTCAAAGTCGCGGCGCTTAGCGCGGACAGCGGCGCGTGTCGTGTTGCGGGCAGCCCAGTCGATGCCCTGGAAGTCGTAGTGGTCGCCAGCGAGGTGGTGGCGGTCGATGACGTCGGGGAGGCAGACGAGGTCGAGGCCGGGGACGACGGGCTTGTCGGGCGTCAGGTAGTGGAAGAAAGAGGTGATGGGGGCGAAGGAGGCGCGGTCGAGGATGCTGAGGTGGGCGTCGTGCAGCGTGGGCGGAGGCTCGAGAGCGTGCTCGGCACTCGACATGGGGCCTACCGAGGGGGCGGGATGCGGGGCGGGGACGTGGACTGTCGAGACATGGTACGAGACGGCGAGGTCGAGGACGTTGTGGGGGTGGGGGATGGTGTGCGTGTGCGTGTGGGTGCGCGTGTGAGGGTGCGGTTGCGGTTGTGGTTGTGGTTGGTGTTGTGTGTGTGTGTGTGCGTGTGCAAAGGGCAGCGGGTCGAAGGGAGTCATGGCGGCGGGGGGCGCGGAGGCATCGTCAGCGTGGCTGGTGGGCGGGCGGCTGTCGAGGACCCAGGCGGCCATGGGGGCCGGGAGAGGGGCAGGCCAGCACGTCGGCGAGGGGAGGTTGCTGGGGGAGAGGGGGGAGGTGAGAGCGCAGGCGAGAGTGAAGGCGAGGCGAGGGGCGGCGGTCGGGGTGGGCGGGCATGCGCTCAGCGCAGCGGCGGCGGCGGCGGCGGCGGCAGAGAGCGGGTACAAGTATGTAGGCAGGCGGGCGGTCGCGCGGGGATGGCCTGCACGCGAGGCGGCGGGTTGCAGGCGCGCAGCGGGGGGCGGTGCGAGGAGCGAGGTGTGAGGGTGGAGCGACGGGAGTATGGAATATGGTATGGGTATGGGATATGGAATAGGTATGGGGTGTGAGCGAGAGAGAGATGAAGATGGGACGGGAAGGGAAGGGGAGGGCCTATTGGACGCGGGCCGCCGTCAGCGCCAGCAAATGCTCTGGAGA
Source organism: Neoascochyta sp. HWLR27 (assembly GCA_019775935.1). Taxonomy (NCBI): domain Eukaryota; kingdom Fungi; phylum Ascomycota; class Dothideomycetes; order Pleosporales; family Didymellaceae; genus Neoascochyta; species Neoascochyta sp. HWLR27. The sequence continues at coordinate 130,090 of WODD01000243.1, forward strand.
TGACTTGCTTGACTTGCTTGACGTGACTTGCTTGACGTGACGTGACTTGACTTGACTGTGACCTGGGCCTTTCACCAGGACCAGCAAACCTGCAAAGGGGGCTCTCACTCTCGCCCTCGCCCTCGCCCATGGCTCGCCAGCGCCAGCGCCTGTGCCTGTGCCGTGCGTGCTGCTACACGTACATGCACATATTCATAGCACGCCTGCGCCTGCGCCTGCCTGCGTCTGCGCTGCACCCTGCAATGCACTCTGCACTGCGCGCCGCTGCCGTGGCCAGTCGACGGGCGCTGGCTGCAGTTGAACGAGTGAATGGACGGCGACGTCGCCTACCCACTTACCTAGGTACAACAACAAAGGCACTGGGGCACTGGGGGCAAAAGGCGGGG
>WODD01000243.1:130550-169358 GCA_019775935.1 Neoascochyta sp. HWLR27
CTCCTCCCGTCGCCGGCCGTCGTCTCTCACACTCCACTCCACTCCACTCAACTACACTGCACTCAGACCCAGGCCCGCCCGCTGTCCTCCTCTGCGCACACAGGCCTGCCGCCCCACGTTGCACCGCGCATGCGTGGATCCAATGGCTCCCTCGTCGCCCCAATGCCCGCCCCTCGACCCGCTGTCCGCTTCCGTCGCCCTGCGCTCGTGTCAGCAGGCGAGACGAGATAATGTCAGGCTCTTTTGGGACGCTGGCATGTCCTAGCCGAGCACGAGAATGCCGTGCTCCACTGACCCCCCTTCGACGCCCATGCCGCCACCTCCCCATGCCATGCCATGCTATGCTACGAGACACTCACTTGACTCCGCTCGACTCGACGTACCCATGCTCGTCCTCATCATCCTCACCATAATTCATCCTCAATTCTGACATGACATTAGCTACCTATCCTCTCTCTGCTACTACCCATATCAATACCAATAATGCCCCCGACAATTAACCCTGACCTGACTGCTCAAATACGCCTATCCGCCACTCTAGCCAATGCAAATGCACATGAATGAAACGTCGTACCAACCGCCTGACCTCCCTCCCCTCTCCCCTTCCTTCAACCCTACCCGTCGCCGCCACTCAGCCCCATCAGTTGTCATAGTACTGCTCGAACCCTTGCTGCTGCTGCTGTTGCTGCTGCTGCTGCTGCCGCCCGCTCCATCCTCCCGTCGACGCCCCTCCTCGTGATGGCGCCCGCATTCTCCGCTCTGTTGGTGTCATATGTCAGCAAACCCCTCTCTCTTTTAGTACTTCACGCCACACGCCTGCGCCTTACCTGCTTCAAAGTCATGCCACCTCCGCATCGTAATCTTGCTGCTGTCAAACTCGCCCTCGTACTCGAGCCCGGCCTTCTTGGTCGTCTCCCCGGCCGTCTTGCGCGTGTCGCCCCAGCTGAAGTCGTCAAACTTCCAGAACGCGTACGTCGGAAGCACAAAGTTCCACACAGGCAGTGACAGCAGGTAGACAAACATCCATGCCACGTACGACCACCGGTGCGCCGTCACCACAATAAGAATCGCCGGCAATCCCAGAATCAGTGCCAGCAGCACCAGCGGTATCACAGGCGCCGCCGTGTTCAGCACCGCCGCCTTGATCGCAATCGCAACTAGAAAACTCATCGTCAGCTCACTCGTCCCGAATCCTCATCATCCACTCGGCTGGAAGCTTACTGAGGTAAAACGTAAAGGCAATAGCCGCCGGCAGCACCAGCGTGCCAATCAGCTCAATAAACACGACAAACTGCATGCTGAAACAGAAAGTACCGCACAGGTCCCGCACCAGCACCAGCTCCATCAGGTTGTGGACGGTACTATTGATCCATCGCCTGCGCTGCGACAGCAGCACCTTGAACTGGTCAGGCACCGTCGTCTTGCACACAGCCTGCGGCACAAACACCTGCTTGCGCTTCGGGAACGTCTTGAGCATTAGCGTTGACAGGTACCGGTCCTCGCCCAGCAGCAGCAGATTCTTCTTGTGCAACGTGTCAACCACATTTTCAGAATAGTGCTCAACCACGTCCGGGTTCGCCAGGATCGGCACCCAGTAGTTCTGTCCGCCTTTGGGCGCTTTGATCCGGTACATGCAGAAGCATCCTGGAAGACACGTGACGCCACCAAACACAGACTCAAACGACTTAGCCAGGTGGTGAGAGATGAAGTATCTGTTTTCGTCAGTCATGTCACCTTTGCCACAGTTAAGAATAGAACCACCTACTCGAACACCTGAATCATAGACACCCACGAGTCGCGCTTGTTGGCAATCTTGGTTTCACCGCAGAGCCCCATAATGTCCGGGTCCTTGACCATAGCCGAGATCATGTGTGTCAAGCTGTCGGGGAACACCTTTGTGTCGGCGTCCACCATGAGCACAATCTCGTAAAAGTCGGGCGAGATGCCCGTAATCTTCCAGATACCGTTGAACATCTCAAACTCCAGCTCCGTCATGCGCTCATCGAACATGACCTTTTGGAGGAACGACATGAGAATGATTTGGCTGTCGCGCTTTCCGCGGTTGCCTGCTTTCGACTTGGTCGCCTCGTCCGGAGTTCCGCACTTGACAACCACCATCATTGGGACGCGCTGCTGCTTGTCCGAGGGAACACGAGAGTCCTCGCCGTAGTTGTAGAACCCAGCGTAGATCTTTGCCATGTTGTGTCGCTTGGAGCCGCTAGCAACTGCAACGTACGAGAATGCCTCGACCTCGTGGGGCTGGACCGTATGGTCTTTCATCATACCAAGACAGATCTCGGGAGTCGTAATGTCTTCACCCTCGCCCATGATCATACCATCGCAGATGACCAAGATCAGCTTGTGGCTGTTGGGGTAATCGGTCGTAGCAATAGAGTCCAGCGTAGTGCGCAGTCCGTCTTGACCCTCGGAATAGGCAGTGACTAGGCAGATCGAGTGAGCCAATGGGTATCCGAAGGGCTGCCACTCGGGAGGTGGCTGTGGAACAACCGATTCGTGAATGAAACCAGACGGTCCTTGTCCGTCGCTCTCGGCCACAGCGCTGGAGAAGCGGGTTTTCTCGCTCAATGGCGGGACGAGCACACTTGATCGGGATTCGGGGAGCGTGTTGTGGCTCGCGTTCAGCTGCCTGTAGATTCCACCGCTACTGTTGTTGGACGAGAGGATACGAGATGTAGTGCTTTGGCTGGTCATGGTCGTGGGTGGGGCGCGGCTCTTGGCTGCTTTGTCCATGGCGTACGGGCTGGTGAACCTCGAAGTCGACGGCAAGAATGCACTGCCGCGCTTGCTTGATCGATCGGGTCCGGCAGCTGGGTCTGCAAGCCTGGGCGGCGGGCGGTAGATGTCGTCGCTCCACTCCTCAATCTGCTGTTGGCGTTGCTTCGAATCCATCTTGCCTGCAGAAGTTTTACTGGCGCCGAACTTTTTGCTGATGAACCACTGGAAAGCCAGAGCAAGAACGAACTTGGCACCGACAACAGCCAGAATGAAGATGAGCGAGACGTAGAGAACGACCTTGGAGGCAATGCACCCAATGCTCTCGGTGTCGATGGACCCGACCTTGATAATCTCCGTAAAGCAGCGAGCGACCTGCTTCTCGTAGCTGGAAGAGTACGCCCGGGTGACGTCGATTCCGCGCACAGCAGGGTTGTTCTTGATCTCGTCGAAGATGGGCGGGATGTCGACCTCGGTCCTGTTGAACCATTCCAACAGACTCAAGTCCATGACGTCTCCTCCCCAGACCATCAGGTTGCGGGTGCTGTTGCGAATATCATCCCAGGTGAAGTAAACATCGCCAGAGTCGCGAAGGCCATAGAAGGCTTTGCGTGCATCATCCGACGTGTGGCACATGTATCCAGTGTACTCCTCGAAAGTAGCATTGGGCTTGGTGGAGCCATCCTGGTTGAACAGGCGGCACGGGAAGTACCAGGCCAGGTTTCCCTTGGCGTCGGTGGGGACGGCGGCGTTTGGCTTTGCTGTGATGAGACCTTTGCAAGCTCCGTTGACGTTTTGGAAGAGGAAACTCGCGTCCTGTCCACCGTGCTTCTGAGGCAAGTCGAAGAGAACGTTGGCGTTGTTGCCAACGTTGCGGGCCAGGGGGTGCTTGGAGTGGACCAGGTTGTACGCTTTGCCGTGGGCAATCAGGAACCCCTTGTCGACGTGGTTGGTCCTCAAACGAGCATTTCCGCCGGATGGACAGACAGTCTCGGTGAAGCCGAAGGTGAGGTAACCGACAAACGTGCAGATGAGGAGGATGATGCTGACGAGGCCCATCTTCTCTCTCCAGGCACGCTGCTGCGCCTTTTGGGGCATTCCGAAGCACTTGAGGATGGCGTCAGGACACCAGAAGGTGATGATGGCACAGTAGACGTTCCACAGACTAGGCGGGCGCATCTTGTCCTTCTCCTTCTGTCGCTGCCTGTCGAGGTTCTCCATTGTCTTGCTCCTGGCCAGCTTTCGGCGCGCATGTGGCATGTTGTCGTCCATGGAGGCTTGCTTGTCGCTGTAGCCGCCGCCAGAGGCATTGCGCAGGTGCGGATGCTTGGGGTCGGTGCTCTCTGAGCTGATGGTGGCGGCCTCGATGGCGTCTTCCATGATAGGGTCGTTGCCAGTGGTCGAGGGGTGTACAGCCATGCGTTGGGCATGCTTGCGGTAGTGGTAGTTGGGGTGGTCTGGGTCGAAGCGCTGGCGTTCTGGGCGGACCAAACTACGCTTCCTGCCCAGCTCCTGCGGAGGGAGGCCGTGGTGGCTGCGCATGACGGGGTCTCGCTCCATGGGGACGGGCGTGTCAGGCGTGGGAAGCGGGCGGGCATGGGCGTGGACGCCGCCGCTCTTTGTGCGGCTGTGGGTGCGACTATGGGTGCGGCTATGTGCGCGGTGATGGGAGCGCGGGTTCTCGCCGTCGGAGCGTCTCTCTGCGTCGGAGCGGCGGCGGCGGTGCGATGTCGAGTCGCGGTGGGAGGTGCGCTCGCGGCGAGGCGAGGCGTCCTCGGGCCGCTGGGGCAGAGACATGGCCGAGGAATGCAGTCAGGCTGGATTGGGCCAGCAAGGGCCGGAGGGGAAGAATAGGGAACTCTCTGGGGAGTCGAAAGCTGGGGGTAGGCGTAGACGTGGGCGTGGGCGTGGCGGGCGGGCGAGGGGCAAATTAGGCAGATGAATGATCAGCTGGCGGCCATGTGGTGTGTTTCAGCAGACGCAGACGGGGTAGGAGCGAACGGCGGGGGGAGAAGAAGGGTTGTGGCACAGCGAGCGACGAGCAGTGGGCAGCGAGCGACGGAGGGAAAGGCGCAAGGTGGGCGCGGATGGGGATGGGATGGGGATGGGGAAGTGCAAGTGGATTGATTCAAACAGCGATGGGACGATTGGGATCGGGGCTTGCAGGATTGCCCGGTTGGTTGCCCCTTGCCAGAGGCTGAGGGTCGCCGCCCGCGAATCGTTGGGGTTGGCCGACTACCTACCTAGCCCGCAGACTATTATGCTACCTATTTATTATTTCTGGCACCACACGGGGGGTCTACCCAGCTAGTCAACACGGGCTGGTACGAGCCGGCGACTCCCGTCGCTGCCCTTGGGGCGCTCACAGTCGACGGCGTGCTGGACGAGAGCGTGTCTGTGAACCGGTGCCCTAAGCCCAAGTCCCAGCCCACAGCGTGGTGGGAGCCGTGCGCCATGTTGGTGTGGTTTGTAGCTAGGTTTGCGTGTGTGTACCACGCGTTCTGTTCAACCCTGTCCATGACTCCACCCCCGCGGCGCTGGTCCAGCAATGGCGTGCAGATGCGCAGGCGTGCAGGTGCAGGAGCCTCGCTGTCCCTGAATCAGCGCTTGAAATCGCCACCGTTGGCGAGGTAGCTTTGGGCTGTCTGCGTGTCATTCATCACTGCCCTCCTGCATCGTGGCTCAAACGTCGGCGTCAGACGTAGCTAGTCGACGAGCGTAAATTGGTTCATCATGCCGCCCTGAGCACCCGAGCAGAGCAAAAGGGAGAGGGAGAGGGAGCGGGAGGCGGGCACTCAGGGTCCCTCACGCACGCGCACGCACGCATGCAACCCTGAATCCACAATTCGGTGGGTCGGCGCCCTCTGTCGGCTTCCTCGGCTCGAGTCAACTTCGCCATGGCGTCCTGGGCGTGCACACGATGCGAAATGCAAAAGGCTCGGATCTCAAGGTACACGCGGCGGCGAGGGCGTTGCGCGTGCCCCTGGGTTGATTGGCGCACGCCTGCCTGCTCGCCGTCTCGCCGTCTCACTGTCTCACCCGCCAGCCCTGTCGTCGCCCTCGCCCTTGAACCTCTGCCCGCCTCGGCATCAACGTCGTCGCAGCAGTACCGCCACCCCCCTCTAGTGCAAAGCCCGATCGGCATCAACCCAGGTAGTGCCAGCTGCAAACGTGAAGAGGGTAGTGGATACGTGGGGCCCCCAATATCACGACAGGTATCTACCTACCTAGTCGTCGGGCTGCTTCCATTGCCTACCTACCTACTAGGTACCTACTGCATACCTGCCATTGACCACCCTGCCTCGAGCTTACACTGCCATTTGCCAATCCTCCCAGCCCAATCCATCTCCTGTAGACATCATCATCATCATCATCGTCATCCCCAGCGTTGGGCCCGTCCGAGTCGCTCCAAAAAACTTGCCCGTGGACCAGCCCAACCACGGTACGTGTCAAACGGTCCCAATCCAGCGTCGCCCTCAGTACTTAGCCTACCTATTTTTACCCACCCCACCCCACGCTTCTAGCACTGACAGACATGTGTCAGTGACAAACCACCGGATCGCTGGCCCATCTGCTCAACCTTTCCTCCCTCCACCTTGCTGCCTCGCACCCGCCGCCTCTTTCACTATGCCCGCCCAAGCAATGGCCGACCAGCCCGATTCGAGCGCAACCCATACGAGGAACGTCCGCCGGCCCCCGATCCCATCCTTCAGTATCGACGACCATGAGGATACAGTCGCGGGTGCGCAGCAACAGCGCCAGTCGTCTTCGTCACACGCGCCGAGTTCCCCGGGACATTCGAGAACACCCTCACGAGAAACACCAGACCTAGCAAACCACACCTACTCCACAGACGCATCGGCAGTCACAGGAGAAATCCCCATCAGGCAGCTGCACATCAGCGATGGTTCGCAGCGCAGCCGCTATTCACACGCCGCAGAGCTCGACAGCGACCATTTGCAAGATGACGAGGCGCATATGTACAGCACACACGAGGAGAAGCGCGACAGCTACTATCCCATGCAGCAGCCCTCGCTGCCACTCCCCACATATGCCTCGCCCGCGCACACGCCGAGCGCAGAGTCGCAGCACATGGACGAATTCAACTTTGGTATCGACGCCCCACTGCAGGTACCCCGCACGACACTTCCAAGGCCCAATTCGGCCTATACCCTCGGGTCAGACTTGAGCCCAAGAGTTACCACACATTCCCCACGGCTGTCAGTCGGCGCAACCCCGTCGCCAAGCGGATCTCCCATTAGTTATGGGCACCAGCTCTCGGCGGCCCGGCGATCACCCGATGTCAGGCCCTCGTCCTACGTAGACTTGTTGAATCTTCCCTACAACCAGCAGATTGCCCCGGCGGCAAACATAGGCAATGCCCAACTGCGTACTTCAGTCGGGCAGAATGCCTCGCTTCTCGACACAAAAAAGACGCTGGAAATGTACAGGGCCAACGTCAAGAAGACACAGGACAGCCCCGTCCAGTACGAATTCGCTCTGTTTATGGTTCAGGTCGCACGAGAGGCCATTGCGTCCGGCCCCGCGGCTGATGACCACGGATTAGCCCCGACAGAAATGCTGAGGGAGGCGCGACAGATTCTCCAGCGACTCGCCGACCGCAGCTATCCATTCGCCCAGTATTACCTCGCAGACGGCTACGCCTCGGGACTGTTCAACAAGGATAAACCCGACTACGACCGCGCATTTCCTCTCTTCATCGCTGCCAGCAAACACGGCCACGCAGAGTCGGGCTACCGGGCTGCGCTCTGTTATGAGTTTGGCTGGGGGTGCCGGAAAGACTACGCCAAAGCTGTCCAGTTTTTCCGTGCTGCCGCGTCCAAAAACCACCCAGGAGCTGCGACACGACTGGGCTCGGCGTGTTTGAGGGGCGATATGGGTCTCCAGGGCAAATACAGGGAGGGTGTCAAGTGGCTCAAACGCGCCTCCGAGTCTGCAGACTACCAGTACAACAACGCACCTTACGAGCTTGGCCTCCTGCATGAAACGGGCTATGGAGATGACATCTTCAAGGATGAAGTCTACGCCGTTCAACTCTTCACACAAGCTGCAGAACTCGGCCACCCCATGGCCGCATTGAAGCTGGGTGAAGCGTACGAACACGGATACTTGCGGTGCCCGAAAGACGCTGCTCTCTCGGTCCATTACTACAACTGTGCAGCCCAAGCCGACATCCCCGAAGCCATGATGAACCTGTGCGCCTGGTATATGGTTGGCGCGGAGCCTGTTCTCGACAAGGACGAAAATGAGGCGTATGAGTGGGCCAAGAAAGCTGCAGAACATGGTGAGTCTTGCAACCCAATCTTGTATATCCAGCTGCTAACTGTGTACAGGCCTCCCCAAAGCAGAATATGCTTGCGGATACTTTACAGAAATGGGCATCGGCTGTCGGCGTGATCCCCTCGAAGCAAACGTCTGGTACGTCAAGGCTGCCGACCACGGAGACGAAAGAGCGAAGCAGCGTCTTGCCATCATCCAGGCTGCGGCATCCGGCCAATCGCAAGCGCCGGCAACCAACGGGAAGGGCAAAGTGAAGAAGGAAAAGGACGGCAAGGACGAAAACTGCATGGTCATGTGAGCATGTAACCACTTCCTACAACTTCTGTTGACGGCATTTACATCGGGCGTGCATGGAGTTGGCTCGCATATTTGTTGCATAGTACTCTCTGGAATGAGCGTCACAATGTCCAAGGGCTCTGAGCATCATAACTGTTATTAATACCAAAGAATAGACGCGACTTAATGAAACATTTCTTTGCGGGATAGAGGTAGTTTATGTCTGCTGCTCGGCGCGGCTGTCCACGGCTCTGACCGTTTACGGCGTCTAGCGCTTCAACGTCGCTCGCGCTTCGTCGGCTCTGATTGGCCCATCCCAACTCAGCATATGGTCAACTCCTCTTCTCCTCTTGAACCCCACTTTGTTAGAGCGTTTGACTCTCCCGGCCATGCTACAGCATTCGTGTCTAGCATCTAGATTCACTCGAGGCGGTCGGCTCGGAGCAGTCTTCGGAGCAACTCTTCGGAGTACAAACGCAGGGCGTGCAGCTGCTAGCCCTATCGACGATAGCGATCTGGTAGTAGGCTCTGTTGAGACAATACTATTACCCGATCCGTCTCTAGCCGGGATGAATGCGGCCTCAGCCATGTAGGTCCATGGATCCTTCGACAACCGAAAGGCGTGCATATGGTGACAAGTCAAGAGCACATGACATATGACATACCAGTACGTAAGTAACGATAAAAGGGCCCGTCCCAAGCAAAGCGTCGGTAGCACGCCCTCTTATCGAAGATAAACTGCCTTATCTCGAGCTCTCAATAAAAAGGAAGAAGGAACAGAATTCGAGCCTACTTCTGATTTCCTATTTGGTCGATACAAGCAGGCATCTAGAGCAAGATTGAAACCACCATGGCACCACCTGCAGCTATCGAGGTCACGGCAGAGTCGGACACGTCTGGCGTCACACTCCCCAACCCTCTGACTGCACCGGTGCACAGCAATGAGATCCACGGAAGGAGGAAGAAGGCAAACAGAGCCCAGTGGGGTACAGCCGCTCCAGCAGACACTGCAAACTTCAGGCTCAGGAGCCACAGCCACAAGCCAATGGCCAAACGGTGGGATCGTGAGTGCCCGTACGCAGGGAGACGGAAGCTGAGACAGCCTGCTAATCAACATCTTCTAGACATGTTTAGCCATGAAGCGCAGATACGCAAGGGCAATTCCCTCAAAGATGCCGCAAAATTCCTCAGCAAACCGGGTATCATATCCCTTGGAGGCGGTCTCCCCTCGAGCGAGTACTTTCCCTTTGAGCAGCTGTCGATAAAAGTGCCGGCAATTGGCCACTTCTCCGAAGCCGAGACAAAAGACTCGGGCGTCGTCATCACCGCCGGGAAGCACGACCTAGCTGAGAACAAGTCCAACTACGACATCTCGACAGCCTTCAACTACGGCCAGGGCGCCGGATCGGCCCAGCTCCTACGATGGGTCACTGAGCACACGGAGCTGGTGCACGACCCGCCCTACCAGGACTGGAGCTGCACCATGACCATCGGCAGCACATCCGGCCTGGACATGGCGCTGCGAATGCTCAGCCGGCCCGGCGACATGATGCTGTCGGAAGAATACACCTTCTCGGCAGCCGTCGAGACAGCCCGGCCCATGGGCGTGCGCGTGTGCGGCGTGCCCATCGACGCCGAGGGTCTCCTGCCCGCCGAAATGGACAGGATCCTTTCAACGTGGGACGTCGACACACGCGGCTCCCGCAAGCCGCATCTGCTCTACACGGTGCCGACAGGGCAGAACCCGACAGGAGCAACGCAGAGCGCCGAGCGCCGCCGGGCCCTGTACAAAGTCTGTCAGAAGCACGACATCTTCATCATCGAAGACGAGCCGTACTACTTCCTGCAGATGCAGCCGTACACGGGCGCCGACGCACCAGACGCACCGGCGCCGTCCTCGCACGCCGAATTCCTGCGCTCGCTGGTGCCAAGCCTGCTGTCCATGGACACGGACGGGCGCGTGATGCGGCTGGACTCATTCTCCAAGGTGATTGCGCCTGGGTCGCGCACGGGGTGGCTGACGGCGTCGCACGAGGTGGTGGAAAAGTACCAGAAGCACGCCGACGTGTCGACGCAGAATCCCGCGGGCATGGCGCAGCTGATTCTGTTCAAGCTGCTCGACGAACACTGGGGCCATGCTGGCTACCTCGACTGGCTCATCCATATCCGCATGCAGTACACCCGCCGCCGCGACACCATCCTTAAGGCCTGCGCAAAGTACCTCCCGCGCGAGGTTATGTCGTGGAAGCCCCCCATGGCTGGCATGTTCCACTGGATGCAGGTCGACTTTACAAAGCACCCTGACTATCCAGCCAAGAGTATCGAGACGATTGAGGAGGAGATTTTCATGAAGGTCATCGAGCACGGTGCGCTGGTGATGCGCGGGAGCTGGTTCTATGCGAATAGCGAGGATGCGCACGACACGCTGTTCTTCAGAGCGACGTACGCGGCGGCGCCCGCGGAGAAGATTGAAGAGGGGATCCGCAGGCTGGGCGAGGCTGTGAGGGAGGAGTTTAAGCTGAGCAAGCTGGAGGACGGGGCTGTCAAGGGACAGTGAGGGGAAGGGGGAGGCATCGATTGTGGGCGTTGCTGGGCGTTACTAGGCGTTGTGATTGACAGTATATCTCGGATCTTTCTACGTTGGCGGACTTGTGCTTGTAGCATTAGCCTTGAAGCATTTTTGCGTCTGCAACTCTGCATCTCCAGCATATCTCGCAGTTCTTTCCCTTGTCACTCACTCCGCAATCCCTCGCCACCACTCGCACACACACACCCTCTCTCTATCATCACACCCAGCAAAATTTCCAATCCCATTTCGTAAACGCCATGAACGCCGTCGCAAGCTCTGTTTGTATCACATCCCCGCCCGCCCAGACGGTCGAACGGGCTCAGTTGATAAAGTTGACACAGAAAAAGTGCAGCAGCAGGGACCCAAAGACAAAGTCGGCAAAGGCGCGCTCGTGCGAGATGCTCTGGAACTCGACCTTGTTCTCAGGGTTCGTCTGCATGCGCAAGCTCGCCGTGAGCACGAACTGGCCGACGGTGGCGCTGAAGCCTGACAGGAACGCGTTGAAAGGCTATTACAGTGGCTCGTTAGCTTTGTAGTTCAGAATGTACGTGCGTACACGGTGTGTGTGTGTGTGTGTGTGTGTGTGTGTGTGTGTGTGTGTGTGTGGATGGATGCAGGGCACACGTACAAAGTTCCCGACAATCACGACGTAGAGGAATTGCAGCGCGCCCACCGCGACGAGGAACCCCATGAAGCTGTCGAGCAGCTTCACCCGCGACGTCGTCTGCGTCGCGTACCGGCTCCACACGCTAGACACAATGTTCTGGGCATCGGCCTTGGAGCGCGACGCCGGGGTCGAGGGAGCGCCGGGCGTGGTGGCGGCGGGGGCCGGTGTGCGTTGCTTCGGAGCCATGGTTGGGTGCGGCGGGATAGGGGGCGGGAGATGGACGGGCGAGTGGGACGTTGGAGCAGGGCAATTGGGGGGCCCCGTGTGGTGTGTGTTTGGTGGTTGGTGGTTGGCGGGCGTGTGGTGTGGTGTGGTGTTGAGAGCTATGCAGGAGCTTGGGGCGGGCTGGCGTTAAGGCCACGGATGCGGACTGGGCGGGCTGGCATGGCTCGGTCGTCCGAGGCCCCCGCAACCGTTTACGTGAGCAGCCGCTGGTAGGGTACTTGTGCCATTGTGCTTTCAACGCTGCTGGCTCCGCGTCTCCCAAGCTGTAGTTACTCATCTTGTTGCACACTGTCGATTTAATCAGTTCTTCCTAGTTGTATACTGCCAACGTCACCGATATAGCAACAATGGTACCGCGAAGTTCCCCAAGCTCGGCTCAAGCTCACATGCAGCTTCAGAGCTCCTAGCTAACCACCCGCCAGTCTCTCGGCTCCACCGCCCTCCTCATCGGCGCCCTGACTGCCTGCGGCGGTATCACAGGGTACATTCGCACTGGCTCCCTGCCCTCTGTCATTGCTGGCGTCACAGTTGGAGCTCTGGTGCGTCCCGGGACTCTCTCTCATCTTGTCTCTCGTCTCTCGCCTAACAGCTGCTTAACAGTACATCCTCGGCGGCACGCGCATCAAGAACGGCACTGGCTACGGTGTAGAGCTGGCGCTACTCGCCTCGATTATCCTCGCAGGCAGCTCCATCCCTCGTGCCATCAAGACCGGCAAGCCGCTGCCGATTGGGCTGAGCATCCTGGCGACCTTTGGACTGTGGACTTTCGGAACAGCGTGGCAGCGCGGCCGTGTGAACTAGGATGGTAGAGAGGGATAGACGGTGTCTCGCGTCGCCGAAATTTCACGATGTCGACGGCGTTGTAATGTTTTTGGGAATCAGGGTGTCCATCGAAGTAACAACAGTTTCAACAGGCCCGGCTGGCACAATCGGTAGCGCGTGAGACTCTTAATCTCAAGGTTGTGGGTTCAAGCCCCACGTCGGGCTTCCCTTTTTTTTGCACGTCAGGCTTCTCTTTTTTGTTGTTGTACGAAGGGGCTCGTTTTGAAGACGCACCAACTCCCTCACGATTAGTGTGGTAGTCGGTGCATCTTCAAAACGAGCCCCTTCGTAGTGATGCACATCAGCTGCTCAAAATGAAGAGAAAATGGACGACCACAATATTGCCTTGAACACCTCCAGGCCTCTTTAACCCCGTGTGATTACAACAGCAAGTAATACACTGAACACATCTAACTACACCTCTTGATTAATTAACAAGGCGCTGTAGCTTGTTGTGTATTGAGTACCTCCACACATATTTAGCACGATCAATAGAGCTGGTCGCTTGCCACCCACCTACCTTTCTCTGTAACTTGAGAGATGCCCTGCTGGCGATGCTGCGATCTGCCTGAAGTAGATGAAGAACACATGTCAATATACTGAGATGTGGTTCTGCACCAGAACAAGTGTCGCAGGAGACAGAGGTATACACCCACAAAACACCTGCCAAACCAAGTTCTAGACACCAAAAACAACCAAGGCCTGTCAACTTATATCTCCTTGCCCTCGATGGACAAAGAGTATGTCCTACTCACGTGACAGCGCGCACGGCCTCGCGGGCCTGACGTGACCGCCGACGGCCTCGGAGCAACCATGTTGACTAGCAACCCAACACCCTCGCAGCACGAACGATGCGATGGCCCTGGTCAAGCGACGCAGATGACAGGACAAACTCCAGTCGCGCAGTACCCGCCGTGCCGGCAGACTGGACCACCGCCCTCTTAGAGCCGCGGACCCTGGTTCCATCGATTGCGCTGACCGTCTCGACCGTCACGGCTGTCCGCCTATACAAGTCCTACCTGCGGCGCATACCCAGCGTCAACCACATCAAGCCAAGCTACTTTCGGCGGAAGACTCTGTTTGGGCACGTCACGAGCGTTGGAGACGCGGATAACTTCAGGTTATACCACACACCGGGCGGAAGGCTGGCGGGATGGGGATGGCTCCCGTGGAAGAAGGTCCCAACAAAGAGAGACCAGTTGACTAATCAGACTGTACGTGCTCTGTGTGGCTCCGCAAGCTGTGTTGTTGCTGACGGCGCGTGAAGCTGCATATTCGCATCGCGGGCGTCGATGCTCCCGAACTCGCGCACTGGGGGCGTGAAGCGCAACCGTACTCCAAGGAGGCTCTCGACATGCTCACTGGCCTGGTCCACAACCAACGAGTCCGTGTTCGCTTATATCGACGCGACCAATACGACAGGGTGGTGGCTCAGGCCTACGTGCGCAGATGGTTCGTCAGGAAAGACGTAGGATTGGAAATGCTGAAGCAGGGGCTGGCAACGGTATACGAGGCAAAATTTGGGGCGGAGTTTGGAAAATCCGAGCAACAATACCGCGCCGCCGAACAGCAGGCGCGGGACCGCAAGGTCGGCATGTGGACACAGCCGGGACTCTTGCGTAGACTGGCTGGTGCTTCTACAAAGACCCCAGAGAGCCCACGAGAGTACAAGACGAGGCACGCAGCAGCTGCTAAGAAGAAGACGTAGTTGTATACACCTACACAGAAGGAGAACCCAATCTTGTCGAGTGCACATCCGAGTTCCAGAACGGACGGCAGAAGGGTTGTCCCAGTCGAAACCAGCACCATCCTGGGCTGTGTATGACGCACTGCCAGGGGCTGAAGAGACGAAACGGCACGCCCCGCAGCTCTACCTAGGCGGGCGTGTATATGTGTAAATTTACGTTATTTTTGGGCGTGTAGACGGCATAAGGATATGACTGTTCAATGTTTTTGCTCGGCATAGTTTGGTATTTTCTTCACGGCAACCCCACAAAGACATGACTTGGTCCATCACCGAGTATGACTCTGAGGTGTCAAGACTCACGATCCGCATGCGAGACGATCATAGCCATGATGAACGAAGCCAAGACGCATGGTGACTACAGACGAAAGGCACAAAGGGATCAAAACTGCTTGCCTGCGCCCAACATGATTGGCAGAAGCGCGTCTCGCACAGTGCATGACTCCTTGAACGACCCACAGGACCCCGAGGCTATGCGGGTGACGGAAGCCGTACAAGAGCTATTTCAAAAAATCTTCTCAACAGTGCCAGCGTTAGTACGAGTAACTAGTTGATGTTCGGCGCCGATGATCGGCTTCTGCCGTCATGTCGAGCGCGCAGCTTGCAACACTGTAGTGGCAGCGAAAGGGCAGCAACAATCGGGTTTTTGGGTGTTTGGACACGGCGAATAATGGTGCCAGCGACGCCCGAGCAGCCAGGCCAACCAGAAAGCAATATTACGGGTGCAGCAGTGGCTGGGTCCGTGGTGTTGCGCGCGCCATTGCTTCTTATCTGGAAACCCGGCCAGCAATCGGAGCTAAAAGTCCCGGCGAATCATGGAAATTCAGGCTGGCGAGCTTCACGTCTTCCCCACGATTTCTCATAAATCTTGACGGAGTCACTCACCGTCTGCTCCTTCGAGCTCAAGCTGTAGCACCCCTTTCTCTTGCCATCCCACCCCTAGCGACTGTCCCTCCGCGTCGGTAGTCGTCTTCTCCGCTGTCGGGTGTTTTCTAGAGCTCGGAAGCTTCGCAGCTGCTTGACCGCCTGCCATGGCTCTCTGCGGGCGTCTGGCACGTCGCATTCCCACCTCTGCAGGCCAATTCCGCTCAATTGCGCCTTCTGTCTCGGCTCGCAGCTTCACCTCGCGCACCGCCAGGCCTTTGTCTGCCCTCCGCGCAACGACTGAGTCACCGGCGAGCGCGACGCACCGCCAGCTGCGCGCCTTCACAAAGGTCGCCGCAACCCTCAACCAGACACAGAAGGCCCCCAATGCCGAGGCCTACCTCAACAGCGGCGTCGTAGGCGGTGCCAGCAACCTGGTCGACGTCAACAAGGTCCTCGTCATTGGCAGTGGTGGTCTCAGCATTGGACAGGCTGGAGAGTTTGACTACTCGGGTACGTGCAGCGCCCGCGCGCGCAAGCAAGCAAGCAAACAAAGAAAAAAAAACCCCTTCTGACTCAACCCCCCAGGATCGCAGGCTCTCAAGGCCCTCAAGGAGGCCGGCGTCAAGTCGGTTCTCATCAACCCCAACATTGCTACTATCCAGACGTCGCACGTGCTCGCCGATGAAATTTACTACCTGCCTGTTACCCCCGAATATGTCGAATACGTTATCCAGAAGGAGAAGCCCGATGGCATCTTCCTCAGCTTTGGTGGCCAGACTGCGCTCAACCTCGGTGTCCAGATGAACCGCAAGGGTCTCTTCGACAAGTACGGCGTCAAGGTTCTCGGAACCAGCGTCAAGACGCTTGAGACTAGTGAAGACCGCGACCTCTTCGCCAAGGCCCTCGAGGAGATTGACATCCCCATCGCAAAGTCGATTGCCGTCTCCACCGTCGACGAGGCTCTCGATGCCGCTGAGAAGGTCGGATACCCGATTATCGTCCGTGCCGCGTACGCGCTCGGTGGTCTCGGATCTGGCTTCGCCAACAACCCCGAGGAGCTCAGGAACTTGTCTGCCCGCTCCCTCACCCTGTCCCCTCAGATTCTCGTTGAGAAGTCGCTGAAGGGCTGGAAGGAGGCCGAGTACGAGGTTGTCCGCGATGCCAGCGACAACTGCATCACTGTCTGCAACATGGAGAACTTCGACCCTCTCGGTGTCCACACTGGTGACAGCATCGTCGTCTCGCCCAGTCAGACATTCAGCGACGAGGAGTACCACATGCTCCGCTCCGCTTCCATCAAGATCGTCCGCCACTTGGGTGTCGTCGGCGAGTGCAACGTCCAGTACTGCCTTCAGCCCGACGGTCTCGACTATAGGGTCATTGAGGTCAACGCCCGTCTGTCCCGTTCCTCCGCCCTCGCCTCCAAGGCTACCGGATACCCGCTGGCTTACACTGCGGCCAAGATTGGTCTCGGACACACCCTGCCCGAGCTCCCCAACGCCGTCACCAAGACTACCACTGCCAACTTCGAGCCCAGTTTGGACTACGTCGTCACCAAGATGCCCCGATGGGATCTGAGCAAGTTCCAGAACGTCAAGCGCGACATTGGCAGCTCTATGAAGTCGGTCGGTGAGGTCATGGCTATTGGCCGCACCTTCGAGGAGTCGTTCCAGAAGGCCTGCCGACAGGTCGACCCCAAGTACCTCGGTTTCCAGGCCGAGAAGTACGGAGAGAGCCTCGACGAGGAGCTCAAGAACCCCACCGACCGCCGCTGGCTCGCCGTTGGCCAGGCCATGTACCACGAGAACTACACTGTCGACCAGATCCACGACCTGACCAAGATCGACAAGTGGTTCCTGCACAAGCTCCAGAACATTGTCGATTGCACCAGGGAGCTCGAGGGCATTGGCAGCCTCTTCGGCCTGAAGAAGGAGGTCATTCTCAAGTCCAAGAAGCTCGGCTTCTCCGACAAGCAGATCGCCAAGGCTGTCAACAGCACCGAGGACGAGGTCCGCGCCCGCAGGAAGAGCTTCGGCATCACTCCCTGGGTCAAGAGGATCGATACCCTGGCTGCCGAGTTCCCTGCCAACACCAGTAAGTTTTGGTTCTCACATTCGGTTTTGAAACACCGCTGACTCCCTCCTAGACTACCTTTACACTACCTACAACGCCTCCTCCCACGATGTCACATTCGATGACCACGGTGTTCTCGTTCTGGGAAGCGGTGTCTACCGTATTGGTAGTTCCGTCGAGTTCGATTGGTGCGCTGTCAATGCCACCATGTCGCTCAACAAGCTCGGAAAGAAGACTGTTATGATCAACGTGAGTCCCTCTAGAGTGAATTTTCGATGATTTTTTTGCTAACCTGATAATGCAGTATGTAAGCTACATACCCCTGTCGCACCTCTCAAGCACGAACCATATGTCCCAACGCACGAACCTCTACTCTGCCGAGTATCATCCTTCATTCAACCCCCAATCACCTGCATCCCTCCCAACTCTTTTATATCGATGAACAAAACTAACCACATGACCCTTAGAACCCCGAGACATACTCTACGGATTTCGACGTTGCCGATAAGCTCTACTTTGAGGAGTTGAGCTATGAGCGTGTCATGGATATCTACGAGCTCGAGACCGCCAGCGGTGTCGTTGTCTCTGTCGGTGGCCAGCTTCCCCAGAACATTGCCCTGAAGCTCCAGGAGTCTGGCAAGGCCAAGGTTCTCGGAACCGACCCCCACGACATTGACAAGGCCGAGGACCGTCACAAGTTCTCTTCCATCCTCGACTCCATCGGCGTTGACCAGCCCGCCTGGAAGGAGCTCACTTCGTACGCCGATGCGAAGAAGTTCGCCGAGTCTGTCGGCTACCCCGTCCTGGTCCGTCCCTCATACGTTCTGTCTGGTGCTGCCATGACTGTCATCCGTAGCGAGGACGAGCTCGAGGAGAAGCTCCTTGCTGCCTCCTCCGTCTCGCCTGACCACCCCGTTGTCATCACCCAATTCATCGAGGGTGCCCAGGAGATTGACTGCGATGCCGTCGCCTCGAACGGAAGCGTTCTTGTCCACGCCGTCTCTGAGCACGTTGAGAACGCTGGTGTCCACTCTGGAGACGCCACCCTTGTCCTTCCTCCCGTCAACCTTGACAAGAGGATCCAGGAGCGCGTCAAGGAGATCGCCGACAAGGTCGCCAAGGCCTGGAACATCACCGGTCCTTTCAACATGCAGATCATCAAGGAGAGCGTCGAGGGCGCCGAGCCTAAGCTCAAGGTCATCGAGTGCAACCTCCGTGCCTCCCGTTCATTCCCCTTCGTCAGTAAGGTCCTCGGTACCAACTTCATCGATGTTGCCACCAAGGCCCTCGTTGGCCGCGACGTCCCCGAGCCCACTGATCTGATGGCTGTCGAGAGGAACTACGTCGCTACCAAGGTCCCCCAGTTCTCCTGGACTAGGCTGGCTGGTGCCGACCCCTACCTCGGTGTAGAGATGTCGTCTACCGGTGAGATGGCCTGCTTCGGTAAGGACCTTGTTGAGGCCTACTGGGCCTCGGCCCAGTCGCAGATGAACTTCCGTCTGCCCCAACCTGGTGAGGGTCTTCTCTTCGGTGGTGATGTCACTGAGGGCTCTCTCCACTCCACTTCCCTGGTCCAGGTCGCCAAGTACATCCAGTCGCTCGGCTACAAGTTCCTTGCTGCCAACGAGGACGTCAAGGCTCTCCTCGAGAAGCACGTCTCTGGCCTCAAGGTTGACGTTATTGCCTTCCCCAAGGAGGACAAGCGTGCTCTCCGTGAGGTGTTCGAGAAGAACGACATCCGCGGATGCTTCAACCTTGCCAAGTTCAGGGCCAACGGCCTGCTTGACGAGGACTACGTCATGAGGAGGAACGCCGTTGACTTTGGCGTGCCGCTGTTCATGGAGCCCAAGGTAAGTTATCTCTCCATGATTCACGAAAGCATGCGATACTAACTCCCTGCCAGACTGCCGTTCTTTTCGCCCAGTGCATGAGCGAGAAGCTGCCCAAGAAGGAGGGCATCCCCACCGAGGTCCGCCCCTGGAGCGACTTTGTCGGCGGCCGACCATTGTAGACTAACCGGCCTTCGACTGGCCCGCTCGCTCTCCAAAGCAACACAGAAAAGCGACGGGCCCCACCGTAATATACTCGACTCCGTCGGTCGAAATAGACGTGTAGAGAAGGAGTAAAAGAGAAAGGGAGAACGCACAGAAGATGGAAATACGACGGCTCCATCCGCATGTGCGTGTGTGTGTATAGCGTTCTCAGCTTGTGGAATTACTAGCTGCTGCGGCCCCCGCGCGTGGCAGGGGCAATTTTTTCGGAAGAGGCGTTTTTCGGTCAGTCAGTCAGTAGTCCTGCTTTTTTTGTCGGCCCGCCGTCATCGTAGAGAAACCTCTCCCTCCATCTGCCTCTCTCTCTTGCTACGGGGAGACGGAAGGGACGGCGCGGCTATGGATATATCCGGGTTACTGAAAGGGGGGGAAAAGTGAATCGTATGTAGTTGTAGGTTAGGTAAGATTAGGTTGGATTGGGTTCAGGTTTTGTCAGCGCACAGTGCACGCGTGCGTCTTCTTCTTGTACGGAAGTAATTGCATTTACATTGCCACTCTTATACCTTCTGTATCTCTGTTCGTGTGCCTCTGCAGCGATTCCAGTGCTCGTAAGATCCTGTCGCGTTGATGGGCCAACGAGAACTATCCAATGTGCCGGAGATGCTCCTTTTCATCAAGGAGCCTATCCGATGTCCTCTCCAAGCAAAGAAGTCTCTCACCCATTGCGACACTGGGGTGCCCACATCAGAGACCTCCTATCCCAATTCACTCATGAGCTTGTCTTCGTCAGGAACATTCCCAACCATGGCAACGTCAGGCACCTCCGCAGGTGGGTCGAAGGGAGTTGGGCTGCTTTCGAGTTGCAGCGGTCCTTTCAGATATTAGCAGTTGCAAATGTGATCCTTCATGATGCTTACTCAGGGGGCGCGGCGCTTGAGCGCCTGTTCATATCGGAGTACCACTCGTCGACCGTTGGTGGAGAGGGATCGTAGGACTTCAAGCTCTTGTGAAGCCTTCGCAGGGCGCGTCTGGCCTGAGGGTCGCTGTACACAGCGGCACCATTGGCTGTCCTGACGAGAACCTTGACCTTTGGAATGTATTGTGGACGAAGATTTCAGACCCGCAAGACGGCGCGGAGTCGGCCCTCGGCTTCATCGCGTCTGCCGACCTCTTTGTCGAAAGGCTGCTTCCTGTTCATCTTGTCCGTGATATCCTCCTGTGCTTTTTCGATATCAAGAACTGCGCTCAGCATAGCTTCGAACTAATGCTTCTTGATGCCATCGGAGCGCAGCTTCTGCGACGAGAACATGACGGACGGGCTCGTGTGGTGGGTTTCGTGGCTGGGGAGGCTATGCGGTAAGTTAACTTACACAAGTTTACTCGCGTGAAGAGCTCACTAGAGCGCAGAAGTGAAGGCAGGTGATGATGAACGGGTAGCGAGTGGAGCAAAAACCGGGAGGGAGGGGGAAAGCAAGGGTGAAGGCAGATTGTAGAAAGCGAGTGACGCAGCTTTTTGCCTGTTCACCAGGTGAGAGCGAGCTACTGCCCTATAAGTAGCTACCACCCCGATCAATCCTTCCACCTCCACTCCACACCACTTCCACGTTGAGTTACTCCTGCCATCATGGCTTCACACCCCTTCTTACCCAAGGCCGAGGGCGCAAGCCCAGAGGCAACGGATGAGTCTGCGCCGCAGATTCAAGATCTGCCTTCCGACAACTTTGGGCGCACTTTTGAACAAGAAGGCTCCGACGAGTTCAGTGATCATGAATAGGCAGCCTCTAGTGGCAACATTGGTGGCAGACTCCTCGCGTCGAGGGAACAACGCGCGCACGAAGACCGCTTGGAGACGGAGGAGTTCTCCAAGAGGTTGACCGACGTCGGCAATACGCCGTCAACGACGATCCGTCAACAATACTGGTATGACATGTTCATGGCATTTGCCAATGGCACCCTGGGCTTGAGCGGCCGGCAGGAGGAAGTTTCTCTGCTGTTGTCAATTGTTACAGGTGCTGATTGTATCGCAGTCCGATGCCCACTTCAGAGGACATGGTGCGGTTCATTGCCGCACTACCTCACCACCTGAAGGGTCGGGGCGCGGACTGCAAGCCTGCCTTGTCCGTGATCAAGAACGCGCAGATGCATCTCGACCGTGCTCTGGCCTTCCACTATGAATGCTTCAAGCTGAGCAGGACCGGGGCTCTCCGGATCGAAGCCACCATTCAGCACTTGCTGAATGATGGAAAAATCACCAGAGACTTAGTGCCAGAAGCTATGGCTTACGTGCCAGATGATCAAGAGGGCACCACCTGAGTAAAACTCAAATGGGCGCGAGGACACACAGAGCCATGGGAAGAGTTTCTCTATAACCTGTCAGAACACCGGAAGGATGGAGAGATCGGCTTGATTAGCATTAGGTAGCTGGGAGGGATTCAATCAAATCATAAGCCATTGTCAAATTGTGTTTAGAACCTATTCAGAGGGGACTCAGTGAATTTGCTGTGAAAACGAACATTTCTTGCTCAAAATCGAGCTAGAAAGGATGCAGTTACTCTTTACTGTTTCCGAACAGCAATCCTGAAAACGTATCTGGAAGGGATTTAGTTACTCTTTATTGTGACTAACTATACGAACACTTATACTGAAAACGTACCTAGAAGGGATTCAATTACTCTCTACTGTTTACAAACACTAATTCTGAAAACTTATCTGGAAGTAATTTGATAACTCTTTACTGTGTACGAACACTAGTCCTGAGAGCGTACCGAGAAGGGATTTAACTACTCTTTGCTGTGTACGAACAGCAACCCTAAAGTCGTATCCAGAAGACACTCAATTACTTTTTACTGTTTATGAACACCAATCCTGGAAACGTATCTGGAAGGGATCGAATCGACCGACTTCTTCTGCTGCTTGGTAACGATGCACATGATATAGCTCTGAACATCTCATGCAACTGGTTGTTTGTGCATCTACGGGAGGTGACGTCCATGTTCCTGATGCCTTCTATTGCTTCAAGGACCCGGCTTTTCTTGAGCTTCTTGGTTGGAGGCTCCATGGCTTGCGATTCTCTTGATGGAGACTTAGTGCTGGGAAAACTGCGCATTCGTATGGTGTTGGAGGATGTGAGAGGTGTTGAAGTGGGGTGGACGGAGAGGTGTTGAGGTGGGCGTTTGTTAATCACTCGCCTTCACCTCGCTTGCCCTCACCTCCCCCGCCCCATATTCCAATTGTATATCTTGATCTTTATATGATGAGATATAAGTTAGTCAGGAGGACCTTCGTGATCTATAGATATAAATGAAATAGCTACGACAAATTTACGTGAACGAAGTTTTCAACGTTGTATGACAAAGACACAGTAGAGCCGCAAACAATATTGATTGTCGCGAAGAAGTCAACGGGTTTGTTGGACTTCGCCGCCAAAACAGCACGCTCTCTCTGATAGAGTTCGGTGTGGAGGTACTCACCATCATCTGTTCAAGACCGAGCAACATGTAATAACTTAAACCAGAAGGAATCCAGTCTCCCAACCTGACAGTCCAGAAATACGAGAAAGTTGCGCAAGGAGGTACTGAACTCTTGTTGCTCCATGACAGCCAACAACAAAAGAAATCCGAGCCAGGAGGTATTCAACTCCTCTTGCTCTGTCGCAGCCCAAGCACACAAGAGAAGTATATCAGAAGGCACTCAGTTCATCTTGCTGTGTCACAGTGACTACATCGGGCGCAGCAAAGGCGATCCTTGGGGCGCTCGACTGAACGCAACCGAAGAAGCAGACCCCTTCGATATTCAGCTAGCTAGCACGGCGTTCAAGAAACAGTACTTTCCGCTTTCCGCTTTACAGTGCAACAGCGTGACATGCTCACGCATGAAGGTCTTCGGCCTTTCCAACTGCAATACGGAACAGGGACCAACATGGACGGCGAGAAGGACAGAAACGGTCATAGCAAATGCAAACGTAGATTAACTCTTCAAGGAAAAAGTGAGGTGCGGTATGTACAGTCCAGTGACTTGGCGCAAGTGGTGGCTTTTGGTGTTCGTGTCCGTGCGCGAACCCTGAGCACTAGCGTGCTGACGGCTTCCCCAAACACACATGGAGCTAAATGTTCACCACCATGTCAATTTAGTTATCGAATAATTTTTTTGTATCTACAAAAATATCACCAACAGAGTAGCTTAACAGTCGACAGAGAGCAATAACAGCATCACTAGCGATCGACCTCACCAAATACTAGGTCCATCGTGCCGATAATGGCGACGGCGTCGGCGAGTAGATGCCCCCTAGAAATCTGGTCCATGCAGGCCAAGTGTGCGAAGCCGGGGGCGCGAATCTTGCATCGGTAGGGGCGCTCACTGCCGTCTGAAACAAGGAAAACACCCATCTCGCCCTTGGGGGCCTCGATGGCGCTGTATGTCTCGCCGGGGGGAACTGTGTAGCCCTTGCTGAAGAGCTGGAAGTGGTGAATGAGAGCCTCCATGTTCTCCTTCATGGCGGCGCGGGGAGGGGGCGCAATCTTGTAGTCCTCGACCTTAATGGGGCCGGCAGGCATATCGTTCAGGCACTGGTGGATGATGCGCAGCGACTGGCGGAACTCCTCCATACGGCAAAGGTAGCGGTCGTAGCAGTCACCGTTGACACCGACGGGAACGTCAAAGTCGACCCGGTCGTAGGCATCGTAGGGCTGCGACTTGCGGATATCCCATGGGACACCAGATCCACGAAGCATGACACCGGAGAAGGAGTAGTTGATGGCATCGGCGGCCGAGACGACACCGACACCCTTTGTGCGGCCAATCCAGATACGGTTGTCCGTCAACATCTCCTCGGTCTCATCGATGCGGTCACCGAACTGGGTGGCCCACTGGTAGATGTCATCGAGCAGACCAAGGGGCAGATCCTGCGAAACGCCACCAGGGCGGACGTAGGCAGCGTGCAGACGGGCGCCAGAGACACGCTCGTAGAATTCCTGTCCGAGTTAAAACACTCCTTCCGTAGACATTGAATACACATACCATGAGCTTCTCACGCTCCTCGAAACCCCACAGGAAGGGGGTCAGAGCACCAACGTCCATGGCGTGGGACAGGACGGACATGAGGTGGTTGAGAATCCTGGTGATCTCACCGAACATAGTGCGGATGTACTTTGCGCGGAGAGGGACCTCGACGTTGAGCAGCTTCTCGACGGCGAGGGAGAAGCACTGCTCGTTGGTCATCATAGAGACATAGTCGAGACGGTCAAAGTAGGGCAGGGCCTGCAGATATGTGCGGTACTCGATGAGCTTCTCGGTGCCGCGGTGCAGCAGACCGACGTGGGGATCAGCGCGGATGATCTCCTCACCGTTGAGCTCGAGAATCAGGCGCAGCACACCGTGGGCAGCGGGATGCTGGGGGCCGAAGTTGACTGTGTAGTGGCGGATCTTGCGGTTCTGGGTGTCGTGGCCGTCGTCCTCGGCAACGTTCAGGTGCTGGGGGTCTTCGGGGTTGACGGGGTGGGCGAAGTTCTCGTCGGTGGGGATCATGCGCATGCGCTGGTTTTCCTCGACGTCGGCATAGCGGCTGGCCAGCGTGGTGGAGAGGTTGCGGGCGGTGGTGCGGGCAGGGAGGGCAGCTCGCAGCTGGGGGCGGGCGGCGCGCAGGCACAGGCGCGAGGCCGAGTGGGCGGCCAGGCGGGCGATGGGGACGGGCATTGTGAACGCTGTGTGCCCGTGGGAGGCCTCAATGGGCGAGTTGAGAGGGTATCTGGGGCGTGGCGTGGGAGGGGAGCACGTCGCTGGTCGTCAAGATCGATTACGCTGAGAACCTGCCGCCGCTAATTGGCCCGCGCGCAAGCGGCCTTGGCTCGGTGGCCCGCCCGCGCCTTCTCTGCGCGCTTGATGGTGCCCGTTTGGAAAAAGTTCGAGGACGTCCACCGCGCGCACGCCCTGGCCTGGTCTGCTCTGCTCAACCACGCCCCTCTCCCACCATGACTCCCCCGGTTGCCCCCCCGACTGCCACCGTCCTGGCTGAGCGCAAGGTACGCCTGCCCCCGCCCGCCCTGCAATTGCGGCGCTCCTGCCCCGCCGCCAGCCACTGACGCCCGCGCAGAAGCTCCAGGTCGGCACCGAGACGGTCGCCAACCAGCAGTCCAACGACTTCCCCGGCCACTGGCCCGGCGAGAACCACGACTGGGACCTCGACCACTTCCGCAACACCTTCAACGTCCAGTTCCACGCCCACGCCCCCTTCGACACGCAGTTCTCCCTCGTCGGCGTCGACACGTCCGTCGCCAATGCCTTCCGCCGCATCATGCTGTCCGAGCTGCCCACCCTCGCCATCGAGGACGTCTTCATCTACCAGAACACGTCCATTATCCAGGATGAGGTTCTCGCCCACCGTCTCGGCCTCATCCCCCTGTGCGGTGACCCCAAAGGCCTCGACTGGATGAAGTGGTACGTCAAGCCCACCGACGACGACGAGGGCTCTGGCTCGCCCTCCGACTTCAACTGCGCCATCCTGCACCTCGAGGCCGAGTGCACATGGCAGGACGGCGGTCTGCAGCGCGCTGTCGCCGGCGAGACCGACCCAGACAAGCTATACAACAACCATTCCGTCTACGCCCGCGACATCAAGTGGGCTCCGCTCGGCAAGCAGGAAGAAATGTTCGACGACGCTCAGCCCATCCGCGCCACCAACCCCGACATCCTCATCGTCAAGATGCGCCCGGGCCAGCGGATCCAGCTCACCATGCACGCTGTCAAGGGCATTGGCCAGGACCACGCAAAGTTCTCTCCAGTCGCGACAGCGTCTTACCGCCTGATGCCGACCATTGACATCCTGAAGCCGATCGTGGGCGCCGACGCCAAGAAGTTTGCGCGCTGCTTCCCCCGCGGTGTCATCCGCCTCGACTCAGTAACCGCTGAGGACGTTGCCGACAACAAAGAGCTCGCCGGCAAAGAGGGCGAGCCCAAGGCTGTCGTTGACAAGCCTGAGAACGACACAGTCAGCCGCGAGGTCTTGCGCCACGCCGAGTTCAAGGACAAGGTCAAGCTGGGCCGCGTGCGCGACCACTTCATGTTCCGCGTTGAGAGCACCGGCCAGGTCGAGAGCGACCGTCTGTTCCTCGAGAGCGTCAAGCTGCTGCGCATCAAGTGCCAGCGCATAAAGCGTGGCCTTGACGAGATGATGAGGTGAGGAGGGTTCGGTGATCTGTGACGAGACATGTGCATTGCAATGGCGTTTTTGGATATAGGAGCTGGGCGGCTGGAGGCAAAAGTTAGATGAGACGAATACCACGGGCCGTCTGTAGATTTCTCCCGCTTTGAACATACTGGACATATACTCGCTGCGCATCAATCAGGATGGTGATGTAATGTGCACTCTGTTTACCTTGTCCGAATCAATAAAGAACAGGCATACAACTATTATACATTTGACTTGCAATGGAGACAAAGTTGTAGAAGAAAGGAACCCTGGAACCCAACACAAAAAATACATCAGACCAAAATCAAAGGGTATTGTTCGCCGCCCTGCGCAGATACGCCAGACATGACACAGAAGCACTCCACACGACCAAGTCAGAGCATACGTCACACGTCCTTCACCGCAGCCAGCTCCGCCATCGCCTCATCGCACAGCTGCCTCACGCTCGCCGGGTCGAACCGCGCCCGAAACACCACCGTCCGCCTGCGCTGCCGCATCTTCTCCACAGCCGTCTCGACACACGCCGACGAGTCCCGGCTAGCTGATCGGAACTCTAGACCCTTGGGCGACATCTGCGGCGACGGCGTCGTGAAGTGTACCGTCGGCACGATCGTTTTGTCGCGCAGGTCCCGCACGTCGGCGAGGTGGCGCTCGAGCATGCGGACAAACGAGGCGACGTTGGCTAAGAAGCGGTCTTGTGATGGCGTGGAAGTAGGCAGGCGGGGGCTGAGTGCTGCGACCGAGTCGTGGCGCTTAGTTGGTCTGGTAATGAAGAGTCCGTTGGTGAGTCGCGGGGACTGAGGGTGCTGCTGCTGCTGCTGTTCTTTGGCTTCTGTTTCGTAGGATGAATCGAGATCGTCAAAGTACAAGGACGTTGCGCTCGATGCACCGCTCTGTCGGGAGCCAAGCGAGTCATAGGATCCGCGGCGCTGCCATGGGAAGACCAGATCGGAGAAGGTAGAGCTAGGCGAGCCTTGGTGGGATTCTTGCTGAGGTGCTTCGCGATGTGATTGCATCAAAGATAGGACGTTGATTGCTGCGAGGTAGTGCTCCTCTGCCTGCCTGAGCTCTGCGCGCCGGGTCTTCAGCGTCGCTTCCCGCGCTAGTGTGTCGTGCGAGAGGGCAGTGTAGAAGTTCAGGTGCGCAAGGTGAAGAGGGTGTGTCTGCGAGGTTTTCAGTTAGTTTTGGCGTGTTAAAGAGTCGACATCCCATCCCACTCACCTCGTCGTGAGTTTCACGCAGCAGGAGCTCTCCGAGCTTGGCGCATTGGGTGTAGTGTCGGCTGCAGTATAGATTCTTGACGACAGTCATCTTCTCCCGCAACTCGTTGTACTGTGCTGAGGCACTCATGTTGTCGGCACGTCCAGTGTTGTGGTGGACGGATACAATTGACCTTGGGGCCTGGTGGTGTGAACAACAAACGGCTGCAAACAGGCGACTACAAACGGAATGGAAGGCGCGGCCTCTAGTCAGGTACGAGATGACGAGAGACGGCCTCCAAAAAACGACAGAGTGGTTGCAGATCTCTTATGCCGATGCACGACAAGAAGCGATCGCGCGCTCAACAAAGATGCTCTGTCCCTGACTGATGGTCGGTGATGTCAACTGCGACTGTGCTTGTGGAGAAGAGACCGACAAAGGGGAAGCGGGCACGCCGGATCAATAAAAACAAATGCGCATCCCGCACACCCTGAAATTCACTTTGATACAATATTCCATAGTCAGATAGCCTCACCCTAAGGAAACTTACCAACAGACCTGACAGGCCCAAGTGGCGCGATCGTTTCAGCGCGTGATCGCTTGCGTCAACGCCGCAAATCCTACGTGAATCTTAATACATACTAACCGCAGATTCGAGCCACGCGGCTGTATCTGGGGTTGCATGCCGCTCCGTCCTAACACCGAATGCATGCCGAGTGTTTGTACATTCGTTTCAAGCTGCCGTCGTGCAGATCGACCACCTTTGCTTTTGCTTCACCTGGATGCTCTTTTCAATCCAAAAGGGCGTGGGATCTGGGGGCATGGGGCGCGGGGAAGCCTGTGCAAGGGGGGACTATCGTAGATGCAAAGCTACAGCTGAAGAATGACCCCTGCCACACCATCGAATCCAGTACTCAGCTTCACGGCTAACATGGATCAGGGAGTCGTGCGTTTGAGCTTACGGAAGCTTAGCAGGGTGACAAATGAGCTATGAACAGTACTTATTCTACACAGCCCAATTGAGGGTGAATCGAGCGAAATGTTCGGGATATCTAGTCTATCGCCGCAGAACCCTTACGACTCGGAAGCAGCAGCACCAGTAATAATCTCGACAAGTTCGCCAGTAATGACGGCTTGACGGGTACGGTTGTACAGAATCTGGAACTTGTTGATCATGTCTCCGGCGTTCTTGGAAGCGTTCTGGTGCAAGTCAGTGATGACGAATCTCGAAAGAGGATAGGATAGACTCACGTCCATGGCGTTCTGGCGGGCAGACTGCTCGCAAGCGTGACCCTCGGCAAGAGCCTAAATCTCGTCAGTATAATCCGTTGCCAATAGAACCGGTAAACATACCCAGAAGAGCGAGTTGGCGAGGGAGTACTCGCGGAGGTTAGGGAGAACCTCATCCTCGATCTCGAAAGCGGAGAAGTTGGCTGCATCAAGTCAGATTGGCGCCGTAGTGTGCTTGGTTTGACGTACCGGACTGGGTGATGGCCTCCTCGGAGTAGGCCTCCTGGATGGTGGCCTCGTAGCTTCCGGCGTTGATGAACTTGTTGTACACGATCTGGACGGAGGCGTAGTCGGTGGGGAGGATGGCGATCTGGTCGGCAATGGACGCAGCATCGGCGAAGGTGGGAACGTCCTTGCCAACACCAGCGAAGCTGAGAACGAAGTTCTTGGGGTTGGAACGGCTCAACTGCGCCTTGCACTTCTCACCGAGAACGGCAAGATCCGAGTTGGGGTTCGCCAGAAGCATAGCCCTGACCTTCCTCGACATACCGGAGTGGATACCACCGCAGAGACCCTTGTCGGAGCTGCAGACGACAATCAGCGTCTTCTTCTCCTCGTTCGCGATGGGCTTGGTCTCGGCGCTCTCGAAGACGGTGTTGGAGGTCTGGCCGTATGCGCGGGAGGAAGTCATGGCCTTCTGGGCGCGGGTGAGCTTGGTGGAGGCGACGACCTTCATGGTCTTGGTGATCTTCTCGATGTTGCGAATCGACTTGAGACGGCCCTCGATTTCACGGAGAGTGGCATAGCCGGCAGCGTTGGTGGCGGAGAGGGTGACGGGTCTGCAGAGGCGAATCTAGTCAGCACTTGATGCAATTCGAGATGCAATTGACGGGGCAATTGCGGTGCAGAGGGCGGGAGAAAAGCTGCGAGGTCGGGGGGCGTACCGGGCGACGGCGGCAGCCATGCCAGCCCTCATGGCCGGGCGCACAGCTTGTGACAGCATCATGGCGAGGAATTGGGATGAGTGGAGATGGCGACAGCCTTGTGGTGGTGGTAAGCTGCTGTTCTGCGGTTGGGAAGCTCAACTCGGACACTCGGATTTGCTTGCGCGCTAGGTGCTTTCCACTGCCAAGGGTCAGTCACGTGTCTGTGCGCGCGAACGCGACGCTCAAGTGGGCAAAACGGTTGCGGCATGTGCGTTTGCATCTGGTTGGATTGACTCTCTATTGCAATTTCATTCATCGAGGCTGTGGGCTACGAGTTGAGGCGTGGCAATGGCCTTGCTCGCTGCTGCATCAGGCAGACGGCTGGACATGAAGAGTACCTAGGTAGGAGCGGCTGAGCAGGATAGGCGGCGGACCTCCATGCCAACATAAATCTCTTTGCACTGCGATGACGGCAATGACATCTCACCTGGGTGCTCCGTTCTTTGTTCCTGGCTACGCCGAGTGCGTTGCCCAATAACGTAGCTTTTGCTGCGAAAATTACTGTCTCGACAACTCTAATCGAAGCCGAGACGGCCGTGCGCCCGCCTCGAGGTCGCGAACAGTCTCCCTTCACTTTACCTCACGTTCTTCTTTCTTATCTCATCTAACCTCACTCCACCTCCCTCACCATCGCCGCCTTTACAAGACTCTCACTTCTCCAGATCGGCGGTCCTGTCCTCGCACGCGCCCTCCCCCAAGCGCAGCGCGTCTTTTGCGCGCCTTTACTCGATTACACTAGATCTACGTCGGTCTCGCGCCAACGAAGCTGCCTCCACCACTCGACCTCTCCCCGACCCACGCTCTTGACACAGCAGTATACCAGCAAGATGGCTTCTTCCGACGACGATAAGCCGCTCATGAAGCCTCTCGACGGTGGTGAGTTTCTCTCCGCACTCGGCGCAAGCCACTCGCTCGACGCAGACCCTCAAGCGGCAATTGTCTTCTCCACCTTACCCTACATCATCCCACCTCTCTAGCGCAGTCAACCAAAGCTCCTCCATCCATCAACATTTGCTAACCATCTTCATCTCGCAGCAATCTCTAGCGAGCGCATCCCCAAGGCTGAAGACAGGGCCATGGATAAGCAGACTCCCTCCAACGGCCATATTGAGCCTGGTATTTCCATTCGAATGGGACCTGTAGACAAAATGGACATCGATGCGCCAGAGACCAATGGCAGCGGAAAGCGCAAATCCCGCAGCAGCATCACAAATGGCAAATCATACAAGGAGAAGAGCAGCTCGGAAGATGACGAGAAGCCACTGGTGCGTTGAATCCCTAGCTTCTCATCC
Source organism: Neoascochyta sp. HWLR27 (assembly GCA_019775935.1). NCBI lineage: Eukaryota > Fungi > Ascomycota > Dothideomycetes > Pleosporales > Didymellaceae > Neoascochyta > Neoascochyta sp. HWLR27. The sequence continues at coordinate 161,710 of WODD01000243.1, forward strand.
ACAGCATCCTAACTCTTCGGCAGAGTAAGCGACGACGAACATCGCAACAGGCGAAGCCGGTAAAGGATGATTCCGACTCTGAGCTCAGCGATGTGCCTCTCAAGGCTAGAGCCCTGCCCAAGGCCAGTGCCGAACAAATTGGAGAATCTTCGGATTCTGATACACCACTGACCACGAAGCTGGTAAAGAAGAAAGAGTCTATCGAGAAGGCTGCTGCCAAGGAGGCCCAGGGCATCCGCAATAAAGAGAAGGCAGCCGCTAAGCGCAAACCAAGGGCCCCCAGTGACAGCGACGACGACGACGTTCCACTTGCGAAGAAGAAAGCACCGGTACGGAAGGCGAACGGAGTTAAGAAGGAAGAGTCGGACTCGGATGCGCCTCTGGCCAAGAAGCCCGCCGCGAAGAAGGCCAAGGCCAAGGCTGCCCCAGCGCCGCCTGTCAAGAAGGGCAAGGGGAAGGTCAAGGCTGCCGAGGAGGCAGAGCAAGATCGGGAAGCCGATGAGCAGGAGGAAGAATATCGTTGGTGGGAGAACACGGCCAAGGGTGACGGAACCAAGAAGTGGGATACCCTAGAGCACAACGGTGTTGTCTTCCCGCCTGAGTACGAGCCTCTGCCCAAGAATGTCAAGTTCATCTACGATGGCATACCACTTACCCTGGACAAAGAGGCCGAGGAGGTTGCCGGATTCTACGGCGGTATGCTGAACTCGACCCACAACGTCGAGAACCCGACATTCAACAAGAACTTTTTCGAAGACTTTGTCAGCATTCTGGACAAGACAGGCCACGGCAAGGACAAAGATGGCAAAACAGTCAAGATCAAGCAATTCGCTAAGTGCGACTTCAAGCCCATCTTTGAGCACTTTGAGGCAGAGCGCGCCAGGAAGAAGGCCCTGCCGGCTGCCGAGAAGAAAGCGCTGAAAGCGGAAAAAGACGAAGCAGAGGCCCCTTACCAGTTCTGCGTATGGGATGGTCGCAAGCAAAAGGTTGGCAACTTCCGAGTCGAACCGCCCAGTCTCTTCCGCGGTCGTGGCGAGCATCCCAAGACTGGTCGTGTCAAGAAGCGTGTTACGCCCGAGCAAATCACCATCAACATCGGTGAGAAGGCGAAGGTGCCGGAGCCGCCAGCTGGTCACAGGTGGAAGGAAGTCAAACACGATCATGAGGGTACCTGGCTCGCCATGTGGCAGGAGAACATCAACGGGGCATACAAATACGTCATGCTTGCGGCGAACTCAGATATCAAGGGTCAAAGTGACTTCAAAAAGTTTGAGAAGGCCCGTGATCTCAAGAAGCACATTGATCGCATCCGCACGGACTACAAGAGAGAGCTCAAGTCTGAGAAGATGGTGGATCGTCAGCGCGCAACTGCCATCTACCTGATCGATCAGTTTGCACTGCGTGCGGGTAACGAGAAGGGCGAGGACGAAGCAGACACAGTCGGTTGCTGTTCCTTGAAGTTCCAGCACGTCACCTTGAAGCCACCGAACACGGTCATCTTCGATTTCTTGGGTAAAGACAGTATCCGCTTCTACGACGAGGTGGAGGTCGATACACAAGTGTTCAAGAACTTAAAAATCTTCAAGAAGGAACCCAAGACTACCGGCGATGACATTTTCGATCGTCTAACCGTAAGGACGCCCCCTAACGTGTCTTTGATACGACTAACAGTGTGTAGACATCGGCTCTCAACAAGCACTTGACGAACTACATGCCAGGTCTCACGGCTAAGGTATTCCGTACCTACAACGCTTCGTACACAATGGCTAGGCTTCTCAAAGAGCTCAAAGCTTCAGGCACCATTCAAGAGAAGGTCAAGGCGTACAACGACGCCAACCGAGAGGTTGCCATTCTCTGCAACCACAAACGTACTGTGGCTGCTGGGCATGCTGGATCGATTGAGAAGATGCAAGAGAAGGTAGGTTTTGTATGATGTGTTTTGATGTTGCAGGGGCTAACATGAAGCAGATTAACGGTCTTCGCTACCAGCTTTGGAGGACCAAGATGATGATGATTGATGTGGACCCGAAGATCAAGAAGAAGAAGGGTGCCGAATACTTTGAGCGGCCCGAGGATCTTGACTCTGAGTGGCTCAAGCAACACCAGGCGGCGGAGGTTGAAGAGCTGCGGCAGAAGATTATCAAGAAATTTGAGAAGGACAACGAGAAGCTGGCGGCCGAGGGCGAGAAGGAGATGAAGCCCAAGGAGCTGGCTGAGCGACTGGAGAAGGCCGACGAGCTTATGGCCAAGTACAAGAAGGAGAACAAGACTGGCAAGGTGGAGGCTGAGGGCAAGGGACCGAGCATCGACAAGCTGGAGACGGCTGTGGACAAGCTGAACCAGCGGATCGAGAACATGAGGGTCCAGATGGAGGACAAGGAGGGCAACAAGGAGGTTGCCCTTGGAACGTCGAAGATTGTAAGTTGGACAAGGCAGCGGTGTGTTTGGGACGGGGGCTAACGGGGTGCAGAACTACATTGATCCACGTCTTACGGTTGTCTTCTCGAAGAAGTTTGACGTGCCGATTGAGCGCTTCTTCTCCAAGACGCTGCGGGAGAAGTTTGACTGGGCGATCAAGTCGGTGGACGAGGACTGGGAGTTTTGAGCGGGGGTAGGAGAGGTTTGAGGTGCACGGGGAGTATGGAGTATGGTGCATGGAGCATGGAGCATGGAGGACGGACACAGAACAGGTTTTAGAGTACATATCAGACAGGTTCGAGGGTGCATGTGAGGCAGGATCCAAGGGGGAGGGAGGAGAGGGAGAGGAGGGAGGGGAGGGAGGGGAGGGAGAGGAGGCTTGTGCATTAGGGTTCGGTTCGGAATGGGTTGGTTCGGTTCGAGCGAGTCGGTTCAGATGAGATTAGTCTTATTAGCAACCTAGTTAGTCGAGTTTGTTCGATTGGGGTGCCAGGCTGCTGGGTGTTGGGGTGATGTGCGTGAGGGTGATGTGCGCGAGGGTGATGTGCGCGAGGGCGCGGTGCATAGCATGGCACGGCAGCGCATACGTGCATACGTGCATAGCCGTTCGGTGCCGCCGGCTGGACGCTGACGTGCATGCCGTGTGTGGCTGCACGTCAGGCTGGGTGGTGTCGAGGTGCAAAGCTAAAGATATTGGCCGGGGCGCGGGAGTCAGTGTAGGGTGGGCAGAGGGTGGATAGAGGTGGGTAGAGAGTGGGTAGAGGCGACCCCTGAGAGCTGTCACGGCTGTCTAGGCGGCTTTGGGCGTGGTCTATGGGCCGCGCCGTCGACCACAGCCAACGTCGAGCCGTGGACAACAACGCTACCTGCTAACTCTGCACGGCGCTGAATCGTGTGCGCGAGGGCTATATGTGCTCATGGCCATCCTCATCGCCCAGCGCACATTGCACCATTGCACCCTCGCCTCGCCTCGCCTCGCCTCGCCGCCGTCCCGTCTGATACTTTTTGCATGCCTGACGCCTGACGCCTTACGCTTCACCCTGCACGCTTGACCTTCCGCCTTGACAGATCCTGCCCTACCCGTCTCCCACGGCGCGGCTAGAGCTCTGAGCGCGACCACCACCACCACCACCACCCCCCGGCACCGCCACTGCCACTGCTCTTCTGCCACTCTGCCTCAGTCTGCGCCGCTCTTTTTTTTTTCTCCCTCCGCCGCCTCCCTCACAGCACCACGCTTGCTTTTCCCCGTCGCCGCAATGACTTCGCAAGAAAAGCCCGCCGTGCTCATCATCGGCGGCCTGGGTACGTCACCGCCGCCCTCACCCTGACTGTCCCTTCCTCTCCTTCGCAGCCCGCAGCCCTCACCCCGCTCCCCCGCCCGCACCGCCACCACCCCTCCACTCCACCACAACCACTAACCACCTCCTTCCAGGCTACATTGGCCGTAACCTCGCAAAGTACATCCACGACAACAGCCTCGCCTCGGAAATCCGCATCGTCGACAAGCACCTTCCCGAGCTCGCATGGCTGGCCCCCGAGTTCAAGGAAGCCTGCTCGCGCGAGCGCTTCATGCAGGCCGACGCCGCGCAGGAGCGCTCCCTGTCCCGTATCTTCGACCGTGAGGGCGACAAGCAGTTCGACTATGTCTTCAACTGCGGCGGCGAGACACGATTTTCCCAGGAGGACAAGGTCTACGAGCTGCGTTCCCACGGCCTCGCCATGGCTATTGGTCGCGAGGCCGCCAAGCGCAAGGTCAAATGCTTCCAGGAGCTCAGCACCGGTATGGTCTACAAGCCCGAAACGGCGCCCCGTAAGGAGACGGACAAAATCAAGCCTTGGTCCCTCCTCGCAAAGTGGAAGGTCAAGGCTGAGGAGGACCTGGCTAAGGTTGAAGGCCTTAACCTGCTCATCATGCGCATCGCACACGTCTACGGGCCCTACACAGGCAAATTCCTCTCGACCGCCCTGTGCATGGCCCGCGTATACCAGTCAGAGGGCAAGGAGATGCGCTGGCTCTGGAAAGAGGACCTGCGCACCAACACAGTTCACATCGACGACGTCGTCCGTGCTCTGTGGACTGGCGCAGAGTGGTATGTCAAGGCTCCGGCGCCCAGACAGCCAGCACCCGTCTTCAACATTGTCGACCATGGCAACACCTGTAAGTTGCAAACTCGGTGTGTTTGATTCGGTTCGCCAAATAACCTCGTCAAGCCCAGAAAACTGTCGCCAACATTATTCACGATGTGTTCGGCATCGAGACCGGCTTCCACGGTACTCTGATATCTACCTTCGCCCGCCTGAACATGGATCACGTAGTCGACGAGGTAAACGACGACACGCTTGACCCGTGGGCCGAGCTACAGAATACCGCGGGCATCAGCCAGTCGACGCCGTTGAGCCCGTTCATGGAGAAGGAATTGCTCAAAGATACCGATCTCAGCATGGATGGCAGCGCTTTCGAGCAGGAAACAGGCTTCACGTACATTTCCCCGCACCCAGAAATCTAGCACGAGCGAAAGTACTGACAAGGCTGCAGATATACGCATGAGAAGCTGACAAAAGAAGCCGTCGAGGCTGTCATTGAGAGCTACAAGCGCATGGGCTGGTGGCCTTGATGCGCTTCTTCGTCTCTCGCACTCGCTTTCGACGTCACGACTCCTACGGCCGCTCATCGCACTCGCACAACTAGATACCTTGTCCTCTCCTTCCCCATATCCGCCGTCATACCCCTATTACCCCCCGCATTCAGCGCGTCAGCAGCATAGCGTGCGTTGTTCTACGTTAGATTTCTGTACTAGTACGCGCGTGTGCTCTTTTTCTTCTTCGAGCCACCCCATATATGTCCACTAAAACGAGGTTAAATACTTGCCCATTTCGGCTCTCTTTCTGCGCGGCTGCTCAACACAGCTCGGCATGGCATGGCACGGCACGGCACAGACACGATTATAGCGCGGCATGTCATGGCGCGGCAGGCCACGTGGGGACGGGCAGATCAATGGCAGATCAGATCCAAGGAACGCCATGAGATGCGATGCGATGCTCGAACGGGCTGGCGCAGCGCCATCGCAACGACGCTTATGTGCCGCCCTCGGGCGACGGCGGCCTAATTCCGATACATACCCACACGTGCGCAACCTTGTCTCTTTCTCTGTGTGTGTGTGTGTGTGGCGTGTATTTTACATACCACCCCCACATCCCGACACGATGCCCGCGTTAAATATCCCGAACACTTTCATTTCCATGCTTTATCTCCTTTCGCCCCCTTTTGCCCTCTCCCCTCCACCCCTTTCTAACCCAAACCAGACCAAACGCGTACATGCACACATCACGTTATGTAACTACCTACCCGATCCAGGCGCAGATCAAGTGGGTGACGAGCGGCTAGTTCTGCGATGGTGAATATTGGTGAAGGCGTTTGGGACGTTACTCGCTCTTGCGCCCTGTGGGTTGAGTGCGGTGCGTCGAGGTGCTTCGTAGATGGTATAGCATTATTGTCATGTCGACTGTTTAATACCCGTGGAGGGCTTCAGTGAATAATCCAGCGTTAAGATACCACAATCAACCAACGCCTGTGCAGGTCCCCAGGGCAAAGTCGCCAGCGTCCGTTTTCTCTTTGGCATGATGGTTTATCTGCTTCTGGACCTTAACTTGCTGAGTTTGTGACGATGTACCGTCGTAACAAAGACAGGATATGCTCTATCCCTTCTTCATTAACGTGGCGATGATATCTAGGTACTCGAGGTACCGTGAGATGACAACAAGCTTGTCATCTAGAGCCTTTTTGACCATATAATCCAGAAAGTCTGTCAGAGCAACAGTACGAGGAGATTCGTCAAACTTTTCTACTATTAGTTATCTGTTTTGTGTTCAGCTCTTTGGCTATTCAATTCATGACGTCTTCCTGGTCCAGTACAAACTCGTTGTCCTCGCTTGCAGGGGCAAGTCGGGGGTGGAGACTGTGTAGCTGTGCTCGTATGGCGAGCCCCAACACAGACATACTGTCTGCGTCGTTGAATGCAGTAGGGTTGGTTTGTTCCATACCGACTGCAATACAATAATTTAGGCGTTAAGATATCTTGTGTCAAGATAGAGCAAGGTCCTGAAATCTCAGCTTGGAGGCATTTAATCTTTCCAGCACCCGAATATCGCATGGACATGATAAATAGGCCTGGAGGGATTTATGTGCTCTTGAAACCCTTTTTGCAATGACAACACCTGTTGAAGAGTTCATGATCATACGAATATCTGAAGCATGCTAGCCAGCTTTTTGTCTAAAATATCCTGAAGGCATTCAGCGATTTCTGCTCCAAAATGACATAGCAAGCGAAATATGCTCCCGAAGGCATCTAGTGTTTCCTTTTCATCTGCGAGAAAGCAAAATATTCTCCATATTTAGTCACACATCGGCCACAGCACGCTGATGAACGAGGTCTTGGAGAACTTTTTGGTTTCTAGGCAGTCTATTTTTGCCCGCTTCGTTATGGACTGGATGATTCTGCCTCTAATGTTACCACTAGAGGCTGCCTCATCACTGAAGTCGACATTAGAATTAAAGTTAGCAGGATTAAAATTGTCTATGGCGCGGCGTTGCTGATGGTATAGACGCTGCATAGGTATGAAGGGTTGGATGGGTAGGGAGAGGGAGAGGGAGAGGGAGGCGAGGGGCAGTGGGATGGGCAAAGAGCAGCAAGAAAAGTAGGGCGAGGGAAGTGATGTGAAAGAACAGAGTGGAAACGCGCAGCGAGATTTGCGCACAAAGACCGCTAGCGACCAGCAGCACGTCTGAAACGTTGTAGTACGATAGCACAGTCTCTAATACCTCTAGCACTTGAATCTGATCTCAGCGATGCGGTCAAAATACGTCGATTCGTTTTGTCCAACAAGAGACACAGTGCCGCAGGAGGCAGATCTGCTCAACATCGCGGAGCTTAAGGAGAGATGTACTACAACGCCAATAGCAGCAGTGCCTGCAAGACCGCCAAACTCTAACCTAGGGACGCATGCTAGTTCTACAAAGTTCTCACCGCGTACTAGCTGGCGATAGAAAACCTAAAGCTTGCTTAGAATAGCTGCAATGACTTGCAGACTAGCATAAAAAAGATTTCTAGCAGTGTAGGCGCAATGTAGCTGCAGCAGAACAGTGTTGAGGTTTTACCTTCGGCGTAGCCTTAGATATAACTCGGGTTGGTTCTCGGAGGATGGGTACCGGCGCAAGAGGTGCTGAGTGCAAA
>WODD01000243.1:169366-291142 GCA_019775935.1 Neoascochyta sp. HWLR27
GGACGGGCTATCGTACTGAGAGAAGGGGTCGATAGACGAGCTGTCGTATCGGGGTAACTAGTATCAGAGCTAAGCAGTGGAGTACAGAGGGTACTGTCTGTCACGGGCGTCGCAATTGATCAGAAGTAAAGACAAGAGTAGTCAGTGACTGAATCAAGATACAAGTTGGATTGACAAGTCGAACACGACTCCATAAGAGTGTCATGTTTGAAAGCTATATACTGCTGTTGAGCGGTGGTGCTCAACCTGCTCAGTCTGCTCAGTACCACTGATCACTACTGAGCAACTGAGCATTTACTTAGCGTTGCTCAGTCCCAGGTGATCTGTGCGTTTTACTGAGCACGTTTGCACGTGAGCGGCTGCATGTAATTGTCCTGCCGGGGCGGGTCCGCGCAATCCTTCGAACTTATGAACCAATGGTCCCTCGACCTGTTGCATCGTTCATCTTATTCGTCTATTTGTCGTTGTCGTGGTTGCGTCGTTGCCCAAATACCCTGGTCGTAACACTAACGTAGTCTGCAAGGACTAGCCGTTTATTTTAGATCTAACTATTGCATAACTAGTAAATAGGCATTCTTCTTAAAGAACCTGTAGCTATCTTTAAGCCTACTAGACATCCTAGGACTACTATAGTCCACCTTATCCTTAACAGATCTAGCGAGCATCCCTGTACAGAGGTAGTCTAAGAAGTAAAAGGAAGAGTACTTATAACTGCGCAGCTTCTCTTACAGTTGTACTCCTGTTGTGTTGTACAACGTTCAAGAAACTCTATACATGTGATATCTAAAATTGCAGCTGGAGGAGGCCTGCGAGACACAGCTGCTGCAGCTTCTGATAAGTTCGACTTCTTGAGTCAGTCTTGCGTGGGGCAAGTATCAGAGCACGGCGAGGGATAGAAGATGAGAGATGGAACATGGAAGATGGACATGGGAGGTAAGAGGTAGGGGGAACCGGAGAACAGTAAGGGAAGTGATCTATGTGAGAGAACAGGGCGGAAACACGCAGCGAGGTTTGGCCTGTGTGTCTGCATCGGCCATGCACCACTCGCACTGACGTCGTCCCGTAGGGTTATCAGATGCATCGAGGCGACGTTGTAAAGTCACCGTCACGAAACAAAACACAGCAGTGTCCTCCACATTATTTTTATTCTAATATACACTATCTGATGACCTCAACCCAGCCTTGTGTACCCGCAAAGAAGAAAGCAGAAGGGGGGAGATCGCAATCAGTTGCATGGAGGAAAGCAACCCATCCAAACAAAGCTACTTGTTTTGTGGATTTTCTGTTCTATCGAGTGTTTTGCCACTCATGAAGCAGAGAGGAAATCGTGATTCATGTCCTATTCCTAGTCCGTCTCTTTCGACCGCTGTTGCGTCTACACGCGCGGTTATGCCTAAACTCCACCCAGAGCGACCGTCGCTGGTAAAAAGAAAAAAATGGAGAAATTATTATTCAAACACCCCAGCCTCCGTAAATAATGCGACAGCAGCTTACTGCCGTCCACCAATGTCAGCTCCTAGCAAATCGTCCAACGTGGTGCTGGGATAGAAGGCATCGAACTGCCCCCCGTTGTCGAACTGACCTCCCAACTGGTTGAAGTCGGGAAAAAAGTTCGTGTTGTTGACTGGCATGCTGGGTTGAGCCGTGTCGAACAAGGTGAAGTCTTCAGTGGGACGGCTGAAGGTATCCATATCCATGGCATCACCAAAGCCTTCATCGATGTGCATGGGAGGAGAGAAGAGTGTGACATCAGGCTGAGCCATGGGAGACAGTTGCGGAAGGCCAGCCGAAATGTTCGAGTTGTTTGTGAAAGGCAAAGGCTCGAAGTCAAAGTTGCTCAGCGCCGGGGTGGGCTGCTGAAAGCCCGTGCTAAAGCTCGGCTCAAAGCCACAGGTAGTGGCGAACATGTCGTTATGGTTGACGAGTGCTTCCTGAGGAGAGACGGCATCCATAAACGAGTTCATCTCAACTGGCGAAGGGCCAGATGAATAAGTAAGGTTTGACCCATTAGTAGTCAATGAGTCACGGCGGAAGTCATCGTGGAAGCCCTGAACACTCAAACCAGGAGTGCCAAAGCTGTACAGATCGAAGTTGTCCATCAGCGGCATCGAAGGAGAAGGGTTGAATGGTGTCATTGGCGTGGCCAAGGCCGCAGACTGTGGTGTACCGAGGAAGGGAGTGAGGGGAGTAGCCGGGCTGTGCTCAGCACCAACCGACCGGCCCTTCTTTCCGTTGCTCTTGGAGCGCACATACTCCCAGCCGTGAGCCTTCTCCATGTGCTGTTTGCAGTTGGACTCTCGCTTGGAAGCGTAGGTGCATGGTGGGTAGAGGCACTTGTACTGCGCAGGTGCAGCAGAGTGCTTGTCGTTCATGTGCCTGTCACGCTCCTTCTCTGTCGGCCAGCCGAGCTCAAAGTACTTGCATTTCTGCTCGGAGCACTTCCATGGGCGGGAGTGTGTCTTCTCATGCTTGGTCAAGTCACAAGGGCGCTTGAACTCCTTTTTGCAGTCACGGCACATGTGCAGGACGTCTCCTGGCTTCTCGGACTTCCTTCGTCGGGCCATGGAACGCATCACCTCGTCGTCGTCCATCTCGTCATCAGACAGGTTGCGCTTGGGGGGGCTCTTGTATGCTGCGTTCACGGCCAGAGAAGTGACCTTGCCATCCTTTTCACGGACAAGCTCCATGGGGCGTCCGTTGTGGCTGAGACCGCCACGCAGAGAGATCTTCTCGCCACTGATATTCGAGCAATTAGTCAAACGAGGAAAGAGGTAAGTTGCAGCGTCGTCATACCGTTGGTAGTCCATTTCGTCGAGTTGCTCGTCGTTTGATTCTTTCTGTCGTGTTGCGGCCATGATTGCAGCGTAGCGTCGGATCTGTTCGATCAAGTCGAGAAAGTAGTTGTTAGTGTACGGTCGGTCGGTTGGCAGTCGCTGATCCCGTTCCGAAAGGTAATCGACAGTCGTATGCAGAAGTTGAATTGATCGTTCGCAGAAACGCAGGTAAGATGCCGGTGTTGCCGAAAACTCCTTCAAACCGCGAAGAATGCAATAAGCTTTTGCACTCTCAGATAGATAACGGATACCACTTACCGGTGCCAGGAAGATGAGTGTCTTTTCGAGATCACGGAGGTTGCAAATGTTCTTCTCGCCGATGCGTCGAGGGACGTCTTGAATCAGGGGGTGGAACTCCTTAAGTGACTCCTCGGCGAGGATGGGCTTCACGATGGTGTCGTGAATCTGTTTGCAAGCGTATTCGCCAAGTGTGTGTTTCTCCTCTGAGGCGCCCAGTGCCGAGAACGAGCGGGTGATGGCAGCGTGTGTCGAGGAGACGGAGGTGGTGACTGAATGAGAAGTGCGAGCGTCGCCTTTAAGTAGGTTGTTAGAGGGCTGAGCGTCCGAGACCGGTGGCTGCGAGTTAATCTTACCGGCTTTCGATTCATCAATGCTGGAACCCAGACCACTGTCAGAGGCGTGGTCGTGCTGGTTACGTTCCGCGGTAGGGGCTGGCTTCGAGTCAATGTCCATGCACATGCTTTCGAGCGTGGTGCTGGTAAGCATGAAGCTCGGCACAGGAAGCACCTCGGGATCGTTGAGGATGCTGGAGCCAGAAGCCGATGCAGCCTTGGCACCGGCGATGGTCTGGTCAAAGTCTTTGATGAGGTTGGCGACACGACGCACACTCGAGTCCTCGATGAGTTCCTCCAGGCTCTCGGTGCTTGTTGGTGACCTCCTGGGCATGAAGCGTTGGTTCTCTAGGCCACAAACGTCATTGCTCAATGACCTGGGTGACGAAAATGTACCGCTCTTGCGGAGGTGCATGCCATGGGTGCTCAGAGGGGAGACTGGGCCCTTAAAAGGGCGACGGCGGGGGTGGCTGTTTTGGGGAGCCGACATGTTTATGACTGGTCACAAACAGGACTTGGGGGGAAGGCGGCCTCAGGCGATGAGTCACGTCGACTGGTTGGATTCGCAGGGCCTGAGAAAGCCGCTGAACCTATGGCCAGAAGCGTGCCGTGGAGGTGGTGGGTGGCAGTGGATCCTTGGTTACGTTCTCATCGACTAGCGAGTAACGTGATGGCGGGCACAGGAGCGTGGATTGGTGACCGAAGGATAGCAATAGTCGAGCAGCAAAGAGGAAAGGGCGGGTTCAGTGCTTTTGTCGAGCTGGGGGTGGGTGCTGGTCGGTATATGAAAGGCGGCGCAGTCGGTCGGAGTAAGACGGGTGACGGACGTGGCAAATTATGCAAGAAGGGGCGGGTACGCGGCGCAAAAGAGGGGTCGATGAGGCCTGAGGACAGAAAGCTGAGGTTGGAGGATGAGGGACAGGGCGGGTTGAGGGTAAATGAGAGAGGGAGTGGGCAGCGTGGGTTGCAACACTCGATGCTGACATCCGGGCCAAGAAGGCGCGGGTTCACTAGCGCCGTCGTGTCGCTGCTGCCTGGAGGCTAAGCCCAAAAAGCTTCAATAAACTCGCGGCCAAAACTTGAGCTTGTGCAATTATTCGCTGCGCGCAGCATGTCACCCCCCGTTCCTGACGCAAGTAGTCTGTGCAAGAAGGGCGCCGTGCCCACCCGTCTGTTCGCCATTTGTTTCGAGCATGCATCTTGTCGTCGTGGTCGGCGCTGTCGGCGGCGGCCGGCCATGGATGGACGCGACGCGATGGGCGTAGTGCCCTCCAGACGACAGACGATAGACGACGCCGGCCGCCATTCCTGCACCCCACACGCTGGCCACCACACCCAAAACCGCCTGCGAAGGGCGGTCTGCCTCTTGCAGCATCCAAACACCTGGAAACGAGCGCCGACCGGTGACCCGCAACAAGAAATAACGCCTTTGCGCCGCCGCACAGCATTGGCCAGATCACACCAGCCGTGGCTTGCCTGAGGCAGTGCAATTCCGCCCCGCTCCGTCACTCGCCCTTCACTGCCGCTACCGCTGTCCACCCAGCCCGACCCAGATGATAAAGAGGCCATTTCTGCACAATTGCACATTTCTCCTTCCTGCCGACCGACCCATTGTTGCGCCCAGACCTGCAAGCTAGGAATTCTGCGTGCAACGCACACGTATGCCTTTGCTCCCAAAAGGCTCACCGGTTTTTTGGGGGCCAAAACCGCCGCCTTCACACAAGATATAGAGGGCGCCGCCACGTCAAGATAATCGTTTCAGGTGATGCCATGCGACAGCGGCAACGCAGCGGCTGCGACGCGCAAGCGCTTGCTCAAAAGCCGTTCGTCATATGACCATTTTCCCGTCCCGTCGCGGTGTTCTCGTATTGTCATGAGTGTAATGAGTCGCGGACGGGTCGCCAATCTGCTCAGCATCCCGACCCCGACTGCTAACAATAGTATTGCAATCTGGTCCCAGCAAACGCATGATCTGTCTCACCCTCTTCCGATTGGTCTGCTAGCTATCAACACGCTGAGAATGGATAGGTATGTACTGTCATCAATCGGCAGAATGCTGCCACTGGGTATCTAGAAAGAAGCCGCTTCTGCTGGGTAATCTAGAGCCAAAGCAACGCCCGTGTCTTCTCTCACTCGTCCCGACCCACTGCAAGCATCTTCTCAACCTTCTCCTCAATTTCCTTAACATCACTCGCCACAACCTTCATGTTAGCGTGCATAGTCTTCTCGCAAGTGACCATGTCTTTCTCCACAGTCTCCAGTGCCGCCTCCCACTTTTTAATCTCATCTTCCTGCTTTGACTGCCGGAGCTCCAGCCCGGATAATGCCTCGTCGGCCTGCCAGGCACTCGTGTGCACAAGGCGCAGCGAACGGAGACGGTCGAGAACCAAGGGCAGAATAGGTGAAAGGTTGTCGATCGATGGCAGCGTGCCATAAAGAGCGTTGATCTTGGCCTCCTGATCGGGGTTTGCGACTGTCTTGCCATCGTCAGAGCCCGAGCTTGTGCGTGATACTTCTTGTTGGGCTTCCACGAGCTGTTTGGCCTCTGCGGTAAGCTTCTTGATTTGCTGTGTCGCTGCGTCGAGATTGTTCGTGGAAGCATCTCCAATGAGACTAAGTGTTTGATCGAGTCGCTGCAATGTTGTGAATACCGGGAAAGTAGACTTCTCGCTAATTTCAGGCATCGTATTGCCATTGAGACCCAGGTTGTTCTCCAACTGAGTTATCCTCTTGTCAAAGTCGGACGCTTGGTTCAAAACATGTTCAAGCTGGTTTCTCTGTATCTGTGTTCCTGGCAGCGGGGGTTGATCCGCAATGAGCTCGCTGATGCTCGGGCTTGGAGTGAAAGGCGTATACTCGTTGAACTTTTTGATCGTCCTGTCAAGCCGCGCCTCCGCGCCACGAGCGCCGCCTGCTCGCATCACGTATATCTGATCGAGCTTGGCTGCGATCGTTTCCATCATGGCCTTGGCGTCTTGTTCCTCAATCTTTGATTTATCGCCAGTCTCGACTCTTTCTTGATACTCCTCCTCAAGCTCGAGCAGCTCCCTCTTCACTCTCTGCAGCTTCTGAGAAAAACTTTCCTGCTCCTCGTCGCTGTCATCGCCTAGGATGTCACCCCGCCGCCGCTGGCTTCGTGTTGAGGTGCGATATGAACCCCGTTGCGCGATGTTGTCAGAGAAGTTTGCGCCCTGCGCATTCACACGCGATGGCTGGAAGCGGCTGCGTGCTTGGTCGGTTTGAAGCCGCTGGTGGTGAATGGCGGAGCGCTCAGGGTCAGAGTCGTCGCCTTCTGATTCGGAAACGGCGGTGGAGGCTTGTACTGTCGAGGCATCTTCGGTAAGATCGGGGGTTTCGTATACGTCCGGGGCCGAATCAATGCCAGGGAGGCTGCTGTATTTAGGTCGCGAGGACTCTTCGGCCATTTTCGAGTGAAGTGGGGTTTGCGGTGGTGGTGGTGGGGTATGTGTATGTTTGATGCGGGCCGGGGTCTGGCTCGGGGAAGGCGCGTCGAGTTGGGAGCGCGTCCACCACGTCCGTGCCCCGTACATCTAATCGATAAGCCGGGTGGTGTAGTACAAGGTGTAATATAGGTACAGCTGCACACGACCGTCTTCATGATAAATTTCACTGTTGGTTTTGAGACACAGCATTATTCAAGACTCGACATCACTTCCAGCTATCATCAGAGCTCATCGCTAGGATACTTTGCCTGAGCAGTATTCCACACTAATTACAGGGCCTATGCTTGGACGCGGAAGGTTCGTCCGCTGGCTGTCTTGCGCTCCTTCTCTTCAGTCTCGGGCCTGGCTCTGCGGAGAACTTTGAAAGGGTTAGCAAATGACAAGCATGAATGACACGTCTGTTCAACATACCTTGGAGGAAGTCGGCAGTCCGCTTGCGCATCCTCGAGTGGATGAAAGCTTTGGACGCCTTGATATGGTAATGGAAGTAGTCGCGGAAAGTTTGAATGTGTGAGATGACCTCGTCTCGTCGTTGGTTCGTCAAGTGGCGGGGAAACAGGACTGCGGGTATAAGTAAGTCGTGTTGAGGAGGGGTACGCAGAACCCACCAAATGTGATGTAGCCAATGTCCGCAGAGCCAGACATATCAACGCCAGGAATTCCCTGAATCTCGAGAGGAGGGTCGTTTCGGAAAAGTACCTGTGGTGCGTTCTGGATGGCTCTTCGCCTAGCATCAACGAATTCCTATGTGGTCTTAGCGGTGGATACGAGAATAGGGGGCGGTCCAGAATACCTGAAGGAAGACCTTGCCAAATATCCTGTCTGTCTCCTCTCGGAAAACAGTGGAGAAGATGACTGTCACTCGGTCGTGGCTGGCCTTGACGTATATCGCTTCCTCCTCGCGGTAGTGGATCGCACGCGTTTCACCGCCCTCCTTGATACCCTGGGGTGCCGACTCGGAAGTGTACTTGGAGGCCTCTTCCTGCAGCTTCTGGAACTCATCGAAGGCTTGCTCGAAGGGTGCAGCCATAGCGTTGCGCTTGAGAAGGGATATGCGGCGAACCAGGTCGTCCTTGCCCTCTGTAGAGCGATTAGAGCCTATCCTTACGCCATTGAGCATTCCAACATACCCTGGTCCTCTGGCAGGTTCTCGGTATCAACCTGCACGGAGAAATCGTATCCCTGTTCCGGCTCTACGATGTAGGGGCCATACTCGCGCTCGAGTACTGCCTGCGCGCCATACTGGACCAGCTCCTGGAAGCACTTGATCTGCAGCGAGACGAGGATCTTGGTCTTGCTCTCGGGTGTGGAGATGTGGAAGGTGACGCCGTCGAAATCGGACACGACTTGGTCAATGTTGGCGGGCGCTCCTCTGTGTCGTGTCAGCTACCTGGCAGCCGGGCCGGGGTTGGCGGGGTAGGGCGCACCCAGCAAAGCGGTCCTTGAGCAACGACTCGATGAGCACGTTCTGGTAGTCGAGGAGAAGCATGGCGGCGGTTCGGTTGCTGTGGGTGGGAGGAGCAACGTGGGGGGTGGGGAGCTGTCTGCTTGTAGCCTGATGCGGAGGCCGGAGGTGCCCAGGTTGTGAGCGACGTTGGAAGTGGGTCCAGCGCTGCTAGTGGCGGGTCGCAACTTCCAAAAAAGTTTCCCGCGCAGGGCGTCGAGAAAAGCTCTCTACAGCACCCCAGCGCGCGCACAATCGACGAGACGGGAACGGACTACCATGACCTGAGGCCTGCATTGTCAAGCACTCCCCGACTTTTACGCAACCTCGAGCTCCGCAACCATTCGTAGCGACGCACCATGGTCAAGAGCTACAGGTACGTCGCAGCACAGAGCACGAGAGTCCTTTTCTAACACTGCAGCAGCAAGTACGAGCAGACCGATGCGTTCGGCGTGGTCGCAACGGCCACCTCGAACATCGTCTGGACACCCGGTGCCGCTGTTCAGCCGGGATCCAAATCCGCCGGAGCCGGACGCGCCTACGCCGCCGCAAACGAAGAGGTCCTCTGCTGGGACATCAAGAAGGGCGAACTGCTAAGCAGGTGGCGCGATTCGACCTGCACTGAGGAAGTCACCGTCATCTGCCGCAGCGAAGTCGACCAGGATCTGTTCGCCGTAGGATACGCAGATGGCAGTATCCGAATCTGGGACGGGCGAACGTCGACCGCCATCATCAGCTTCAATGGACACAAATCTGCCGTCACGACGCTCGCTTTCGACAAGAACGGTGTCCGGCTAGCAAGTGGTTCTAAAGACACCGACATTGTGATTTGGGATCTCGTTTCGGAAGTTGGCATGTTCAAACTGAGGGGACACAAGGGACAAATCACCGGCCTTCACTTCATCCACCCCAGCCAGGCAGCTCAAGAAGACGGCGAAGAGGTGGAGATGGACACGGACGAGGCGTTCCTTTTGTCAACCAGCAAGGATGCTCTCATCAAGATCTGGGACGTCAACACACAGCACTGCATTGAAACGCACATTGCGCAAACAAATGGAGAGTGCTGGGCTCTGGGTGTTTCGCCAGATGGCAGCGGCTGCATCACCGCAGGAAACGATGGTGAATTGAAGGTCTGGGCCATCGACACAGTCGGCCTGAAAGCCGCCGGCTCATCCATCGGCGAAGCTACCGAACAGCGATACCTCACTACAAGAGGCATACTCTACCGATCCGGGAAGGACCGAACCCTAGGGATTTCTTTCTACGCAAAGTCCGATTACATTGCAGTACACGGCTCAGAAAAGGCCGTCGAAATCTGGCGGATACGCAGCGAGGAGGAAGTACGAAAGAGCCTGGTCAGGAAAAGGAAGAGGAGGCGTGAGAAGGCAGAGAAGACCAAGGGCGAGGCACAAGAGGAGGCTGACGCAGAAGAGAAGACCAACATCGCGGATGCTGAGATTGGTGAAGTGATCGTTCCATACGTCACCGTACGCACGGCAGGAAAGGTTAGATCTGTTGCGTGGGTTAAGGTTCGAGGAACCAAGAAGATGCAATTGCTTGTTGGCACCAACAACAACCTGATCGACATCTACGAGATCCCCCAAAAGGGTAAAGCCAAGACCGAGGATGCGCCAGATTACAACCGGACCCTCTCTGTGGAGCTCACAGGTCATCGAAACGACATTCGCGCGTTGGCTCTCAGCTCAGACGACCGCATGCTGGCATCAGCATCGAGTGGCGGACTCAAGATCTGGAACATCAAGACACAAAACTGCCTGCGCACATTGGAGTGCGGCTATGCACTGTGTGCTGCGTTCTTGCCTGGTGACAAGATCGTTGTTGTGGGTACCAAAGAAGGCGATCTCGAGCTGTACGACATTGCCGCCTCTTCGCTGCTCGACAAGATCTCAGCACACGAAGGAGCTGTGTGGACTCTTCAAGTACATCCCGACGGCAAGTCCCTTATCACGGGTAGTGCAGATAAGTCGGTCAAATTCTGGAATTTCGAGATCGTCCAAGAGGAGATCCCGGGCACCAAACGCACCATCCCGCGCCTGAAGCTCGTCCAGTCTCGCATTCTCAAGGTGAACGACGACGTTCTCTGTGTTCAGTTCTCGCCCGACTCGAGACTGCTTGCCGTTTCCACCCTGGACAACACTGTCAAGGTATTCTTTGTCGATTCTCTCAAGCTTTTCCTCAACCTCTACGGCCACAAACTCCCAGTACTCAACATGTCGATCTCGAGCGATAGCAAGCTTATCGCAACATGTTCTGCCGACAAGAACGTGCGCATTTGGGGCTTGGACTTTGGCGATTGCCACCGAGCCCTCTTTGGCCATGAGGACAGCATTATGCAGATTGCATTCATCCCTCATCCGGTCGATGGCGACGAGAAACACATTTTCTTCAGTGCTAGCAAGGACCGGGTCATCAAGAGTTGGGATGGTGACAAATTCGAACAGATCCAGAAGATCAAGGGTCACCACGGCGAGATTTGGGCCATGACCGTAGCCCGCACAGGTGATTTCATTGTCACAGCCAGCCACGACAAGAGCATACGTATCTGGTCCAAATCCGATGAGCCCATCTTCCTCGAGGAAGAGCGCGAGCGCGAGATGGAGGATCTCTACGAAAAGACTCTCGCAACTTCGCTCGAAAGCGAAGAGGCAGTAGATGGCGAACGCGCCGAGGCTGTTGACGCGTCAAAGCAGACAATTAGCACCCTGACAGCCGGTGAGCGTATCCAGGAAGCGCTCGATCTAGGCGTTGAAGATCTTGAGGTTGTGCACGCATGGGAACTTCAACGGAAAGCGAACCCGAAGATTGCCCCGCCGCAGCGTAACCCCCTGTTCATGGCACTGGGCAACATCTCTGCCGAGCGTCATGTTCTGAACACACTGGCCAAAATCCCCGCCGCGCAGCTGCACGATGCGTTGTTGGTGCTTCCTTTCGCGTCGCTCCCAGCGTTGTTCACATTCATCTCAATTTGGGTGCAGAAACAGTGGAACGTCACACTGACATGCCGTGTCCTTTTCTTCATGCTCAAGACGCATCAGAAGCAGATTGTGTCGAGCCGAGAGCTGAAGACGGTGCTCGAGAGCATGCGCGCGGACCTGCGTAAGACGCTTACAGGCAACAAAGACATGATTGGCTTTAACGTTGCGGCGCTGAGGTTTGTGGGCGAGAGAGTCGACGAGGCGCAGATGGTGCGACTTGAGGATGTAGAGAAGTTCGAGGAGAGCAAGAACCGCAAGAAGAGGGGGTTTGTCGATGTTGCGTAAAAGTATTGATTAGATATTCGTGGCACTGGCGTCCGATGGCGACTTGGATCTGTGTAGGCTGTTCGTAGAGTCGTACCAAATTCTGTATTCTTGGTTCTCAAAGTACATGGTTCCATACAAGTGAAGGCTTCCAACTTCGAATAAAATTAGTAGACTCAAGTGGAAAGACGAGATTCTTTTTCAAGATAATGCCACGCCTGTTTAGCTCATGTATCAGTCCAACACGCAACCAGCCTATACAAATGCAAGAGAATAGAAAGCACTTTCTAATCTCGGTCTCAAGACCGTGACATACTGTCTCACTACTCCTGATCAACGCTTTTTTGTAACATTCCGAACACGGTTCAGAAACTGCAGTACCCGGAAAATTTAGCTGAGAGCATTGGAAATGCAGTCGCTACACCAACATTCGACTGATTTGTGACTTCCAGATCTGATTCCACTATAGCATGTATTCTGTGCTCCGCATTCGAACCGTCAAGGTGATACCGATGAGAGGGCTGAATATCACAAAATTACATATCACGTCCACATAAGTACACAAGAGCGTAACTCGTTAGCAGCAGTGATGCTCCGCTTCATGGCATCTCTTTCTTGCAGACCCGTGAAACCGACGGAACAACCGACTGGGTTGTCCAGAGCTCACGCTACCCAAACCCCCGATACTTCCACCCCCTCACTATTCGCCTGCAGGACATACACCAGAGTAGCACAGCCCGATACCCAAACGTAGCGAGGCCACAAAAGGGCGCACCAGCCACCCACATAACAACCCGCGCGCACATTCGACGAAAGAGTCCCACCCCACCAAATCTACCACACCACCGAGTCCCGCGAAACCGCTCGATGCAGCCTCAGATTGAACGTTGAGAAAGTTGCGCGCGGCGGCGCCTCCCTAACCCAAATCATAGCGGGTCCCCTGACGACGACGACGCCGTCGGCCCTCATGCGCCTCCACTTTGCTTTACTTTGGACATTGTGGCGGCGCAGGGCGAGTAGAATGGCGAGGAGTTGGAGAACGAGGATGCCTGAGACGATGGTGAGGACTAGGAAGAGCTCGAGGTCGGGGATGGTCGGGGTGGTGGTGGGGCGCGGTTTGAAGTGCGTGAATATGCTGGGTGGGTGGTGGCGGGAAGAGGACATGCTGGAGAGGTCGTGTGGTGGGTGGGTGGGTGGGTAGTTGATGTTGTTGGTTGATATGGGGGGTGAGGAGAGTCGAGATTGAATTGCGTCGTGGTAGCGCAGTTTGTGCAAACGCAGGGCGAGGTTGGACAGAGGTGAAGGGGAAGCTGGCCATGTTCTGCTGCTCATCTAGGCTTTCTGGTATGCTTGCTCCAGCTCAGCATAAAAGCCGTTCCTCTTACGAGCGGCGTTTTGTTCGCGCCGCTGTGTTTCCTCTTTTCTCCGTCGCTCCTTTGCGCGTTGCTGGACGTCTGTTTGCATCTCGATCCATTCGGGCTTAAGGGGAGATTTGCGCTTATTCTTGTTATTGTTCTTGGCCAGTTCGCGGATCAGATCGGGTATGCCGAGGAAGTAAAAGAGGACGAAGTTGAGTATCAGAATGACTACAATCAACAGGATGACGAGAACAAGCCTCATAGTTGTGGGAGGTGATGTTGTCGTGAGTACGGTATTTTAGCATGCGACCTGCATCCAGGGGAATGATGTGGTAAGGCTGATGTTAGAGACTCTGTAAACCTCCAAATCTGGAGAAGGGACGTCAGAGTATCGAGATTTACTCATTGGACGATAGGGGACAAATACCGTCTGGCTGGCGTGTTGTGTCCAGGTTGAATTTGTCTAGACCGATTACGTCATCTATGGACATCTCGAGCAATTTGCCCATATCCTATGTAGTTGGTTGTTACATAGTCTAGTTGCGCGTATCTACTATGTTTTGAAATAATTGTGCAGCATTCCGTTGTTTGATCGTCCGCTCGATGTTCGTCTCAAAGGACATCCAATTGTTATGGTCACGTGCCGTCACAATGGACCATAACATTGTTGGCCGTTGAATAATCGACCGCAACCCTCTGCCCGCTTAATATTACTCTCACCACTCAGGAATAATTCGGCGTATACTTAAGCTCTATCACATCTCTGCCTTTAGTTGCGCTGATCATGGCGTGTAGACCAGGCAGGTACACGGTTCCCGAGATTACCTTTCTTGACAACGACGGAACGCCTTGGAAGAAGCTGCCATGCATACGCTTGGTCTGTAAAGGGAAAGCGGGTTGATGAATACCGAGTCGTACCATACCATACACAGGCAGGGCGTGACCAGAACGAGTCGGAGGCAATATCATCGGGACATAGGAAGTCAACAGCTCGTAAGGGAGGAAATTAGACATTGTAGAGAAGCCCCTGGTTGGCTGGTCTCTCGAGGTGATCAACTACGCCGGGCTTGTTGTGGTAGTCCAACTTGGCGTGTGATTACTCGGCGGCATGGCGGACTAAACTTACACAGACGAGGGGATTGCCAATGCCAGACCCAAGCGCCTAAGGCGCTCACCGCTCCAGGGCGTCCCGCTCTCCTCGGGCGACAGACGGTGTGTGGTTGAGACTGTGTTGCCGGCGCACAGTGGTGCACAACACGTGGTACAGCACCGTAGGCTCGGTTCGGGACTGGGGGCGTACAGGCGGCAGAGGTGCAGTCGAGCCATGCGATCCGAGGTCGAACAAGTGAGGTTGGTAACCTCTGGAATGTCGGCATCGCGATGTCCTAAGCGTGGGTCGCGTGGCCCACCAACGCTCGATTGGGGTCTTCAAATAGACGGCTGGCCAATAATAGTCATGATAGTGCGGCCCCCCGCTCTGTACCTGCATGCCTATGCCTATCGACGTGCTAGGGCCAGAGGTAGCTTGTGCTTGCATTCGATCAGCCGTTGCAGTGGCAGTTGGCTCGCCGAAGCGGGATCTGCTTATGTGTGTTTGCTAACACGCCAAGCGCAGGGATCCCGCACCCTCTCACCCGCCACAGCCTCGAGTGGGGATGCTGGTAGGCAGGTAAACAAGCAGGTAGACGAGGTGGCTGTCAGCATCGCGATCGGAAATACCCATAAATGGCGCGTGCTGGTGGTTTCGGCACCGTGGCTGTTGCTGTAGCGCACGTCTGTCTCTGTAGCGCGGAGACGTGCATCCGTCAAAAGGAGATTAGGGACTAGCTAAGTTGAGTCAGCGCCTCAGCCGAGGGAACGACCAAGCGTCGTATTTCCCCAGGCCTCATTTCCTCTCAGCGTCGGTGCCATGGATATCATGGATCATTGACCTTTGTTTAGCGCCAGCCGCTGCATTATGCCGGAAATGTACCTGCATCTCCAGGGATCAATCTTAGGGACCCCTATCCTAACGCCTTCGGTCCATGGCCACTACGCCGTGCACGGGACTTGGTACTCCCGTCAAAAGCCCTCGGTTCCCCATTGCATGCTCGTTTTCTCTTCGCTACGTAAGGCTCTCTGTACGTTCCGTCAGTCTCGTCTCCAAGCCCTAGGCCCTTGTGCCTCGTCACTCGTTTATACTACCAACCCCCGCTTCACTCGCTCAGCGGCATCCCACTCTCTCCCCCCAAAAAAAAACTGTATCCGCAGAAATAAACATAAAAAATGAAGGCTACTCTCGTCGCCGCCTCGGCGCTCGTCGCCACCGCCACTGCTTTCCAGCACAAGGCCCACAACGGTTTCCACATGCGCCGTCATGAGCAGAAGGAAGAGGTCTGCACCGTCTATACGACCGTCTATGTTACTGCCAGTATGTAAACTTGGGAGAAGAAGGCGGCGCTCAACAGCGTTGAGCGTCAGAAACGGGAGAAAGAAAGCACCGCGACTAACATGCTCCAGTGCCCTCCATGGCCCCCAACACCACGGTCTACAACCTCCTGGAGACCACAACCTCCTGCACTGAGAGCACTGTCGCCACCCCTGTGACGATTACCACCAATGTGCCTGAGCAGCCAGCATACACCCCCGTGGTCCCGGAAGCCCCCAAGCCTGAGGCACCCAAGCCCGAGGCACCCAAGCCTGAAGCTCCTAAGCCTGAAGCCCCTAAGCCCGAGGCCCCCAAGCCCGAGCAGCCGGCATACACTCCTGTGGTCCCGGAGGCTCCCAAGCCTGAGGCCCCCAAGCCTGAGACTCCCGAGGCCCCTAAGCCCGAGGCTCCCAAGCCCTACCCTACCGGCGAGAAGCCTGCTCCTAAGCCAGAGGCCCCTAAGCCCCACCCCACTGGCGACAAGCCCAAGCCCAAGCCCACTGGCAGCTACGGCAACAGTGGCCACATTGTCACCAACGGCGACAAGTGGGCCATGACCTACACCCCCTACGCCCCCGATGGCAACTGCAAGACCGAGTCTGACATCAAGACCGACATCAAGCAGATTGCTGACCTTGGCTTCACCACCATCCGCTCTTACAGCACCGACTGTGGTGTTTTTGAGTACGTTGTCCCCGAGTGCCAGAAGTACGGCTTGAAGGTCATCTACGGCATCTTCCTCGAGGCCGGTGGCAAGGACGGCAGGGGTCCCTTCTCCCAGTACGCCAACGACCAGCTCGAGGCCATCAAGAAGAACGCTCCCAAGGACGGCATCTCCATGCTCATCGTCGGTAACGAGTGCATGTTCAACAACAACTGCCAGCCCGCTGAGCTCGCCTCGTACATCGACTACTGCCGTGAGCAGCTCCACGGCGCAGGCTTCCCCAAGGACGTTGCCGTTACCACCACCGAGCCCGTCGGCGTCTGGGAGGAGAAGGGTGCCGCTCTCTGCGACCACATTGATATCTTCACCGTCCAGGTCCACCCCTACTTCACCGCCTCGATCAGCGCCGACATGGCCGGTGACTTCGCCGCTCAGCAGCTCGAGCAGGCCGCCAAGGTCTGCCCCGAGGCCGCCGCCAAGGGCAAGTACATCACCGAGATTGGCTGGCCCACTGCCGGCCAGAGCAACGGCAAGGCTGTCGCCGGTGTCGCTGAGCAGAAGGAGGCCATGAAGAAGATCGTCGAGAAGGTCGGCTCTGCCGCCTGCCTGTTCTCCTTCAAGGACGACCCCTGGAAGCCTTCCGGTGCCTTTGGCGTCGAGCAGCACTTTGGCTCCTACGGTGCGCTTACCTCGTAAATGGCAGACGCATCGCCATTTGCGCGCATGTTATTAACTCGGTGGCGCGGAGATGACATGGTAGGATAGTATGTGGCGCTCCCCCCCTCGCCGTGTCTCTTACTACGAGACGGGGCTACCACATGCCATCGCTCCATCCACACAGTGTAGTTGCGTCTTTCGAGTCAATATGTATTTACCCAACTTACGTGTTTACGCTCTGTCTGTATACCTGTCTTCTTCTTGTAGCTGCCCTGGTCCATGTCGATAGATCTACCGACGGCTCTCGGTACAATTTTAGTGTGTAATCTCGTAATCTTAACCCACAACGTCGAGCAATCTCCCGTTGTTTAATTTGCGCCACTTCAAGCTTTTGGGCTGGACTTATTTGGAACTGTCAGTGATTGAGATTGATTGCCCCAGACTTTGTTTTTCTGTTTCGTATTGCTCACTGTTTAATCCTTTGAAGGTAGCTAGATTGCACACTTCCCACGTCTAGGAGTAACAATGCGTCCAGATTCGAGAGCTTGCACTGCACGTATTATATCGTCATTAACTACCAAAGAGAGTAAAGCACCCGCGACTGTTGTATATGTACGTTTATGTATTGGCAAAAGCGAACTCTTGCGCAGACCAGCCCCAGCTCCAACCTAACCACCGTTGATACCGCTGTAGTAAGTAGCAACACCGCGGAACAAGTTCGTGAGCGGCTTCGCCGTTCCAATCGAGCATCCCTTCTCCACCTCAGCCCCCTCAAAGCGCTCCTTGATCCACTGCAGATAGTCAAGCTGCGACACGGCCGCAGTCATGTCATGGTCGGCTTCGGGGTACAGGATCAGCTGGGCGTCCGACGTGGGGAATGCCTTGCACGTGCGGTTGAAGTCGGACTCGGTGTTGTTCGCGTAGGTGAGTGGGTCGTTGATGCCTGCGAGGACGAGCATGGGCGCAGCCAGAGCGTGGGGGCCTGCGCCGTTGTAGCGCTCCTGCCAGCCCGTCACGGCGGGGTGTTCGAGCCAGCTGGTGTTCTTGTAGAGCTCATCCTTGGTGAGGTTCGCGAACAGCGCGCGGCCCGTCAGCAGGCAGCCCTGGTCCATGAGTGGGAGGCGGCCAAGGACTTTGTCCGTCACGTAGTCTTCGATGCGGATCTGGTCGGGGAAGAGTCGCGCCAGGGACTGCAGGAAGAAGACGGAGACGGCATCGCCAATGGGTCCTCCGGCTGCGCGGCGGATCGACTCGGGGATGAGGTCGAGGGGACGGAGGGCCGGGGAGTTGGCGACTGCGCCGAGGAATTTGCCGGCCTTGAGGAGTTCTTCTTGGTCGGGCATGGCCAGGCGCTCGTTGGTACGCCATGCAGTCATGCCACCCTCGCTGTGTCCAACTACCACCCACTCATCCGAGAGAAGTTCACCGATGGCCTTGCGGGCCGCAATGAGGCCATATGCAGCGTCTGCTGCGTGAAGGAAACCTATATCACTATTAGATACATTTCGTTTCTCAAATGGGGGTTCAGAGTGGGCTTGAGTATATACCTGATTCATACATGAAGCCTTGAGGAATGTCTGAGCCCTGCCCAGAGTAGTCGGGAGCGATAACAGCGTAGCCTGCAGCAGCAAGAGCATAAGGGCCCTGCCACTCGTAGTACAGATCCTTGTGGTTAGAAGGTGCGCATTCGCGGATACGTCCAGCTGTTCCGTGGGTCCACACCAAGGTGTTGAGTGGCTTGTCGGGATCCAGCCTGTTGTATGGCAACAACACAAAAGCGCTTGCTGGAATTGGCTTGCGGTCCATGTCCTCAGTCATGTAGAGGAACCTGGAAATGGACATTCCGGCTGGCGGGGTAAAGTTCCTGTTGACCATGCTTCGCGGCAGATCCTCCCATCGCAGCAAGTCTCCTGGCTTCGCTCCAGTCGCGTTGGCTGGAGTGCTGTAGAAGACTTCCGCAGATATGTTCTTGGAAACCCACAGGGCAGCTTCACCACTGAGAGCTGCCTTGAAGGCAGTCTGACAAGCGGTGTCGCATGCTTCCTGGCCATAACCAGTAGCAGCTAGGAGGGAGGTCAAGAATAGGGAGGAGTATCTCATTTTGAAAGTTGAGCCGAGGAACAAAAAAAGAGGTGCCCTCGAGATAGGTTCGCAATTGGGCCTTTATAGATTCCAGTATTTGTCCACAGTGAGACATGGGTGCCAGCTAGTAAGTGCCGTGAACGTGGCTTTGCGTGGACGTTGTACCGATACTAGACCGTGTTAGTAAGGTTCTCCTCAATACGGTGGGTTGAATGGGCTGACGGGATCCTACTCGGCATGTGTAGAAGGTAGATACCCATCGAACAAGCCCAATAGCATTCTTCGTTAAGCCTAGCTCTAGCTTGTAACTACTGCCGGAGGGGTAGGCAGAGGCGCCAATCTCTCTTACTTCGCTCCATAGGCGGCTGCACATACCACCTTTGGCTTAGTTCCATATGGCAGGTAGAAGCCCCACACTTCCCCACGGGCCTATCCGGTGAGCATCATGTTCTTCCCGACGCAAGCCTGAGCAATACCTACAACTGAATCTATGTTCGGACCGAGTGAGAGTCGGGAGGCAGATGATGGCTGAGTTCGCGGCTACGCATGCCGCACTGAGTTCAGTCTCCGTAGATGCCTTCGTAAGCTCTTAATAAACTGCTACGTCTCGCCGTTTTGACCACGTCTTTGTGTGGCCGTGCAGCATCACTGCGTTTTTACGAACATGCTTATATCGAGGCCTCGGGTCCCCGTATACGTCATACGTCCACTACCCGGTTATAAGAAAGAGTGGCAACATTGCTCATCAATATTCTTACCGCCGCACAAACTGGCACATATGTAACCTCACCTGCGCGGTTCAGAACGAATGAGAGCAGTCCGTTCTAATAGATGAGGGGAAGGAGGCCAGTAGGAAGCGTATTGATTGGTCGAGAGCTTTTCCCTACAGGGTAAGTGAGATTGTATTTATGCATGTTTCTGCGGTACTACTGCCGGCTGCAAGGAGATATAATTTCGTGCTGCGCCCTGACGGTAGCCTGGCACGCGGGTGCGAAGAAGCTCTGCACGCCTCAAACTTGCCCTTCTTTAGTAACTATGACTAATTTGACAACAAGACTAGCAATGAAGATCTCGAATATACAGGAATGTCAACATGCCTTTTCTCTATAACTCCATGTCCTTCTAAGATACTTTGGCGCAGTATCGGTGATGGGGTGTTGCAAGCGACAAGGTGACTTGTTAGGTTACCTTTCAATCTCGGCGCTATGGTGTGCGGAACTTTTTCGCACCCGTATGCCTGGGTAGCGAGTGGCCTAGCCACCTATAAGCTTTCTTTTTTCGGCAGATCTTCAGATGCATGCATCTACCCAAACCTTCTTCTCCACAGACAGCTAGCCTGTCCTAAATGATCAGATTAGCGAGGACATGCCAAAATCCTACACGGCGCCAGCTCGCTCTTTGCTCAGCTCCGAGCGCCGACTCCTCCGAGTCTTAAGTCATACCTCAGGCCCGAAACCCCGAGCTGTTCTTAACTTCGGACCCGAAAAGCGTGCGATAACAACAATAAGCACCAGCGCAGCTGCTGTATAAGTCCAACATGATTTCAGCCCCTCCAACCGAGCCACTTGACTCAGACATTCATGTCATCAACTGCACCCTAGAATTAATTTACTTCCCGACAAGATTTGTTACGCGGACTACCAAGTACCCAAAATGGTGGCCCAACTCAACCCCCCTAAGATTAGCATCATAGGAGCCGGCCCAGCATCCTTGACGCTGGCCAACATTCTCCAAAACAACGACATCCCGTTCAAACTCTACGAATCATCCTCCGAGTTCAGAACTCAAGGCGGGTCTCTTGACTTGCACCCGCAAACAGGTCAGATGGCACTCAAAGAAGCAGGCCTATGGGACCAATTCAAGAAGCACGCCCGCCCGGAGTCTGATGTCATGAAACTGGTCGATCTAAACGGGGAAGTGCTCTGGGATGAAAACACGAGCAACAAGAAATGCATCGGCGAAGAAGAGAAATTCGACGGGCGTCCCGAGATCGATCGCCGGGCATTGATGAAGGTTCTGACCGATGATCTGAACGGCTCCAATGTCGTCTTCGGGCGGAAGCTGGAAGAAGTGACGCCCAGTCCGGAAGCCGAAGGGAAATATAATCTCCGCTTCTCCAATGACACAACTGAGACGGGCTTTGACGTCGTCATCGGCGGCGATGGTGCGTGGTCGCGAGTCCGCAACCTCCTCACGGATGAGAAACCCAGGTACTCTGGCATCTCCACCCTGGGCCTGTCGTGTCTTGATGCCCGCACAAATCCTTGGCTCCTCGAATACATCGGTGAAGGCTCACTGTTTTCGTTTGGCGAGGGCCGCGCCATCCAGGCACAGCGCGGCGACAACGGGAGCCTGATGACCTATGTCTCGCTGCGTGTCCCCGATGACTTCTTCGACACATGTGGAATCGACTGGAGCGAGCCTGCGTCTGCCCGTCAGGCGTACGTCGACAGGTACTTTAGCGATGTCAGCACAGACTTGAAGCGTGTCGTGCTAGAATCGACAGGCGAGCTCGTGCCGCGACCGCTATTTGAGTTGCCTGTAGGATTCAAATGGCCGTTCCGGTCGGGCGTGACACTTGTCGGGGATGCGGCGCATGTCATGACCCCATTTGCCGGCGTAGGCGTCAACGTAGGTATGACGGATTCAT
Source organism: Neoascochyta sp. HWLR27 (assembly GCA_019775935.1). NCBI lineage: Eukaryota > Fungi > Ascomycota > Dothideomycetes > Pleosporales > Didymellaceae > Neoascochyta > Neoascochyta sp. HWLR27. The sequence goes on from WODD01000243.1 coordinate 190,759, forward strand.
TAGTTCTGGCGAGGGAGATCGTGGCAGCGTGGAGAGGCGAGAAGGGCTGGAACGAGGCGTTGGAGGCTTATCAGATGGAGATGTTTTCCCGGGCTGAGAAGAATGCTGCGAAGACGCAGAGAGGGAAGGAGAACCATTTCTCCGAGAAAGGAGGGAGGGAGTTTGCGGACATGCTCAAGGCGGTACATGGCATAGGAGAGGGGACTGTACCAAAATAAGTAAAAAACATGTATAGTAGTGTTCTGATTTCAATCGTAAGCCAAATATCGCCTGTCGCTCACAGCGCTCGGATGCGTTAGAGTGAGCATGGCAAGTGACACAAGCCGTCATCGGCTTGGATTATCTGTCAGTTGTTCATGGATACAGCTATCGGGAAAAAAATAGAGGGCGTCGAAGGACATTGAGATCATTAATTGATAAAGGTCTGGCCCTTATCGGTGCTGGTTGCCCGCGATATCCTGGACTTGGGCCAACTGTTGGTGGCGCGTATCGATAAATGATGACGGATTGGACCACAAGCACAACGCACGAAAATGCGCCTGCGATCGTAGCGGTATTGATGCTCGTTTTGGCACGACTTTTAAGTGTATGTGAATGATTGCAATGATATAGGCCAGGGTCGTCCCAAGATTGCGTGTGATTTCGTAAGTGGCTATGACTTTTTCGATGCCCAACCTCGCAAGGTGTTGCGTCGGTAGCCCAGACATCGCCCAGGAATCCTTGTCGCAGCTTGTCCCCACGTCACCGCCAAGCGGGTTTGACAGCTATCGCCCCAACCCCAAGAACCCTCCAGTCGTTGAAGAACCACTCCGATTAGTGCCCAGTTCAAAGTTGTGGACCACGTTTCCAACCCTTGCTTTCACCACGTCGAAAGATGCTTCAGGCGACTGGATGTGCTTGCGTACGTCAATGTTCTGGACCAGCGAGACCCACTCAGGGTCCGGCTCTGCGAGATTCCAGGCTAAACTGATGTGAAAGTAATCAGTGCGGTCAGTCTCATCCTGGACGTCCTGCAGTTTTTTTGAATGGTCAGTGAGGGTATCGGACTCCATTGGGCCGTCGCCTTGACCGCCAGAATACAGCGCTGGATGCCCAGAGGCCATGGCAGCCCTGTTACACGCAATTAGTATTCTATTCAGCTCGTTCTGAGCCGGCTTCTCGATACCAAGGACTAGGAACCATCGGTTCCGTTCGAAGTTTGGTACCCACTTCAAATTGCGAAATTCAAAACCAAAAATAGGAACTGCAGCTCTTCGCAGCGAAGAATCCAGCGTATCAAGAAATTTCTCTCGATGGTCAGTTTTGATCTGCAGAGTGCGCGAAAGGGACACATGTAAAGGCAGGGGCGCACCCAGCTCAGATTGCAGTGACGGCATGATGGTGGGCATAGGCAGCTGCTTTGTCCGCGAAGCATTCTCGCGGGTCAGAGTATCTTTGATTGCCTGTATCAGCTTGTGCAGGCTATTAGACTCGGCATGCGAAGGAATCCCTTGAGCGAGTTAGCCTATCGACACCACGTCGATGGAGGAGGAGAAGGAGGAGCCTTACACTCTAAATAGATATGGCTGGGCCAATTACCGTCGACATGAGGCGTCGCCCGCTTACGTCCGCCGTGGAGGCTGGGGTCATCGCTTGTGCTGACGCGCGCATTTGTGGAGTAGAGGTCGTGGAATGCTGCCGGAAGCGGTGGCAGGCCCTCGATGTCGGATTCGCTCCGCTTACGCTTTGCAGGCTTGGGCAGGGGCTGGGCAGGCAGCTCGCTGTCCGAGTCAGAGTCTGGATAGAGTACCAAGGACATGGCTAGGCTTGGGAGTGAGAGAGTTGGGCCCTGTGCCCTGTGGGAGAAGTGAGCGCCGTCGTCACTGCCCCAAGCGGGACAACCAACGCGCGGCTAAGGCTGGCAGGCCCCACTTTGGGACTTAGCGCATCCGGCCCGTCGTATGATGTCAGGCAGGCGACGCAGGGCAACACCGAGAACGAACGATGATGTTACGCGTCGTGGTGCCTGCCAAGTCAGTCTTTAAGCGCCTCGCTCTCGCTCGTCAGCACGACTGCTGCTCTCCTCCCCCTCCTCCATGGCCTGACAGCCTCGCACGTTTATTATAAGCTTGTCTTACCACTCACCTCACCACACGCCTTACACCTCAACTCAGCACCAACCTCGACCACTAGAATTTTTGTCCAGGCACACAAACCACCATGGAACAGGTATGTGGGATCCCCCTTGCTTGACAGCCCCCACCGGCGTCGACGGCACAACTCGGGCCCGTCTGCCACGAGTTTCGCCGTCGTGTGCAATCTCCTTGAGGCTGACAGTGCCACGAGAGAGCTGCACCATGGCCGTGATATGACGGCTGACGTTTGTAGGCACACCACGCCCTCATCGACCCTCTGATCGAACCCGATCCGAGCCAGGAAACTGGGCTGAACACGCGTTTCCGCTCCACATTTGCGCCCAGACAGGATGGGCCCATCACTCCCCCGGGCTCCGCCGGCCTGGCCAAAGATGGCGTGACAGCGTCATCGCACCGCACCCGTAACTCTATAGGATCAAACCCATTCATGCCCCAACACACCGGCAGCTCCGTTGAGACAAACCCGTACCGACGTTCGAGAGCATCGTCCGAGGCAAAGGGTTATTCTGCCTCCGCAAGCCAGCACAGCAAAAACTCCCCTGGAAGAAGCAGGCAGGACTATCCCTCCCCTCCAAACTCGGCTAGCCCCCACCGTGATCACTTCTTCGACCATCGTGCGGATGCCTTCGGATCCATGAACAACAGCCGGCTCCGGCGATCGAGCCAGCCATCCTCAGCTAACCCCTTCGTCGACGGGTCATCCGGACTCTCTCGTGGAGGGTCTCTGAAAGGACGCTATCCCGGAGATAACTCCCACAGGCCGCTTGATACAATTCGCAAGGACACCAAGATTGCGTACCGCTCGCCTCATCTTAGAAAGAAGAACTTCTCAGGTGCTGATATCATTGACCGCCTGGACAACTCGGGCGTGAGTCGCTACCATCACGAGGGCCCTTATGACGCAGCCAGCATTGCCCGCAACAAGGACAAGAAGTACAGTCCGGTTGCGGCAGTGCAGGAGTCCAACGAGGAAGCTCTCAGGGCTACTCCAAGAGAGAATGTTGCCGATGCTATTGACAGGCACCGTCCGCTGGAAGGCGTCGCTACCGTCCCACCGGGCATGCCTGACAAGTTCGGTAGGGTCTACGACTACGAGGAGGGCACCGACATGCAGCGTGACCCGCTGAACCGGGGCGACTACAAGCGTGTCCCTGGAATGGTAAGCTGATATTTCCCTGTAGTCTGATTCAGAATACTAAAATAGCATAGGATTATCACCCAGATGACCTGAAAGGCAAGGGTGAGCCTTCATACAGCGAGGACCAGGCAATGAAAGACAAGAAGAGGATGGGCGATAGCGGAACAGAGATGAAGACGCGCCACAGCCACAGTAAGAGTGCTGGATACACCGATGCCACTGCTCTCCCCGCAGAGTCTTTCGAGGCAGAGGCATCTGGCATTGGGCGAAGCAACTCTACAAGCAAGAGCATGGGAACGGCCCTGAAGAAGCGTTTCGGCAGTCTGCGCCGACGCAAGCATGATGGCGATGCGTAGAGTGTCTTCCTTTGCTTTTGCTTGCTTGGCTTGAAATTGTAAGATTATGCGTTGATTTGCAAGGGCGCTGGGCGGTCTATTTGTTATTTCTTTGGCTCGATTCCCCATGAATGACCAAGCATGTACAGACGTGCGCAGTCTGCTCATTTGGCAAGCGTGGAGTAACTAGTACTCCCTCAGTTAATGAATTACGAGTTTCCAATTTCACATCACTAAATGACATATTGTGAGTGATGTAGTCGCAAAGATGAGTATTCTTAGTCACCTCCGTAATCGCGTAGCAGTTACGTCTACTTGAAGGGCACCAAATACCTAGCTGCAACACATGTGAATTGGACGTGTCTGTTATCGTGCCGCAGTCGCGACATTGCCAGGTTTCTAACCATCGGGACACGCATGCCGTGATTAGCGTGCGTGTGTACCAAAGATAAGAGGTGTATCCACATGGACGGCCCGGGGAGCGCAGCACAAGTAGCAATGATGAGCAGGAGAAAAAAGCTGGTGTGACGTGGAGGACAGGGATGCAAGCAAGATCGGCACCAGTCCGTGCCGGCGAACTACTTTCTAACGACGGTACGTAGGCCGGTAGGTTGGTAGGTAGTGTAGTGTCGCGCACAGCGGTCCAAAGACGGAAGCAAGTAGGTAGGTAGGGAGAAGACGGGTGCGTGGAGCGGAGCAGCAACGAGGTCAGCAAAACAAGGGTATATAAATTTCACTGCCGCCTTTCCTCGAGACCATCAAAGTCAACACGCCCACGCCCACGCCGCGCTACCGCCACCACCAACCTCAGCGCACGCACGCGCGCGCGCCTCAAAGCTCACTTCCATCCTCGGGCAGCCCAGCAAGAACGCCGTCGACAATCTCAATCAGCTCGTCTATATCCGGGCGCTCACTCGGTTCGAGAATCAAACACTTGCGGACGACGTCCTTGACGGCATCGCTAATGGCGTCTGCGTCGGCAGCGGCAGGCGCCTTCTGCTTGCCGCGCTGGGGGCCCTCGTCGGGGAAGCGCCAGTCGCCGCCGAGGACGCAGATGCTGAGGCTGCCGCCCGTCTCGTCGCTGCGCGCTTCAAAGGGTGATTTGCCCACCAGGCACGCGTACAGCGTGCAGCCTAGAGACCAGATGTCGACTTTTGTGTCGATTACCGAGTCGGTCTTCACGTCGAAGAGCTCTGGTGCGCGGTACGGCATTGTGCTGTGCTCGGCGGCTGTATCTTGGACTTGGAGCGCGAGGGAGCGCGAGGTTATGGGTGTTGGTGAGGGCGCGAGCGAGCCGAGGTCCATTAGGATCGGGGTCGCGCCGTCGTCGTCTATCATGATGTTGCCTGGGTGGTGTTAGTCCTGATCTTGGTCGGCGTGGTATGATGTGATGTGGTGGCTGCCATGGGAAGCGTGAACGTACCGGGCTTGATGTCTCGGTGTGCGTAGGCCCTCACGGCGCCCGTTGCTATCCCTTCCTGGGCCATTGTGTCCTCCGACTCAAGCAGGCCCTCGGCCTCCTGATCTTCATCGTCGTCGTGCTCGCGGTTGCGTCTGCTCGGGCGCATCTCCATGGCCTCGGCAGCCTGGGCATCGGCGCGGGCAGCGTCCCGACGGACCTTCTTTGCATTGCGATGGCTCTTTGCGCCGCCGGGCCCTTCCTTCACTTTGTACTGGTGCATAGCCTTGAGGGCCTTGCAGACGCCGAGGAACAGGGCCATGAGGCGGCGCTCGGGGAACTTTGTGTGGTTGACGAGGTTGGCGTTGATGAGGTCCTGCAAGTTACCGCGGCGGTAGTAGGGCAGCAGAATGTAGACGGTCTTTGCCGAGGGGTCCGACTTGTCCGTCTCGACCGAGTAGTCGATGGAGCGGATGATGTTGGGGTGCGGTGCAAAGAGGGCGTATGCCTCGACTTCCTTGAGCGCCAGGCTCACACTCTCCTGCCCAAACGGACAGCGGATCTTCTTCAGGGCCAGCAGCTGCTGGTTCGCATTGTCCTGGACGAGGTACACATAGGAGAAGCCGCCCTCGCCCAGCAGCCGCTGGATCTTGAAGCTGCGGTTGTTGATGCGCAGCTGCGGCGAGCTGGGGAAGCACACCATGCAGTTGGTGACCGAGTAGACGGCATCGAGGAAATATGTGGCGAGCGACCCCATGGCGGCGGTGTGGGATGTGTGATGTGTGATGTATGTCTATGTGGCCTGGTTGCCGGTTGCAGGTTGGCGGAGCGATGGACAGGCAGGACAGCGGCGGGAGCTCAACGCGCGCGGTACAGGCACGGAGGGAACGGGAGCGGAATCGTAGTACCAAGGGATGCGGATGTGAGGGCGAGGAATTGGTCGGTAGTCTGGTTGGACGGGAGAAGGTGTAAGAGTGTGAATGTCTTGTCTAAGGGAGCAGGAGCGAATGTCCTAGTCGGCGCGCAATCGTGTTTCGCGAGCTGACGTGGTTCGCTCGACGCGCATGCGCCAAGCTGTGGCTGTGCCGTGAATTGCTCGCTCGTATCTAATCCATACCCATCAAGTGCTATCCGATACGTAGTAAATAATAGTGCTGCGCATTGCTCTATCCACTCTATAGCGACAGCACATCCATCGCCCTCCGCCCACTCAAGCACCAAAAAACGCAGGGCAACAAACAAACATCCGTATCGGTCCAACACCAAACACCACCCAAAGATGCGCGCTGAACATGCAACATTGACCCTCCCGAGCACAATTCCGCCAAAACAGCATCCCTCTCCCATTATTACATAAATGACATCTTAACCTCCTTCTCTCCGCCAAACTCGTCGTCGTCGTCCGCCCAGGCATTGTACCCCGGATTCGCCGCTCCAGTCGACATGGGCATCGTGGTAGCTGAGCGAAGCGGAGGCCGCTCAGGCGCATCGTTCCAGCTCGAATGTGAGTCCCACGCGGACTTCTCGGACGCTCCGTACCCAGGCTTGGACAGCGGTGCCGTCGGGAGCGGTTCGCGGAATGACGAGTCGAACGTCATGGTCATGTCTGCAGAGCCTGGATCGGCAAACTCGTCGTACTCGTCCCATCCGCTTTTTGTATGCCCGTCGTGTGTGCCGTTGGTGGCAGAGAGATTGCTCGTGCTGCTCGCCTTGGTTGTACTTGGTACGCCCAGGCTGTCGTTGTAGCTCTTTGTTTCCCTCAGGCCACCGTAAGGGTTCTGTTGTGCAGCGCTCATGTCGATTTTCATCGGCGGTAGCGTGCTCTTGATCTCCTTGATTTCAAACTCGGGCGTTTGTTCCTGTCCATGACCCTCTGCAGCCAAAGCAGCGACTTCCCTCCGAATCGCGTCAATGTCGAACATGACGGGGTTCTCCGCAATCTGCGCCGGATCCGCGTTCTTGTCGATAGGCTTGTGCTGCTGGGAGAGCTCGTCGTAAACCTCCCAGTCCTTCTTGTCGCCCTTCTTCTTACGCCACCACGATAATTTGCTGCCCCTCTTCTCCTTCTCGGCATTCTTCTTCTCAAGCTCTCGGCGCGCTTCTTCGATTTCGTCAATGAGCTCGCGCTGCCGTTGCTCGTGATTATCCGGATCGGGATCTTCGATTTCAGTGAACTCGTCGCTCTCAACTATCCAGCCCGCTTCGCGCAGAAGCCTGGGCATGGCTGCACGATACGCCATGTGACCTGGTACCCACTCTGTCACGTTGATGTTCTCAATCGTAGGTATATCAATAGACGCAAGACCCGCTACACGCGCGACACCACCGCCAGTCGCTCGGAACAGGTAGCCTGGCACATTGTCAGAGAATGCAAACGAATGGGCTGATCAGCAACATACTCAGAATCCAATCGTTTGTAGCGTAGCCGTTGACGAATCTCCCGGGGACGACGGTCCTAATTTTAGTGTACTCTTCGTTCTTCGCAACAATAGGCGTACCGAACATGTACACGTTCTGAATCAGCCCGTGAGCTCCGCGACTTGCGAGCTCTTTCAAGCAAGAGTAAATGACTCGTGCACCGAGCGAGAAGCCAACGAGCGTGATTGGTCGTGTGCCCAAGTTTCGATCAATAAGTGAGTCTGCAAGAATGCGTCCAGCCATGTCTGCACGCGCTTGAGAGACTGTCCACGGGTTGTCGATGAGGTAGGAAAGCTTGGTCAAAGCCATAGGCAACTGCATGGCAGACATAAGAGCAATGAGAATAGTACTGCCGAGAACTTGCTGGAGACCTTGTGTAAGAGCCTAATGGTATGTCAATATGGCAGATACGATCAGTGCGTGACAACGGGCTTACTTCAGTGGCGAGAATGTTGATAGTGGCGCCCATACTCTTCAGCATCTCCGGCTCCCAAAGCACAGAGTATATGTCACCCATGATCGGATCGACAGTACTGTATGGCAAACGAACGTCATCGGCCTTGCCACTCATCCACCCAGCGAGGGTAACGATGAGATGCGTCCTCTTATTGTTATGGAGAGGGCGATATTCAAACGTCTTGACAGCACCTGTTCGTCTGTTCGCCGCTCGAACGCCAATCGTGCTACCACTGACAGCAGCGGTAGTCGTGATGATAGCAGTACCTCCGGCACCTGCAAGGAAGGTGCCTGTCCCCCCTAATCCGAGACCTGTAAGACCTCCAGCGATTCCGGCGCCAATCACAGGCGCTAGCAGACCTGCCGATAGACCAATGACCAGGCCGCCGCCAACCGTCGCAAGACCCATAAACGCGATGCGCTTGCGGAGCGCCCTCTTTCGGCGGGCTTCCATGTGCTCGTCCTCGTTCCAGTTTTCCTTGTTTGCTTCTTCCTGCATCTCAAGTGCATCGGTCACTCGCTTCTCGAAGCGACAGATTTCCAGCCAGTCTACACTGAGGTACCCTCCCACTACTTGGAATAGCTCTCTTGAGCGCGCGTCGTAGATGGAGTCTGCAATGAGAACTAGGAATATATCACACAAAACAGTCCATCGCAGGTCAATGTCGATGTTCTTAGTATCAGGGAGCTGTGACGGTGTTTTGGGCTCGGGATACTCGTCATCTTCATGGTGTTCCTCGTACGGTGGTGGTGGTGGAGATGCAGAAGGCGTACCCAAATCCAGCGACGACGAAGATTTCGACTTTTCAGTCTCTTTATCAGGACGAGGAGACGAAACGGACGGCCTGGCAGAGTCCTGGCTTGGCTTTTTATCGGTGTCTTCAATCTTCTCGGCGTCTGTCTCCTCCACAACAGGATTCTTGACTCGGGCGTTCTTCATCAAAGTCGGCGTGAGATCGGCGGGAATCACTCCATGTTCCGAGAGCTGCTCAATCATGACCTGTTCCGAAACAGTGACGTCCATGTGTTTATACAGCCTGACCATGGTCTTCTGCGCCCACATCTTGGTTGAGTCTACCTGCAAGTCAAGAGCCTTTTGAGTGGCTCTGCTTTTTCTCTCGACCTTGGAGAACTTGCGTTCCATTTCAATCATGGCCAGTCGTACCAGTCCGACGTATGCTATACGCTGACCCTCGGTCAGGAGGTTCTTGGTGGCCTCCATCTGCGTAAGGGGGTCGCGGACACCTTCTTCTTCGTCGTAAAGCGCTGTTGACTTCTCCTTGAACAGATATGCGGTATTGTCGTCCATGCTCGTCTGCGAGTCGGCGTCGTCGTCCATGATGACGCGTGTGTAGCCCTTTGAGGCACCCCCTACGTTGGCGTAACCGCGCATGTCCTCGAGCTCTTCTGTGTTTTCTTTTGCGATGAGTCGGTCGTCGTCGTCGTACATGTCGTAGTGGGCGTAGGCAGGCATAGTCTGCCAGCCACCGTCGTCGTCCTCTTTTTCCTCGACTTTTTGTACTGGCTGCATCATAGCGGCCTGGTGCGAGTACTCAGATATGGCGGACTGCTGGGTGTGCTGGGTGTGCTGGGTGTGCTGGGTGTGCTGGGCTGGTGCTGGGCTTGAGCTCTTGGATGACGGCAGTGTCTCGTGGTTATCGTCCACTGGCTTGTCGTTGGCCGATTTGTGGTCAGCTGGTTTGCCATGTGCGAAATCGTCGCCTGTCGATTTAATGTGTTTCGATTCAACATCTGCTGGCTGAACGTCCACCGGCTCATCGTCGACCGCTTTGGTACTCTCACTCTTGCGCTCAGCCACAACTCCGGCGAGCTGCGACAGCTCCTCTGACGATTCCTTTTTTCCCTCCTTGCCCTTCCCCTTCTCCTGCACTTCACCTGCGGTGCTTTCCTTCACGGTACCTGCATCCTCAGCTCCCTTGCCCGGCAGCGATGCGGTCTCTGGGGCTTCCGGCTGGGTTACGACGGTATCTTGGAAAGCGGCATCATCGTCGCTATCGTCTTGGGTGACAGGTGTCCGGGGACGCCGCTGTCGGATGGGCAAGCCAAAGTCGTCGTATTCAACGTCTAGCTTGGGCGCGGGGGGTGCTTGTGCACGCGCGGCAGCGGGCGTGGCGTCTGTGCTAGGGGGAGGAGAAGAGGGGGTTTCGCTCGCCATGATTTGGCTACCGGGTGCGCATTGGAGGATATGGGTGGAGGGAGGAGCGAGGGGTGGACAGCGGGCAGCGCAGGCGTGTGGGCGTGGGGGCGTCTGCTACGTACGGCCCATGGATGCGTCGATTAAAGGCCGCGGTGCCCGGCGGGCTTCTGGCGTCGCATGCGGAGTTGGATCGGGGATGGCCATGTTCTGCTAGCGCCAAAGCCGGGGGGACCGTGTGCGGCCAGCCAAACCTTTCGCAAACGTCTTTTTCCCCACCACTTTCGACCGTCGCGACACAGCACACGCAGACCGCAGAAATGAAGTTGAAGCGCGCCAAGGTGAGCAGACAAGAATGTGCCGCATGCACGCACCCCGGCTGACCCCATTCCAGGCATACAAGAAGTTGCTGCACCAGTACGAGCTCAACTTTGGCTTCCGCGAGCCATACCAGGTCCTGCTCGACTCGACCATTCTGCAGGATGCCTACCAGTTCAAGATCGACATTGTCGGGCGCCTCGAGAAGGTCCTCGGCGCAAAGGTCAAGCCCATGATCACCACCTGCGACATGCGCCACCTCTACCTGGCCAAGCCCAAGAACGAAACCCTCATCCTGCAGGCCAAGGAGTACGAGCGCCGCCGCTGCGGCCACCACGAACTCGACGAGCCCCTGTCCAGCCTCGAATGCCTTTCTTCTGTCGTCGATCCCAAGGACAGCAACACCAACAAGCACCGCTACGTCGTCGCAGCCAACGATGTTAGTGTGCGTGCGCGCATGCGCAAAGTCCCCGGCGTGCCGCTCATCTACATTTCAAAGTCGGTTGTCCTGATGGAGCCCATGACCAGCGCCACCGAGGACTTCAGGGAGCGTGAGGAAAAGTCAAAGTTCAAGATGGGCTTGAAGGGTCAACGGAAGCCTGATGCGGGTGAGAAGAGAAAGCGGGACGACGGCGAGGACAACACATCTGTTGGAGATCAGGCTACGGGAGACCGCCAGAAGAAGAGGCGCCAAAAGGGTCCCAAGGGCCCCAACCCTCTCAGCGTGAAGAAGGCCAAGAAGGACACGGCTGCACCGAGCACCTCCACCAAACCACTAAAACCTGTCGCGGCCGAGTCGCAGCCTGCTGCTTCTGCCGATGCCCCGGAGGGCGAGGCGTCAGAGCCGCGCAAGAGGAAGCGCAAGCACAAATCCAAGGCCGAGGGTGGTGTTAGCCTGGAGCAAGCAGAGCCTGTAGCCTCGTGACGGCCGTCTGTCGCAGGCTCAGCACATGACGCCCACGAGCCGGCCACCGGAATTTGACTCAAACTACAAAAGCCATTAGCATGGCAAACCCAAAAGCAGCAGCAGCAGCACATACGTGAGGGGCAGGGAGCCCAGACATGCACATATACCCGGCGCGCGGAGTACTGGAGTGGAGGGAGTTGTTTGCGGGTACACAGACTCTCAGACCTTCTTGCCCTGTGCAAGGAGGTCCGACACCTTTGGAGGAAGCACAAGCGTGCTTCGGTCGTTGCGCTTGACAAACTCGACGACGACCTCGGCCGTCTTTTCGGGCTGGTCTTCGTGCAAAAAGTGGCCCGAGGCGGGGAAGACGTGGAGCTGAAATTTGCCTGCACTATGTTAGCTATCATGTATGCAATATCATGCTGATGAATGTCAACCAACGCACCTTGCATCTGCCCAATCATGAGCTCTTTGTCCAAACGATCCGTGCCAGCGAGCAGCAACAACTTCGCGCCGCGCCCACTGAGGAACTTGCCGCTCAGCCCCGTGAACCAGTTCTCCCAGTAGGGCTCTGTACTGGCGAGGTCTGTCCGCCACGCCCAACGCCCATCGGAACTCTGCAGCAGTAAACTTGGCACACTGGCCTTTGCGGCCTGTGGATTGCGTAGCGTGCGCGTGCGAACGTGCCACTCAATGGCCGCCTCGAGCGAGGCAAACGATTTTGGCCGGCTCGCCAGGTAGGTGTGCATGTGATTGAGAACTTCCATGGCGCTGCCCTCGACTACGTCCAAGACAGCAAAGCCGAGCACCTTTGCACCCAGCAGGCCCTTGTTGGCCGTTTCGGTCACTACTGCGCCGCCCAGGCTGTGGCCTAGCAGCACGAGGGACGGGAGAGTCGACCAGCCTGCTTTGGCCTGCGTGAGGGATATCATGTTGACAAGGTCGTGGCTCAGCACTTCAATGGCAAGATTGCGGTCTACGGCGCCGTCGGGACCCCAGACGACACTTCCGTGGTCGCGTGCTTCAACAGCCAGGATACCGATCGAAGGCATGCACCTGCGGAGCTCTTTGGCCATTAGGGCGAAGCTCATGGCGGAGCTGCCGGCGCCGTGGTGCAGGACTACCAGCGGGGCATTGGGCGTGGCAGACGGGGTGAGATAGACGTGGAACTTTGCGCGGCCGCCCGAGGCGGTATCGTGGTGGTCGAGGTAGAACTCGTGCTCGAAGTAGTCGGACCAGTGGACAGGCGGAGCAGCACGCTGGCTGTTTGTGGGAATGACGGTACCGGTGCTCGACATGGACGAGGCTGAGGACGAGTCGTCTTCATCGTCTTCGGTGGGGGGCGGCATGGCCGAGAGCCTGGTCTTTGCGAAGCTCCTGGCGAGATCGGACATGGCGGCGTGCGAGAGGGGCGTCGATTGGGGTTGCTGTTGGGGTGCTTTGCCATGCACGTGCTGGCCGTTGCGCATTGGCGGGATTGCAGGTGAGGGGTTGTGGTTGAAGTCTGATGTCTGATGTCTGATGTCTCGTGGCGGGGAACAACATGTGGGGCTCTTTGGGTATACAGCGACAGGGATCAGCTTCCTACGGGCGGTAGTCGCAAAACACTGCAGCCTCACCGCACAAGACGTCATGATGCAGTCCAGTGCTGCAGAAAAGTTCGCCCGCGTTGAGAAAGTAGCTGCATAACTGAACACACCCCAAGCCTGTTTTCTGACAAATGCCAGTACCTAGTCGGTCGTAGTTTGTCGAGGCTGAGTACACGCGCTCTAGGGCTCTAGGCCATGATGCGCAGCCGGGATCTTGTCCGCCGCCTGGCGTAAACCATGACGTTGATTAGCGCAGGCCGCCAACCACACCATCGCCGCGGCTTGCAACTCACCTCTCCTTGTCTATCCTCGTCAGAGCTCCTTTGCTCTGCTCTCTCACTATCACCCTCTCCCTCTCTCACTCCACCTACAGCTCCACGCTCCTCTGTCTGACCCCCAGACCGAGTCACCACCATGTCCATGTGGAAAGGCCAAGACGAGTCCAACGGCGACCAGCTCCAGCCAGACGTGCCTCGCGACGATGGCGCCTCCGGACGCGCCTCTCGCAGAAGCCACGACACTGCGAGGCGTAGCCATGAAGAGCCAACCGAGCGCACTCGCCTGATTGACCGCCCCAGGCCGCCGCCCAACGCAGACGGCTACCTCGATCCCGATGACCCAGCCGTAAGATGCCCACGCGGCAGACATGTGAAATGTAGCACCCGCTAACTCGCACAGGTGTCACCCTACAACCTGTGGTCCGTCCGGGCCATGCGTTATCTGACGGTCCTATTCCTTGTTGTATCTTTCCTGTGGTGGGTGCTGCTGCTCGTGTCCATCTTCGTCTCGCCACCTGGTATGCACAGTCGTGGCTCAGGCTTCTTCGACTTTGCCTACACCTGCCTGACGATTGGTAACCTTCTCGTCGCCGTCATCTTCTTCATCACCCCTGCAAAGGGCCTGCGCATCACCACAGCCATCATCGCACTTGTACTCACCATCGACATGATCATCATCCTCTCGGTTCCCCGCATACGGCTCGAGGAAGGCTGGATCGGCATCGCCAGTGTTGTGTGGGCCGTTGTCATGGCCATCTGGTGCATTCTGACCGACCGCGTCGTCGCCTGGGGCAAGCGCGAGGAGGAAGAACGTCTCACTGGCCGCCCCGAGACGCGCCGCACGCTCAAAGAGTGGATCGCCGTGTCTGTTGCCACGGTGCTGACCGTTGTCTTCATCGTCATTGTCCTTCTCATGACTGGGACCCTTGGATTGCGCGCCAGCGATTCAGGAATCAAGATGTACGGCGACCGCATCCTCGTAGACGGCGACAAGTATGCTGTACATCTCGCCTGCGTCGGCAACGTGACAGAAAAGAAGGGGGTGCGTGAACCTACCATACTCCTCGAGGCAGGCGAGGACCCTCTCGAGTACGACTTCGAGCACTGGGCCTATGCCGCCTACAAGAACGGCACCATCTCTCGCTACTGGTAAGCACCCATCTTACCATCTCGTTCTAAGCTATGCTAACACCCGATCAGCTACTGGGACCGACCCGGATACGCCTTCTCTGACAACGCGCCTTCTCCTCACTCCGCAGGCATGTCCGCCGACGCCCTCAGCGAAGCGCTTGCCAAAGCCGGCGAAGAAGGGCCTTGGATCCTCGTGTCCGCAGGCACCGGCAGCGTAGTCAGTCGCATCTTCAGCTCACGTCACATGAAGCAAGTAACCGGCCTCCTCCTCGTCGACCCACTGCACGAGGACCTCCTGCACCGCCTCTCCAGCCCGAGCCGGGGCTTCCTCCTCTGGGCCTGGGGCATCATCTCACCGCTAGGCACCGTCCGGCTCGCCGGCGCCCTCTTCAAGGGCCGCACGCGCCAGGACCGCGTCTACGGCCGCAACGCCTACCAAGGCGGCAAGTTCATCAAGGCGCAGCTGCAAGAGAACCTCGTCGCCGACTCGCTCACCAAGAGCGAGGTCGTGTCTGCGCGCAACATCCAGACGGCCGACACCCCGCTTGCCATTGTGAGCTCGGGCATCGAGTGCCGTCGCGACGCAGAGTGGGAGCGCAAGCAGAAGGATCTTACCCACCTCACCGAGAACCTTGTTAGCTGGAATGTGGTTAACAAGGCGCCGCACAAGGTTTGGTCCACGCTCAAGGGCAGGGAGGTCATGGAGGATAACCTCCGCGCGCTGATCAAGGCAGCGAGCAAGGTCAATGGGACGGAGGTGTAATATGTGTGTGTGTTTGCGAAAGCAGTGTGTGTGTAAGTGGTTGGGCGGAGGAGTCGTGGGTCGTTTCGTTCGCATACCCTTCTGCGCGGCGCTGTGCGGTCTGATCTGGATACGGGTGGATTGATTTGACTCTTTTTGTCTGCGCTATAATAAGTACATATCGGCCGGCTAAGCGGTAGACAGCCCGGCTCTCTAATACACGTAATACCCTGTCCGTGTCCATGACCAAGTCCGCTTCATCACCACTTTTACGCGTCCAGTAGCAGAAACACGCCTCAACAAGGGAAGCAACCCGATCGGCCCTTTGAATCGAATACATACACATACATCGTACACTCCTGCTCCTCCCATCCTGCATCCTGCATCCCAGTCCACACACCCTACGTATCCATACACACGTCGCACAACAAGCAAGCAACCACCCATCTACCCCATTGCCTTCAAGAAGTTGGCCTCCTTGATGCTCGCGCGGCGCTTGTCCCGCATAGCCTTGTTGAGCTCGCCACGGGCGCCGGCAGCCTCGACGGCGCCGGCAAGCGAGCCGTCGCCGCCCGGCAGGTCGATCGTCTGCTCGTAGATGGGCACCTTGGGCGTCAGCAGCTCCGGGTTCATGGCCTGCTCCTTGCGCAGCCGCTTGGCGGCGAGGCGGCGCTGCTTCTTGGATTTGGCTACGTTGCGTGTTAGCGATGGGTGGCTTCCCTGTATGCGTACACGTCCCCGGACACAGACACAGATACATCCTCTTCCCCCAGAAAAAAGAAAAAATGTGGGAGTGCGCAAGTAAGGAGAGGCTTTCTACTCACAGAACAAATCGCCCATTCCGCCCGCCTCGGCGCTCTTCTCCTGCCTCGACAGAATCGTCCACAGCCACGCCGGATACTCCTCATCGGCCAGCGCCACTGGATCCTGCGCGTTCTTGAGGAAATTCAGCCCCTTGAGCGGCGTGCCCGCCGCGACACTGCTCTTGACGAGCGGCGCGGCCTTTTTCTGCGCCGCCTGCGCAGCGGCCTTTGCGATGGCGGGATCAGGCGACGGCGTCAGCGGCGCGCTGAACGGCTGTGCACCGGCGGCTGTCGACGTCGCGGCGGGGACTCCGTTAGGGCGCGCGGCTGTCTGCGTCGCTTTGTCGGCGGGGATGGGCGTGGCGTTTGCGTTTGCGAGGGGGCGCGAGGTCGAGAGGAAGCGCGGCGGGATGAGGGAAGAGAGCCGCGAGGGGCGCGCTGCGGCGCGTAGGCAGGTTCGGCAGATCATGTTGCGTGTGTGTGTGTGCGTGGGGAGTGATGGCGGCGGAGCGACGGGCGGTGTTTGGACATGGGGATAAGTTTCGGGGAGACGCCCGCGGGGTTTCTCCGGTTCCGGTGCGCTACCTAGGCGGCGGGCTGCGGGCGTGGTGGGATGGTCCTTGGGGACTGTATTGCGGCGGCATGGACTGGGTGCATGTTATGCAGGGCTACTGCTGGTGGGTTGCTGTTGTGTACGGAGATTGCTTTTGTGCCTGCGTCGTGAGAGGGCTTGACGGCTGTTGGAATGTTTACGGTCGTGCATTCACTCGCACTCACCCAGTCGTTTTTTTCAAAGTTACACCGAGTAAGATCGCGATCAAGATTCATGTCAAGTTCAGAGGTATATGTCTTATTTTTGAGTATGTACTGCTGTAGCACAACAAACGATCCGTCCTACTCAATCATCCCAGCTCTGTAACGAGCGCACGCCGTTCTTTCGGGTATGCATAAACAAAAAGAAATCGTAAAGAAGGAAACGGAGACAGAGTCTCCAGGCCTGACAAGGGTCTTCCAAAAAGCCAACTCGTCCTATGCAACCTTGCATGGAAAAAAGATTATGGTAATGAGTGATAAGAATGAGAGCTGTTAATATATACACGAAAGCGGTGTCATCAGAGGTATCAAACGCAGCTGACAAAAGGGAACCAGTTGTTAAAACACATCGAAGAAGGTACGGTTGTCGGCGCAGATCCAGGTTAGATCCAGGCCATGGGTGCTGCCTTGGGAGCGCCGAATCGACTGCTGAACAAGGGCTGGATCTCGGCGAGGTATTCGGCTGCGCAGAAGGCGGCCAGGTTGCGCTGGCGCATGATGGAGATGTCTTGCTCGGCCTCGGCGCACCGTGTTACGTTGCTGAACTCCTCGACTGCCTCGTTGAGCTGCTCCAGCTCGCGGCCGAACGGATGCGCCTCTTCTTCGATTGTCACCTTGAACATGTCCACAGACTTTCGCTGCTCCCGCGAACTCCGCTGAGGGCCCTGGCTTGACTTGGAGGGCAGGTTCTGCATTGATCGCTTCTGCGCCAACTGGACGTGCGCTCGCTTGCTGTGCGAGAGGGCTCGAGAAGGGATTGCTGGAACGGGCTCGGTTGGCTGTTCCATGACCTGCTGGATGCTGTTTGTCGAGGCAGACTTTCGCAGTTGCTTTCCAGTGGGCGAGGGGAAGTAGCCAGACAAGTGATTTGGCGCAGGCGAGGTAGGCGACGACCCCACTGATGACGCATCAGTGAGAGTGTCTCGGGACGAACCATCCGAGGAAACGCGCGACCTGACGCTGTGGTCTGAGTCGTCCGCAGACATGGGAGACAGTACGAGGGGCGATGTCTTGATCTTCATGCTTGAGATATCGGGCGCGTCGTACACGAGGGTGTTTGTGGTGGAGATGAGAGCAACGGGCAGCGAGATCTTGGTGCGGTCGATCTGCAGCGAAGGGTTCCTGGTGCTCTGGCTCCTCTTTGGCGACGACATCTGTTCAGTCGACTCTGTGCGCCGGATGCGCTTGGTCATGGCACGTGCGAGCGACATGTTGGCGGATTAATTCAGACGGAATTTACGAATATTGCGAAATGGGTCCAGAGAGTCGGTTCGTAGGGCCGGTAATTCGTGGCGTAAACGCAGTTGGATACTGGTTGATGTATCTGCAGGAATGCGGGGATGGCCGGATAAAGTGCTGCGACGAGAAAGCACAATACGTAGATATCGATGTCGATGGGCGAGAGAGCGCTAGCGAGGCTGAAGACGACTGTTGTACAGTTTGGAGAGGATTTCGAGAATGTATCACGCTGCAACTCGGAGTGTTGTGTCGGGGACGCGTGCACCTTCGGCGTGTAACGGGGTCGTTCGGGGATGCCTTGTGATACCTGGGGTGGCGAGTGATCGGTGACTAATGAAAGAGACCGAAACGCAGGAGGATGGAGGGTGATGATCGAGGCTGGTTTATATGTTTGGATGCGTTGTTACTGGCTGGCAGCGCGGGCGGTTAAAGGGACAAGGAGTGGGTGGTGAATGATAGTATGTCAAAGAACGTAGGGAGAGTCCAGCTGGAAGTGTCGTAAGGAGTGTCGACACCGGGCCGTGACAAAGAGAGAGCGGATGTAGCAACAAAGCCAACAAGTCGAGCAAAGGGATGGAGGATGAAGGGAAGAAAAGGACCTGATCTGGCGTGGAAAAGCTAATCGCGCCAGCGTCAAGCCGCGTCGCCTTGTCTCTGGAAGATTGGGTCAATGATGGACGGGGGTGGAGCCAGCGAACCGCCATCGGCCAGCGAACCGCAGCGCCGCGCGAAGCCTGGAGCAGTCGGAATAGGCAACGGCCCAGCCGAGCAGGGCCTAGCCGCGTATGCCGTTTCCCAGCGGACGAATCGGCGGCGGCAGCGTGGACATGGTTGACGCGAATGTGTCGCAGGTAAACTGGGGTGTTGCTGTGCCGTGTGTTGGTGGGCCACTAAGAGGCGGTCGTTTCAACAATTCGAGTCGTACCCCAGGGACCAAATCCTCAGCTTGATGAAAAGGGACCACGGCGGCATTGACGGAACGAGATTGAGCACCGACATGTGGCCGGAGCATCGTCAGTCGGCGACCGTGGGAGTACATGGTAGGTGTAGGTGGGAGCTGAAGTCGCCATGAGCAACTCGCCTATCGGCTGCCCCGGCCCACGTAGAGTGCGTCGACAAGCAGAGGAACCGTGGTTGAGTGTTGAGCCACCAGCGGCGTCGTCGGCGAGGGCTAGAGGTCCCACGTAGCGCCTCAGCTGCACGCTCTCTCAATGTCGCACGCTGTACCTTGCAGGCGACGCAGGCGGCTCAGGTCGTGCCACGCCAATAAGCAGACCTCAGCGTGCAAGGAGACTGCCCTGCGAGCCGCCCTCACCCTCTCATCGCGTGCAGTTTCGAAACATTGAGGCCAAAATAGGCCCGCGACCAGAACCTGACGCAGCGTCTCCACATGGCCTCCGGCCTGTCCCACCTAATGAATGATCTGCCGCTTGGATGCCTCGCGAAGGTGCATGTCGCTTCTGCAGGTCAGTAGTCAGCCAGACTTGCCCAAGACATGTGCCATTGCCATGTGCCATGTCCAGATGCCCTCGCCGACCAGCTCGTCAAGGCGACAGGCGGGGTACTCGGCAAATTGTTGCAAGGCGGGTCGTCGATCAGTTGCCAGAGAGTTAGATGAAGGATCGGTGGAGGCGAGGGCCCGAGCGAGCGAGGAGGATCTCTGAAACACGTGCGTCGTCGTGGGGCAGAGGCCATGCGAACTCATCATGAGTCGTGGGCAACGTTGCAAGGTAGTCAAAAGGAATCTAGCCACCCACACCACTGACGCACGCTTGAGACGGCCTGGCACCGCCTGCGTAGACTCGGGGACGAATGCCTGGGGCCTGTAACCATGGCGCATCATGGGTGCTTTCTTTTGTGTTGGAGCTGCTCACTCAATCAATCTAATCAATCTGGGTAGTTGACCGACTAGGTATATCAACAGCATAGGTATTTCCACGTCATGCACCTTTTTCATCGAGCCTTGGGTATCTACTCCTCCATCGACTCCCAGCCCTTCTCCAAGCCCTCTCCCTCTCCCTCGCCGTCGTCGCTCTCGCCCTCGTCCGTGTCCGAGTCTGTGTCCGACTCTTCCAGACCAACGAGGCGCTCCTTGACCTCGCCCCTCATGTGGGGTACCTTGGTCGCAAACGCAGCGCGCACCGCGGCGTTTGTGCTCGTGTCCCAGATCTGCACCGAGCCTTTGCTTCCAGCCACGGCAAGACGGAATCCGACCTCGTTGTCGGGGGCAAACGAAGTCGAAAAGACCCTGCCTACGCCAATGTCCCGCGACACTACCATGCTAGGCCCGCTCTCCTGCACGTTCCACAGTTTCACCTGCTTGTCGGTTGAGCCGGTGACCAGGAAGCCGGGGATCACTGGGTTGATGTCAAAGGACGAGACGGACTCGTCGTGGGCCTGGAGCACCCAGGTGGGTTTCGACGCAGAAGGGTCTGCTGGCGCGTTACGCGTATCGTGGTAATGGATCATGCCGTTCTCGGTCGCAACCTGCATCGGTCAGTGAGGGATTGGTGACGAATCGGGCTGAGTACGTACGTAGAAATAGTTGGGGTCGTGAGGGTTCCATCGAACCGTCTCGACATCACTCTCGACACCCCATCGGGGTGCCTTGGCGTCTGGTGCACGCATGTCTGCGGCAACAACGGTGCGGTCGTAACTTCCACTTAGCAGGACCGTCGATTCGACCGGGTGCCATGCGACTGAGCAAACCTTGTCTGTGTGGTACGTGTAGGACTTTGCGCACTTTGCCGTGTTCAGGTCCCACAGTTTGACAGTCTTGTCGGCCGACGACGAAGCCAGAAGGTTCCTGTGCTGGCGGTTGGCGGCGAGCGAGAGGACAGAGTCGACGTGGAAGTTGTCGTTGGCCTTCTTCGACTTCTTCTTCTTCTTCTTGGGCTTGTCGGCGCTGGCATCCTCGGCACCTTGGCCAAGTACGGCGTCGGGGTACATGCTGTCGACAACGTCCAGGTTCCAGAGCTCAATGTCGGGGTCCATGGTGCCGATGGCGACAAAGTTGCCACGATCGGTGCTCGACGCCGCCGACTTGCCCACGGGCAGGTCGAGCCACTCGACTGCCAGCGGGATGGCGGGCAGCATGATGTCGTGGTGAACGTAGAGGTTGTCGGCCTCGTCCTCGTAGACGTAAACCTCGAGATGGGCGACCTCGTCCTCGATGCGACCAGCCAGGACCAGGTTGTCGGTGGCCAGAATCTGCAGCTCCTCGCGCTCCTCCTCGTCCTCATCTTCGCCGCCCTGCATGGTGATGTAGGGGTCCTCCTCGTCGTTCTCATGGAAGACGAGGTTGTTGGCGTTGCCAAACATGGCCATTGTGTCGCCAGCGGCGTCGTCAACCTCGTCGTCGTAGTGCTCGAGGTCGTATTCCTTGAGGTCGTCGTCGACGTCATCGTGGTCTTTGGCGCTGGCCTTGGAGACGCCGCCAGCAGAGCCGCTGCTCTTGGTCTTCTCCTCGGCTTGCGCCTCCTCGAGCTCTTCCTTTGCGTCGTCGAGCTGCAACTTTGCAAGCTGCGAGATGCGCTCGTATTCGTCCTCGTCGAACTGGTACTTTTTGGGGAAGGGCGCCGCAAAGCCGCGCGGCACCCACGTTGTCGCTGTGATCATGGACATTGTGGTGGTGGTGTCGTGGGAGTCGTGGCGCAGACGACGTGTGCTGCGTGTTCGAGTTGGCGGGGCTTGAACTTTTCTGAACTTTTTGCGCTTGGACGTTGAAGTCGTTTTTAGCGTGCGGACCTCCGCGTACCTCAACTCCATGTACCAGACGTCGCCCACCGCCCGCTGCGCATACCCACACCCACACCACTCCCGCCCGCCTCACATCCAAGCCCACAGCCGCCATGGAGCGCAGCCACAGCCCAAAGCGACGCAAGCTCGATCCAGAAGAATACCACATCATCCCGCAGCCAAAATTCCGCAAGCCAAACCGCCCCCGCGATGCGCCGCGCGCTGGGCCCGATGTCCATCAGAAGTCGTTCGAGGGCCCAGAGCCGCTCGTTGAAGAGCTCGACTCAATGGCGCTGGACCGCGACTGGTATGGAGGCGAGGAGAACGGCCACACGTTTGGCGACGACTCGCACAACCCTTTTGGCGGCACCGACACGACATGGCTCGACGCTCAGCGCGAGGCGGCCCTGACCGAGAAGAAGCAGAACAACCGCGCTAGCATGCGCGCACAGCAGAAGCAGAAGGATGTCGATGCTTGGGAGACGAACCGTATGCTGCAGTCTGGCATCGCCCAACGTCGCCACTTTGACGACGACTTCGACGACGATGAGGAAGCCACCCGCGTACACATCCTCGTGCACGACCTCAAGCCGCCCTTTCTCGACGGCAAGCGCGTCTTCACCAAGCAAATCGAGCCGGTGCCCGCTGTGCGCGATCCGCAGAGCGACATGGCCGTCTTCAGTCGCCGTGGCAGCCGAGTCGTCAAGGAGAAGAGGCAGCAAAAGGAGCGGCAAAAGCATGCGCAAGAGGCAACGAGTGCCAAGGGAACAACCTTGGGCAATATCATGGGCGTCAAAGAGGAGGACACGGACAGCGCTGCTCCTATGCCCG
Source organism: Neoascochyta sp. HWLR27 (assembly GCA_019775935.1). Taxonomy (NCBI): domain Eukaryota; kingdom Fungi; phylum Ascomycota; class Dothideomycetes; order Pleosporales; family Didymellaceae; genus Neoascochyta; species Neoascochyta sp. HWLR27. The sequence goes on from WODD01000243.1 coordinate 213,184, forward strand.
ATGACGCCGAGAAGAATGGCAACAGCAAGTTCGCCCAACATCTAAGCAAACAGGAGGGCGCGAGTAATTTTAGCAAGAGCAAGACACTCAGCGAACAGAGACAGTATCTTCCGGCTTTTGCCGTTCGAGAAGATCTTCTGCGTGTGATTCGAGACAACCAAGTTACCATTGTCGTCGGCCAGACCGGCTCTGGAAAGACAACTCAGCTGACTCAGTTTCTCTACGAGGATGGCTATGGAAAGCAAGGTCTGATTGGGTGCACGCAGCCTCGTCGTGTTGCAGCCATGAGTGTTGCGAAGCGTGTGAGCGAAGAAATGATGGTCAAGCTCGGTGGCCTAGTCGGCTACGCCATTCGGTTCGAGGACTGTACTAGCAAAGAAACAAAGATCAAGTACATGACCGACGGTGTACTCCTACGAGAGTCTTTGGTTGAGCCAGATCTGGACAAGTACTCTTGCATCATCATGGACGAAGCTCACGAAAGAGCGCTGAACACTGATGTGCTGATGGGTCTGATCAAGAAAGTCCTGGCTCGCAGGAGAGACCTCAAGTTGATCGTCACATCTGCCACGATGAACTCTGAGCGCTTCTCCCGCTTCTACGGAGGCGCCCCCGAGTTTATCATTCCTGGACGCACCTTCCCTGTCGACATACAGTACTCTCGATCACCTTGCGAGGATTATGTTGACAGTGCCGTCAAACAGGTGCTTGCGATTCATGTGTCGCAAGGCCCGGGCGATATTCTTGTTTTCATGACTGGTCAAGAAGACATTGAAATCACCTGTGAACTTGTCGCAGAACGGCTGAGGCTTCTCAATGACCCTCCCAAGCTCAGCATTTTACCAATCTATAGTCAAATGCCTGCCGATCTGCAGGCCAAGATCTTTGAGCGAGCTGCACCTGGCGTTCGCAAGGTCATTGTAGCCACCAATATCGCCGAAACGAGTCTAACAGTCGACGGAATCATGTATGTCGTCGATTCTGGGTTTTCTAAATTGAAGGTGTACAACCCTAAGATGGGCATGGACACTCTGCAAATTACGCCAGTGTCGCAGGCCAATGCCTCTCAGCGCGCTGGTCGCGCTGGACGAACGGGCCCCGGAAAATGCTTTCATCTCTACACCGAGCGAGCATTCCGAGACGAGTTCTACATCCAAACCATTCCCGAGATCCAAAGAACGAATCTAGCGAATACTGTGCTTCTACTCAAGTCGCTTGGTGTTAAGGATTTGCTTGACTTTGACTTTATGGATCCGCCGCCACAAGATACCATTACGACGTCTCTCTTCGATCTCTGGGCTCTTGGCGCATTGGACAATATTGGAGAGCTTACGCCACTCGGTCGCACCATGACCGCTTTCCCAATGGATCCGTCGCTTGCAAAACTCATCATCACAGCCGTCGAGTACGGGTGCAGTGAGGAGATGCTGACGATCGTCTCCATGCTTTCCGTTCCTAGCGTCTTCTATAGACCCAAAGAGCGGCAGGAAGAGTCAGATGCGGCGCGTGAGAAGTTCTTCGTGCCTGAATCGGACCATCTCACACTCCTCCACGTGTATACACAGTGGAAAGTGAACGGCTATTCTGACGGCTGGTGTCTGCGTCATTTCCTGCATCCAAAGGCACTTCGCCGAGGCAAGGAGATTCGCGACCAGATCCACGACATCATGGAGAAGCAGAAGATGCCACTAATCAGCTGCGGCACGGACTGGGATGTTATCCGAAAATGTATCTGTTCAGGTTACTACCATCAAGCTGCCAAGGTCAAGGGTATTGGAGAGTACATCAATTTGCGAACAAGCGTCACTATCCAGCTGCACCCGACCAGTGCTCTCTACGGCCTTGGTTATCTCCCCGATTACGTGGTCTACCACGAATTGATCCTGACCTCCAAGGAATACATGTCATGCGTTACGTCTGTCGACCCACACTGGCTCGCCGACCTGGGAGCTGTCTTCTATTCAATCAAAGAAAAAGGCTATTCCGCGCGGGACAAGCGGGTCACAGAGAAAGAGTTCAACCGGAAGGCTGAGCTCGAGGCGCAAATGGCCGAAGACAAGGCGAGAGAAGAGCGGCGGATAGCAGAAGAGGAGAACGGGCCGTTGATCAAGAAGCCGGGACTTGTCAACAAAGCGAAGAACACAAGCGATGGTCTTGTGAAGAGGCCTGTCATCGGCATGAAGTCAAAGTTCAAGCGGCGTTGATACTGTTTTGGGGTAGCCGCTAGCCCTCGTTTGCTCGAATGGACCAGTGGCATATGCACCACGCCTGACACTTCAAACTGGGGAGCTTTACGCAGACCAGTGGGGAACTTTTGAATCTCGGTTACATCACTTCCCGCTCAGAACTGGACCCTTATCATTTCGAAGCGATCGATACGACGGTTAGACAATTAAATAGCTCACGAGTTTGCGTATAAAAGTCTTCGCGGGCGTTGTTCGATCGACAACCGTCGGCCCACCAACTCCACCGCTCATACAATGTTTGCTTTTGCTTGGCAACGGTCTTGCCGTGCCTCAAATTGACGAGTGGCAGGCCGGCGTTCGCGTGGGACGCAGGTGCATGTTTCGCTAATGAGCAAAAAGCAAACTGTCAAACAACGTGTGTTCATGCTCGCCGAACTCGTTCCTTCGGACACGTTGGGATAGGTGCGTGCCCCAGTAGCACCACACTCTAGTCATCCTGGGCAGGGCAGGGGCTCAATTTGCCCCCCGGCCCCATTGTAAGCTTGCGCTTCTGCTACGCGTTAGGGTGTCTGGCTAAGGTGCGGAAGAGGGTGGTTGGTAGCCGTTACCATGACGGGCGTCTTGCTTTTTCAGTCGAGTTTCCACATGCAGTGCCCACAGCAAGAACTTGTACTACTCATAAGACCAGGAGGGTGCTCTTCGTCGTTTGGCCCCGATGCACTTATGCCTGTCCCTTTTCTTCTTCTCCAGCTTCTTCCCCACTTCTAGTCTATTTTCTGTTGTCTCTAATGCAGTGTCTCGCCTAGAAGGCCTCAATCTGTAATCATGGTCCTGGATATCATGGATCTGCCTGCGCTGGCGCCGCCAGAGGGCGTCGTGCCTAACTTCGAGAACCCGGATAGCCTGCGGCAACCGGAGCTGGCTGTCATCCAACTCATAGTTGCTACCCTGGCGGTGGCCATCAGAATTTTCACAAAGCACTACATTGTGCGCAAGATGCTGGTTGAAGACTGTAAGCTTGCTCCGCCAAACCGATACGTAGCTGCGTACTAATATACATATCAGACTGGCTGCTGGTGGCTTGGTTCTTCTTCATAGGATTCCAGGTCATAGCTTTCAAGCTCGAGGACCTTCCCCTGGGTGTGCACCAGTGGGATATTAAGATCGGAAGGGCACTTGAGATGGCAAAGGTACTTTCGCTCTTGCCTACCCACTCCCCGGCCTCCCACTGACGATAGTGTAGTTCTTCCACTTTACCGTTGGGATATACGCGCTTGTCATTATCCCACTCAAAGTTGCCATCATCCTGCAGATCCGACGCATATTCACACCACTGGGCCATTCGTCCCGTTCCCAAAGGACCCTTCGCTGGGTCGTTGACCTTTTTTTAGTCTTGAACGTCCTTTTTTACATCACTCTTGTGCTGTTCCAGTTTTTGGTGTGCCAGCCGCTGGAAGCAGCCTGGAACCCATTCATACCTGGAAAGTGCCTTCCGGATCGCTTTATCATGCACATAATTTCGGCGGCCATCAACACAGCCAGCGATCTCATCCTCATTTTGCTCCCACAGCCGGTTATTTGGAGCCTTAACATGGACTGGAGGCGCCAGGTGGGCCTCAGCGCCGTCTTCCTCGTCGGTGGAGCGTACGTACCTCCAAAAAATGTTGTTGTATTACTAGTCTAACACGCCATAGGGCTTGCGCCGCTTCAGCTATCCGCCTATATCACTCTGTCCTTCTTTACTCGGCAACCGATCAGACGTACCGCGGCGCGCTCATGGGCAAATGGGCTGAGCCCGAGCTCACGTTTGGGTTTCTTGTCGTCTGTCTGCCTGTGGTTCCCACATTTTTCAAGCACATTTGCCAGAAGCCTGCAATACAGAAGCTGTTTGGCTTCTTCTCGAGACACAAGGCTATCTCCACACAATCTGATCGGACAGAGAATAGCAATCACGCTGCGACAATAGGAAGCGGATCGACGGACCAAAGCGTGCGGAGGAAGATGAGGGACATGGACATTGAGTTCGCAGAATTGACGCGACCAGACTCGCGCGAGGACATGTCAAGTCGCGACGGCGGCTCATTGCAAGAGGAATGGGATGAACGGGACAAGAATACACGTGACGGAGGCAAGTCTTCCGAAGAAGAATGTATAACTGTATAGATTTACGAATGATTGAACGCGGCATGCGCTGGTCGAGCTGTGCCTTCCTACACCTTCACACTCACAACTCCCCTGTCTTGCAGAAAAAAACTTGACCCGCCGCACCAGTTATCGCCTCGCATCCAATTAGTTTATACTCTGTATCCGTTTTGAGGAACAAGCAAATGACACAGACACCTCGGTAAAGCTCGGAAAAGTGGGCGTTGAGAAAAAGCAACGCGAGAGACACGGGGTGTGAATGGCTGCCGAGGCCAGAGCAGAAGTCGCGGGCAGCATTTCCCGTTCCCAATGCATGTTAATAAGCAGTCGAGCACTGTCTATAACCGGTTTCATTGCAAGTACCTTGCATACCTAGGTATCTGGCCAAGTCGTCGATATCCCGACCAGCAGCGCAAGAAGCATCGGAGAACAGCACCTCGCACAGACTCAACGTTGGCACGCCATGACGCAAAGCAAAGTACCGCGCGCACCATCTGCCGTCGGCACCGAGTAAACCAACGCTCATGGCGAGCCAGCTGTTTGGGGCGTCCATCAGACGAGCGGGCCACAGCTGTTCGGGCCGTTGCCAGGGCTGGGGCAGGGGCTGCCTGCTTTGACGTCAGTTCCCTGCCTGGTGTGCATGTTTTCCGAGTCGTCTGCACAGTCCGTCTACCCAGGGATTGACTCGTGCGATATACCTTTTTGCTTGTTTATTACTATACTCGGTAGCCTTTAACAACTACCGTCCGTTACCCCTCATCCCCGCCCCGCCAAGTGCGAATGCGGAGCGGGTCAACTGCGGCTCCAACATGGACGAGCTCGTCACGAGGTGCATACGCGGAGAAAGAATGACATAGCTACATCTTGGGGTCGTGATTTTTGGATAATGTGTCGCAATTGGTGCTTAGGTATTTAAACTGGCCTTGTCGCTTTTCTTGGATGATCCGCATTGACTCTTCCTGATCGCTGACGAGGGTCTTCACCTGTCAAACAAAAAAAAGCAAGCAACATGCGGTCCTGCAATCTGCTGGCGCTCGGCATTGCGCTATTCACAGATCCCTCCTTCGCTCAGGGATACACAAATGAATCCGAGGTCCCTCTTTATGGCCAGAGCCCACCCGTGTATCCTACTCGTAAGCTGTCCACAGTACACGTACTCGCTGGTCCATCTCTGACGCTCTCCTCCCAGCTCAAGGAAATGGCTCGACGTCGTCCACGTGGGCCGCTGCGTATGCTCGTGCCAGAGGCCTAGTGGCCCAATTGACTCTGGAAGAGCAGTCCAATCTTACCCACGGTGTCACAGGCCCCTGCGTCGGACAGACCGGTGCAGTGCCACGCCTGAATATCCCTGAGCTCTGCTTTGCGGACGCTCCGGATGGCATTAGAGGACAAGAGTTTGTGTCGTCATTCCCCGCAGGGATCCATCTGGGCGCTACTTTTGACTCTAATCTGATGCTCAAGTATGGCTCGGCGCTTGGGAGAGAGTATCGCGGAAAGGGTATTCACGTGGCGCTCGGTCCATTCTTGGGGCCACTGGGTAGAGTGGCAAGAGGCGGACGTAACTGGGAGGGCTTGGGTGCTGATCCGTACCTGGCGGGAATCGGAGGGGCCATGATTACCAAGGGAACACAAGAGGCTGGTGTCATTGCGACACCCAAGGTATGTGGGGTGTTTGTTTCAAGATGGCCGTGACTAACAGAATTCAGCACTGGCTTGCTCAGGAGCAGGAGTACAGGCGCAGGCCTGGAGAGGAAGGCGAGGCTGTTTCCTCCAACATCGATGACCGAACGCTCCACGAGCTCTATGCGTGGCCTTTTATGGATTCGCTCCGAGAGGGCGCTGCCTCGGTCATGTGCTCCTACCAAAGAATCAACAACTCTTATGGGTGTCAAAACTCGGCTCTTATGAATGGAATCCTGAAGATCGAGCTCGGATTTGAAGGGTTTGTCGTATCCGATTGGGACGCCCAGCATGCGGGTGTCGCGTCTGCCAACGCTGGTCTCGACGTCGTTATGCCTGTTCCAAAGTTTTGGGGAGACAACCTGACTGAGGCTGTAAACAACGGCTCAGTCTCAGCAGAGAGACTTGACGATATGAACGCGCGGATGTTGGCTGCCTACTTCTACCTGAACCAGGACAAAGACTTCCCCGATAATGCTGTCTTCCCTTTCAACGTACAACACCCTATCGTTGACGTCCAGGAAGACCACGCTTCGCTGATCAGGGAAATCGGAGCCGCAGGAACCGTGCTGGTCAAGAACACCAACAACACTCTCCCGCTGCGCAACCCGCGCTTCCTGAACATCTACGGGTACGACGCTGAAATCAAGTCGACGCCGTGGAACAACCCGTCACGATTCGGTGGCGGCTACGAAGAGAATTTCGGCTGGTCGACTCTCAACGGGACCCTGATCACAGGCGGTGGCTCCGGCTCCAGTACACCACCGTACGTGATCAGTCCGTTCAAAGCACTGCAAGACCGTGTCATCGCCTCTCGCGGCACCGTCCGCTGGGACTTCGACAGCGTGAACCCGACTGTCTACGCCAACGCCGACGCCTGCCTCGTCTTCATAAACGCCTACGCATCCGAGAGCTTCGATCGCACATCACTCACAGACGCCTTCAGCGACGAGCTCGTCTCGAACGTCGCCACAAACTGCAGCAACACCATCGTCGTCATCCACTCAGCCGGCATCCGCCTCGTCGACCCCTGGATCGACCACCCCAACATCACCGCCGTCCTGTTCGCCGGCCTTCCAGGCCAAGAGAGCGGAAACGCCATCGCCGACGTTCTCTACGGCGACGTCAACCCGTCTGGCCGCCTCCCCTACACGGTCGCGCGCAACGAAGCAGACTACGGCGACCTCCTGAACTCAACCACAGACGACTCAACCCCCGCCTTTCTGCAGTCCGACTTCAAAGAAGGCCTGTACATTGACTATCGCGCCTTTGACGCGCACAACATCACGCCTCGCTATGAATTCGGCTTCGGCCTCAGCTACACGTCTTTCGCCTACGGCAACCTCAGCGTGTCGCCCGCCGCAGACGCAAACACGGCTCGCTTCCCCGACGCAAACACGCCTGTCGTCCAGGGCGGACACCCCGCGCTATGGGATGTCTTGTTCCGCGCGACTGTCCCCGTAACCAATGCGGGCGATGTCGCGGGTCACGAGGTCGTCCAGCTGTACGTCGGCGTGCCGACTGCGCCGGTAAGGCAGCTGCGCGGCTTCACGCGCGTGGGGCCGCTCGCACCCGGCGAGACGGTGGATGTCGAGTTTGAGCTTACTAGACGTGATCTCAGCGTGTGGAATGTCGAGCATCAGGCGTGGGAGCTGCAGAGGGGAGCATTTAAGGTTTGGGCTGCTGCGAGTAGTCGTGATTTGAGGGCGCATGTGGGGGTTACGGTGGGGTGAAGGTGGTTGGTGTGTGTTGATAAATGACTTATGAATTACGAGACGCCGTATATGATCATGAACTTTTCTGCTGAGTCGTTCCATTGATCAGTGGAACTAATGCATCTGACTCCTTCGAATCTCGCAATTTCCTATTCCCTGTATGTACAAATTTCATACCGCGTTAATCCCACGGTCCAAATCCTTGCTCTTTCCGCGCTCACTACCATCGTCGCTTTCAGAATCGTCCAATAGCCCGTTCCAAGCTTCGTCGTCTATACTGTCTGCTTCCTCCTCCTCTATGTCAGTGGCTCTGCTGACCTTGACATTGACAAACAACACCCATAGTCCGAGATCATACGTGATCCTGCATGTGCCTGTTGCAAGGAACGCGATCCAGAACATCTTGTTTCCAGAGAGCAGCCCAGTGACTGTGGGCCCGACGCTCATCGCTAGCGTGCGCACCATGCTCGTGATGCCCATGGCACCTGTTCTCTCCTCAGGCTTCACGACTGCAGCGATGAAAGCGGTCCGGGGGGCTTGGTCCATGCTGTTGAGTGCGGCGCGGAACAGCATGATGCCGATGGTGGGCCCGACGGTGCGTGGTAGTGGGATGAATGCGCTGGCTATCGAGGACGGGAGATGCGTGAAGACCATCGTGTTGATGAGGCCAATTCTTTTTGCGAGAGGGCCCGCGAAGATGGCGCTGAATGCACATAGGAACTGCGAGGCTGAGGTGATGTCGCCGAGCGTGGCTTTGGAGACGTGGAACTTCTGCTCCACGTAGTAGTTCATCAGTGAGTATGGTGTCATTCCATCTGCGAGGGAATCAATCGCTAGGAGGATCCAGAGCTTAAACATGATGGAGCGTGTTGACTTGGAGATCTGACTGAAGTAGCTCTGCTTCTTTGCTGGTGCAATTCGGATGTCCTCTCGTCGTTCTGCGCGCTCGCGGTCGTTGTCGAGCCCGTCGGTAGTGCTTGGTGTCATGGCTTCGAGCAACACTTCCTCTTCCTCTCCTTCTGAGCTGCTTCGTCCTCGCTCTTTCATCTCCATGCGTCTCTCGCCCGCGGCCTCGCACCTCTCGCTCAGCCCAAGACAGAGGATACTTCCAATGATGCCAAAAGCTGCATACGCCCAGAAAAGTGCGTGGTATGCCTTGGTTACATTGTGTCTTTTTTCGAGGGCATGTACCACTCGTCCCGCAACTTCAGCACCGACTGCGCCTGCCATTGTGGTTGCCGTGATATACCAGGAAAGAACGTCGCTTCGTGTGTTGTCGTCTGTCAGCCCGCTGAGAATGCTTTCTTCCACAGCTCGGAAAGGTCCACAGTCTGCACCAGTGACGCTGATGATTCCAAAGACAGCTGCGATCAGAAGTATCCAGAAATTCTCAGACAGTGCAAACACAACGCCAGAACAAGCCATCATGATGCTTCCGCCGAAGAGAATCCTCCTCCGGCCCAACTTGTCTGCCACAAGCGTCAAGAGTAGCGATAACAGCACATCGCCCAATAGAGTCAATGTCATGAAAATGCCGATTCGCGAGTCGGGAAACTTGAGAGAGGCGAAGAACAGAGCCAGGATCAAGGATGGGATTCCAGAAGTGAACATGCGCAAGGAGCGCAGAGTAATGATGATGTACGCATCTCGACCGACTGCTCGTAACGAGGTGATACCGAGGAAACCTGCGAGACGTGGTACGACAGGAAGAGGCATCCCGTCAGCGTTCTGACGGCGCGGAGAGCCTTTAGGGTAGTCAATGAAGCCGGGATCAAAGCGATTGCCTTCAGTGGATGGACAAGATCTCACACTCAAGATAAGGGCAGGTGTGAAGAAAGACGGTCGAGAAAAGGTAGAAGAGATCAAAGATGAGCCTCAGCGGCTGATGTCACATGCCATACTGCATTAGCTGGCGTTATATCCACGTATGATACGTCGATATGCTGTGGCGTCTCTACAGCGAGGAAGCGGCACATTGTTGACTGCCGTCCAGGTGTCGCGTGCTGCTGCCCCGAGTGTGACTGTGACCCCGCATGGCTTTTCCGTGTCTCTTTTTTCTCGCTTTTCCGTGCACTTTTCCTTGAGCTTTTCCGCGCGCTTAGTAATACATAGGCACGCATCAGACATGGTACCCGTCGAATAGTCTCTTGCTCGGATTTGGCCGCCCGTGATTTTGGATACTCACGCAGATACACGCTTTGCTGAAAGTATGGCACCCGTAGAGGTCCGTCGAATAGTGCTAGATCCCGTCACTATGGGAGGATGTTTGATGTGCACGATTTCGAGGCATCGGCCCAGCGCACTCACGCCGAAGGATTGTGAGTTGTAATGTTTAGCAAGTAGTTGGATGCAGGAACAGGTATGAAGAACACAGACTTATAGATGCCTAGGTGCGGTTTGGCAGGGAAAGTCACTCTACCTGCCATGAAGGCATGTCGACCATCCCAAAACGAAGCTCCACCTTACTCTCATGGTTTACTTGCGAGACTGCCAACTTGAGCCAAAGTCGTCTTTGATCAAAGTGGCAGTACAACAGCCGACCGGGAATCGTGAGTGTTGATGATCCCAAGACGCCAGCAAGCCTTCGAGGAGAGTTCGGTGTTGAGCCACTACCCTGGGTGCTGGCTTCCATATCCGAGAATTTCCCGTGGTGGTTCGTTGCCAGCCAAGCGGGCGTCGTCAACAGTTCCATTCATTTCCCCATTTAAAGAAGAGGGTCTCTGGTGTAGTGGCGTGCTGCTTGTGCCTGAGGGTCGACAATCCTACGTTGCCACGCCACGGAGGCAACTATCGTGATGTCCCTGATACCCCATATTTATGAAGATGCATTCCCCATTATTTCTGCCCCGTCTGTGATCCATAAGCCTATTATGGAAAACGTGCGGAGAGTGGATGCCAGCTTCTGGGTATGGGTTCTTTGAGTTCTCAAGTAACTAGGTAGCTTAGGGCCAATCAAGATATAGCGTGGTGGCTTATCCATCCCGCACTCGGGCAAACCCACAGTTCAGATTTATTTCTGCCAACTTATCCGCCCGACTTTGTCCTCCATCAGGCCGTCTGGACCAGAAGGAAGGGCAGCTAGACCCCGCCGAAGCTCCACAGCAACCACAGTTGGAGCACTCGCCAAACAATGCTGGTGTCTTCCACAGAGTGATATCACGTCACTGGCGCCGGTCCACTAAACACAGAGCCGCATGCGTACGCACCTGCAAGGCTGGCACGATCCAGCTTGGCGGCGTGCGAGGTCGGCAACGGCGAGGGACACTGAAGCCTTTGGGAGTGTGAGGCTGTAGCGGCAGTTGAGACGTGGACTGCCGGAATTAACAGTACGATATCCGCGGAGCGAACTTCGCAGCACTGCATGCTGCCCAAGAGCCATTGATGGGGTCCGGAGACCCAAATCGTTCGCGCCACGGCAAGTCGACATCTTTGCATCAGAGCACGCAATACCGGACCCGCTCTGGCGTCTTCTGCCATTGGGCACTACGCTGAGCAGTTAGCGACCATCAGATCCTTAATGCCCCATCCCTGTCAAGCCAAACCGCCCGGCCATGCAGGTTTGAAGTATTCGGTCATCCATCTCCGGCCGTTGGGCATTTGGCATCATGATAGAGTCCATAATTATCTGCTTGTTTGGCATGTCCACTACATTATGTCACTTGTCTTAGCCTAGCTCCAGGGAAGGGCGGCTTCTCCAGGGTGATCTTCGATGGGTTTCTGACCAATCTTCCCGGTCACCTATCTTACTTACACCAGTCTCTACCCGTGTGTGCCAGCTCAGGGATCGGCCTAACACCCTCGTTTCGTCCTCGAATTGTTGTATTCGACCACCTCTATCACGCAATTTACCGCCGCATCAAGCAATTTAGAGGCGTCCAACAAGCCTTTGGCCCTCCATTCACCACCCCCTTCACCCCCGAACTCGCCTGCATAGGTCCCGAGATCAGATTCGACCTGCAGCCACTATTGGCGGACCGACCCTCCATCACCTGCCATTGCGGCCTTTCTGTCCCTACGTCAACATATAGCCGCCTAGACTCTTGGTGCCGTACATAAGCTCCAAGCCTCAACGTTGTTCCGGCTGCTTGTCAAGTCTTATCAAATCTTGTCGAATCTTGTTCCGTCCTCTATCGACCCGGTCGTATCCACCGTTCCGCCTTCGACTTTCGCACCCCTTGTGGGTAGCCCACAACTCTCGCCATGTCGACAGCAAGCAAAATCGGTCATGGGGTTGCTAAGGTACTTGGCATCGACCTGCATTACCGCAACGAGACCGGCTCAGATAGAGTGACACGCGGAGAGAGTGTCTTCTCCGTCAGCTCGGCAGACACATATGTCGAAGATGAGCCCACAACCATGGATTGGGTCCGTGAGGTTCTTCCTACAAGCCAGGAACTCGGCGAGTACTGCTACAGCCTCTTTCCGTTCACACATTGGATTGGCCGATACAACGTCCAATGGCTTATTGGAGATCTCGTTGCAGGTTAGTGAATCTTGGTTCCCTTAAACAGCATACACTGACTGGCCTAGGTATTACCGTTGGAGCTGTTGTCATTCCCCAAGGCATGGCCTACGCCAAACTCGCTCAACTCGACGTCGAATTCGGTCTTTATTCCTCCTTCATGGGCGTACTCATCTACTGGTTTTTCGCTACCTCCAAGGATATCACCATTGGCCCCGTCGCTGTCCTGTCGACCGTTACCGGCAACGTGATTTTGAGAGCAGAAGACAGCGGTGTCGACGCATCGAGGGACATGATTGCTTCGTCACTGGCTATCATCGCAGGTTCCATAGTCTTGTTCTTTGGCCTGGCTCGACTTGGATGGATTGTTGACCTTATCTCGCTTCCTGCCATCTCGGCCTTCATGACCGGATCAGCCATCAGTATTGCTGCTGGGCAAGTGCCAACCATGATGGGCATCAAAGGGTTTTCCACGCGCGAAGCAACATACAAGGTCATCATCAATACCCTCAAGCACTTGGGCTCCACCGATCTCAACGCTTCCTTTGGATTGACCTCACTGTTCCTCTTGTACGCCATTCGATGGGCATGCGGGTACTTCGCCAGACGTTATCCAGCCAAGGCGAAGCTGTTCTTCTTCCTCAACACTTTGCGCACAGTGTTTATCATCTTGCTGTACGTGTTGATCAGCTACCTGGTCAACCGAGGACATCATGCCAATGGCACTAAACCGATCGTCAGCACCCTTGGAAACGTCCCACGAGGTAAGAGCGTCCGAATCAGTTGTCACCAATCAATATACTGACGTGCTACAGGCTTCAAACATGCGCGCGTTCCCCAGATCACAATACCCATCATCAAGTCTTTTGTATCTGACCTCCCGTCGGTTGTCATCGTCTTGCTGATCGAACATATCTCGATTGCGAAATCCTTCGGCAGGGTTAACAACTACACAATCAACCCTTCGCAAGAACTGGTCGCTATTGGTGTCTCCAATTGTCTGGGTCCCTTCCTTGGAGCTTATCCCGCGACTGGATCTTTCTCGCGTACTGCCATCAAGTCCAAGGCCGGCGTACGTACCCCCTTCGCTGGTGTTATCACGGCTGCAGTAGTGTTGCTTGCTATCTATGCGCTTCCAGCCATGTTCTGGTACATCCCGAACGCCACTTTGGCAGCAGTCATCATCCACGCTGTTGGCGATTTGATTCTGTCGCCGAACACAGTCTACCAGTTCTGGAGGATTTCGCCCATTGAGGTTCCCGTCTTCTTTGCTGGTGTTTTCGTCACCGTGTTCTCGTCTATCGAGAACGGTATCTACACCACGGTTGCTGTCTCGGCTGCCATTCTCCTCTTCCGAGCTTTCAAGGCGAAGGGCCGCTTCCTCGGCAAGGCCAAGATCCACTCTGTGGTTGGTGACCACCTTCTCGACCCGTCGACAGATGCCAAGGAACCGTCTCCCAAGAACACTGTCGAAAGCGTAGACTCTGTCCGCAGCATCTTCTTGCCTATCGACCATCACGATGGTTCCAACCCCCAGATTGAACTGGAGGACCCGTACCCGGGTATCTTCCTTTACAGATTCAGTGAAGGCTTCAACTACCCGAACGCCAACCACTACCTGGACCACCTGACCGAGACCATTTTCAAGAAGACTCGCCGTACCAACCCATCTTCGTTCGGCCGACCAGGTGACCGACCCTGGAACGACCCCGGCCCACGCAAGGGCAAGACCGAGGAAGAAGACTCCCGTCCTACCCTCAAGGCCATCGTTCTGGACTTCTCATCAGTCAACAACGTCGACCTTACTTCGATTCAAACCCTCATCGACGTGCGCAACCAGCTCGATAGGTACGCGGCGCCCGACACAGTCGACTGGCACTTCTGCAACATCAACAGCCGCTGGACCAAGCGCGCGCTCGCCGCCGCCGGCTTCGGCTACTACACACCCGAGCCCGATGCGAGCGGCATGCACCGGTGGAAAGCCGTCTTCTCCGTCGCCGAGATCGGCGGCGGCGATTCGGCCGCCGCCGAAGCAGAGGCGCGCGAGAACCGCCACATCCGACGGAACCTGTCGCAGGTGCGCAGCATGGACATTGAAGAGAGCCCCGTCGAGTCGAGCTCGTCGTCGGACACGGGCTCGCTGAACAAGCAGCTCGAGCACAGCAAGGCGTACGGCGGCGGCGGCGGCGACGGTGCAGAGTACGAGGAGGCGGCGGCGGCGCGGAACGGGCGGATTGCGGTTGTGCAGGGCCTCAATCGCCCGCTGTTCCATGTCGATGTTACGGCTGCGCTGAATAGCGCCATGGCCAATGTGCAAAGGAAAAGTCATTAGCGTGGAGTTGTCGGTGTATCTGGGCATCGCATCTGGTGTTGGTTTTTTTGTCTCGCGGGCTCGCGAGTTGTGATTCCCATAACTATACATAGTTAGCGTAGTGCTACGATTGCTTCTAATGGATACTGGAGAGCCGGAATGGCCTGGCGTGTTGACGCCCAATTCGATGTCCCGTTGTTGCATGTCGTGTTTGCGTGAGTGTGGTGTGAGCAATAGGAGGTGGTTAGTAGCACTGTCAACAGAAGGCAATATCGGATAGCTGCACAAAATGTATTTATATTTGACCTTCTCATTTCCTCATGCAGGGTATCGGTACCGCTGAATCCCAGAGAGGACCAAAAAATGCAAAACATTCCTCGCCCATGCGCACCGCCGCCCTGTAAAAACACCGTAAATCCATGATCCCCAACGCTTATGCAAATACAAATGCTACCTCCTCCGAAATTGCCGCGCGTTTTGGAGACACGCCTAGCCAAGAAAACGCGGCGTTTAGTTGTACGCCTCTGGTGGCAGTGTGGGCTGTGACTGCGTAAACAGCTCGCCAGCCCGGTTGAGATCCCAGCCCCCGGCTTCTAAGCACTGCACAGCGTAGTCGCGCTTGAGGTTCGTTGCTTGCTGGACATAGGCGATCATCTCCTCCTTCTTCTGATCGTCTGCTGACAGTGGGGCGGCGGCAGCAGCAGCAGCAGCAGGAGCCGACCCATCGGTCATCATCTGTGCATCCGGGGCTGCTTGTTTGTCCGGGCGGACTTGTTTGTCGTTTAAGATGCGGAGCTTGGGGAACCAGGAAGTGAGTTCTTCTTCCCAGCCGATGCTCTGGAAGGGGTCGACGATGAGGTGTTCGAGTTTGCGGAAGCGGCCCTTCCAGGGCTTCAGGGCGTTGACGGTGGGGAATTTGTTGTTAGATAGATCCAGATTTTTGATGTGTGAGAGGGTTTTGCAGAGGTCGAAGACAACGTTGAGATTCGTGAGGGTGTTCCCGGTCAGCGTAACGCTGTGGATGGCGGCTTCTTTTGCCTCCCTGGTCTCGAGCATTTGATCACAAATGACCATCAGAGCCGGGAAAAACTTCATTTGCGTCGACTCTTGCCTGAACATGCCGGATTTGGCAACTTCCGTGTCTTCGACGATGGCTGTGAAGTTCAAGAGTTTGGCGTTGGCGTCATACCGCCGCTCAAGGAAGCCTTTCAGGAGGTCCACTGTGTTCAGTGTTGCCGATGTTCGGTCTTCTTGCATAGGCTCTTCCTGCTGGCGGCCATTGTCTTGACCGCGCCCACCACCCCCGCCGCGCCCCCGGCCACGGCCACGGCCTCGTCCACGACCAGACATGGTGTTAGCTATGAGATCTCGGACGTTTGGGCGCAATAAGGGTGTAGATTTGAGGAGGACGACAAAGAGAGAAGGAGTTTGAGCTGAGTTTGCTGGTATGATACGTGAAGTTGCGCGAATGCTGCTTTGAAAGGGAAATGGATGCTTTTTGTTCTCTACGGTCGAATCGAAGCCAGTCAGGCATGGGCCCGTGCATGCCTTACCTAAGCCGTATTTTTGCTGTTAAACGTCGTTGATTGGTCGAGCTCCCTTCTACTGTAGGCATGTAGGCAACAACGCCAAGGTATGCCTTACGAACGGACAGCTCAATCGAGTTGATGAACCTCGGTGTGACGCAGACTTACAAAGCAATGTGGCATTCGTGACATGCACTGTTCACGTAAATCACAATACCGTGCCCACGACTTGTTTCGCGTGAGGGATTGAGGTTTAACAATGAATTCACGTCTACTAACTGACATGCTAAAAACAGTATTTGTTCCCTGTCGAGGAACCTAGTGTATGTGATACAGCGACTTTCTCAAACCAGCACCACTTATTTCTAGAATAGAGCTGTAGATCCGTTCCTCGTCCTTGCTCGCGATGATCAAACAGCCATCAATATCTCCACAACACGCCTGAACTCCTGATCGGACGGGATAGTGCCGTGCCGATGAATGCTGCAGTGACAGAAGAAACTCACGTCTCTGTTGAGCAGCTGCTTGTTGATACAGCACACCTACTGCGAATGCATCTTTTTAATCTTGTTGACACCCTCGTACAGCGCGCGGTCAACGGCTGCAGCGACAGTCAGGGTACCACCGATTACGGCACAGAGACCAACAAGGAATCCCGAGAAAGTCTTAGCGCGGACTTCACGGTTGATGACCTTCATTGGCGAGATGTCCTGAAAGTCCTGTTAGTTGTTGGAATTGAAATCGAGCTTGAGACTTACGTAGGAGAAGAAGACACCCGGGATACCTCCACGAGCATGAATACGCTCCTTGTGGCCATCCTGCGCATCTGAGCCGCCTTGGAGACTCCTCTTATGGCTGGTGACAGAGTACTGGTGTGTCTCGATGCTGCCCTTGTTGCTCGAGTCGATGGTAACGCCCAGAATGTCCTCATACTTGCTGTGGCGACGCGGTTCCGCCTTCTCCCAGCCGAGTGGCAGGTAGGCAGTCGAAACGACCTTGACAAAGTACATGTAGTTGAACGCCTTCTCGTCTGTGTGCTGGTCGGTATTATCGAGAGGGTTGATGTGGTGGTTCGTCCAGCCACCAGGTCCAGTCGCCAGGTGCTTCTGCTGCATGTCCCGGATGACAGACTCGCTCAACTGTGGACCAAAGCGCAGATGATGGACCTTGTGGGTGAATGTATGAGCGTACTCGTCCTTAAAGTAGTTCTCCAGGTCGTGCACGTGGAGGTTGCCGTTGGAGAAGGACTTTCCAGGGGCAACATGGAAGTTTCCGACGACCTTGTTGACCTTGATGCTGCCCTCCAAGCGACATCCTTCCTGGCGCTGCTCATCAAGGTGTTCGGCATAGTGCTCTCGCTCACACTGCTCGACGCCCTCGCCACGACCGAAGGACCATGAGACGGAGGCGTATGCATCGCGGACTTCGTCGCAGGTGTTGCAGCAGCCGGGCTTCTGGGCATTGGTAGGGGCGGGCGCACCGAAGCATTCACCGCAGTAGTCAGGGGCCAGGTGGGTGGCTTCGTCCTTGTGCCTTGGGCGTGTGTCAGCACAGATGAACAACTATTTCCATGCTCCCCTCAACCACGTCCTCTAGGTAGACTTACAAGTCCAAAGCCTTGATCGAGATCTCCTTGCTTCCTTCGCCCTCGGGACTGAGGCGAACCTTGTTGATACCGTGCGACACACCCATCTGCAGCTCTCCGGACACATCCATGACATCGAGGGTGAGCAGCTCGCATGGCATGCGCGGGAAGGAAATGTTGAGGCTGATTTCCATGCGCTCGCCTCTGCCTTGGTCTACGACCAGCTCAGGGCGCACTGTAATCCTTCTGTAGTCGGCCCACTCGCCCCATGTCAACCAGAAGATGACCAGTAAGCTGGCAATGGTCACGATGCCACCAGACGTAGTGCGAACCCGCGCATCTTCGACGGTCTTGGTGAAAGCGTCGAGGCGCCCGAATCGGGACTTTGAGGACATTTTGGCGGATCACTGGAGGTGGATAGTTTCGCGTGAACGAACGGTCGAGGGGGGCGGGTACGAGAGCGAGACCGCGGAGGTGAGGTGGTACGGTAGCGAGACTTGGACCAGAGCGCACGGGTCAAGGGAATTGCAGGCGCAATTGGGTTCTTTTCGCAAAAGAGACAAAAGAATGAACGGCCTAGCACAACCAACACCGTGACTGTAAGCTCATTGCACAGAGAAAGTGAATCGCGGGATTGCCAATGCGTGAGCGTGAGCGTGAGGCGCTCGGCTGAGTTGAGGCCAGCTATGCGATCGGGAACGTACCGGGGCTGCATGAACTAGCGCAACGGGCACGTGGCAGGGGCTCTCGAACGGTGCGGGTCACAGCATCTGCACAGGGACCAGTCTTGCGTTAGGGCCTGGACGTCCGTTGGGTTTCCGCTGTTAAATTCCCTGGTGTTCAATCTGTCGGTCTGTTCATAGCTTGGTAAACAATTCAGGGTAGCGGACTATTCGATATCCCCAACGCAGTTACATCCTAGCGCGAGACATCAGAGCTCGACTTTGAGAAGAGTTTGTGTCAACGTGTTCATTCTTCTGTGGAGTCTTCTACAGAGCTAGTAGTACAGATCGGCTTTACAGGATTTCTCGGCTCTAATTGTGTATCACTTAGTCCTTCTTGAAAACATTCCTGAAGTCCCAGTCGTTCAGGTAGCCACTTCCAACCTACACAACTGTTAGCATGTACACTGCAAGTCAACATCAACTGCACTTACGCAGAGGTAGGTAGCGAAGCTGAGCCATCCCAGGTAAGGGGCGAGGAGCCAGCCACAGACGGGATCGACCTGGCCCCAGATGTAGGCCAGGTAGCCGACTGTGCCGCCGAGAGCGAGGATGTCGATGGTGGCAGCAATCGGACGGCCCATGCCAAAGTAGAGAGGGGTCCAGATGAGGTTCAAAGCCAGCTGGAGAGTGTACAGAGTGGCGCCCTGCTTGGCGAGCGCGACCGTTTCCGGGTTAATAGAGCCAGCGCCAGTCGTCCACGCGCGGTAGGCCGTGTAGCCCATGGTAGCGTAGAGAGCGGTCCATACCGGGCCAAAAACCCAGCCCGGCGGATGCAGCGGAGGCTGCCTCAGGGCCTTGTATGTGGTTTGGGAGTCCTTAGCTGCCGTCCATTAGCAGGCACACGACTGCTGGGCTCATAGTTGGGGCCTCATACGACTGATGCTGAAACCAATGGCGGTGCCGCATGCCACGGGGAGCAGGATGGCAGCAGCCGGGTTCTCAAACAAAAAGCTGGGGAGGGTCAACGAGGGCACGTAGGTCGTCATGTTGGCGGATGGTCGGGTGCTGCTGAGAGACAAGGCAGCAGAGAAGGGCAGATGACGGCAGGTGGGTATCCACCTCATAAGTAGCAGCTCATAGAGCTCGACCTCGGACGGCGTGATAAGTGGCCGACTTGTCTACGTCGACTGTGCCAATCAGCGGCGCTGCCCTTCCGGGCGTGAGACCCACTTGCCGTTGTGCCTAGGCCCGTTTCATGCAGCGTGTTCGGGGGCTCCATCGCCAGCCGCCGCGCGACAACATCACCCTTCCTCCACACGACCTGTCCTCGCCCAGGCAGCAGACACACTCCTGCATCCTTGTGAGTGCAATCGCTTTTGCCCTTCTCTCCACCTCTTGTCTGCCCCCTCCACCGCTTTCTCGAGCTGGCCTGCTAGCTCGCATAGCTTCGTCTGCCCTCGGCCCTGCCTCCATCCACCTCTCCATCCTTCTCTTCTTCCGGTGGCTCGTTTGCGCTCTGTCGCATCGACTGCCGTCGTCCTCTTGTCCCTCCTTGTTCTCTCGGGCCTACGTTCACCGCTTCTTGTCTTGTTTCGTCTCGTTGCTCTGTTCCTCTCTAACCCGAGGCCGCCATGGCAAATAGCTCCCCGGTCCGATTGTCTGCCGCTGACTACACGTCGCACCCACTCCCGAGCTTGTACACCTGGCTTAGCAACCCCTCCTGCGCCACGGCATCGTTGACCGATTCCGCGCGCTTGCTCCGACTGCCCTGAACGGCCTCGCTCTAGCCCCGGCCCTCCGCTCTCGCATCCCTGCTGCACATCGACGACACGTGCAGCCTCACTAGCCATGGACTCTTACACGTACGTCCGTCTCCGCAAGGCCCGATCATACAAAATGCTGACAACCGGCTACAGTGCCCGTGAGGAATCTAGGCCACCTGCCGATACGTACAGACGGCGCTCTCCAGGTAAGCCATTGCCTGGCAGCTCTTGCGCTCATTCTCCAGATACAATTCCATCGGCTGCTCTCTTTCTCATCACGTTTATCTCTTCTGTTGCATATCACTCGTCCTTTGCGACTTATTTGCAACGTCGCTGACCAGCCCCTTCCAGCTTCTGCAGACCGCAGACCCAGACGCCGTTCACGATCGCCTCAGAACATCGACAGGTACCAGCCTGACCGTGCCCGTGACTACGAACACCCTCGCCGCGATGGAGGCCGTCGCCGGTCCTCTCCGCCGCCAGTACAGCCCGGCATTGACCGTTACGTCCCGGGCCAGGACTCATTCGCTCCGACTTTCACGACGAACCCAGTGCCTAACCCAATGGCTCTCGAATACCAAGTTGGCTTCAACTACTTCGCCGAGTGGTGGCGTGTCGAACAGGTCATGAAGGAGGAGAGGGAGCGAGCAAAGAATGGCGGTCGTAAGCCGGTGCTCAAGGGAGAGCGTGAAGCCCGCGAGGAGCGCGGCAAGGAACGCGAACTCATCCAGGCCGCATATGATGAATACAAGGAAAAGCTGCAGGTGCAGATGGCCAAGACGTTTGTCGACCGACACAAGGGCGAGGAGTGGTTCAAAGAGCGATACGACCCCGAGTACGACCAGGCCTTCAAGGACAAGCTACGCGGTTATCGACATGGCATCTACGCCGACTGGGAGCGACAACTAGACGAAGGCTATTTCGACGAGTTCACACTCGAAGGCATCTACAAAAATGACTCCAACGGCGCAGGCGGCATTGTTGAGAAAGAAGAGGGCGAAACCACCGCTGCCAATGAAGTCTTGGGTGTTGGCGACCTTCTCCCCTGCAAAGGGGGCGAGATTCGCGACGAATCTGCATTCCAGCCAACGCTGCTCATCAAGACCATTGCACCGACGGTCAATCGCGAGAAGGTCGAGGATTTCTGCAAAGAGCATTTGGGAGAAGGTCCTGGTGGCTTCAAGTGGCTCAGCATGAGCGATCCCAACCCGCTGAAGAAATGCCACCGCATAGGGTGGGTTGTTCTCCATCCGAGCGACGACCAGCCCATGATCATCGATGATCGCGGCGATGCACGCGATGAAGAAGCCGACGACGGTCATGCGAAAGAGGACAACGATGTCACCCAAGGTCCCCAGGGCACTGCTCAGAGGGCGTTGGAAGCTCTCAATGGCAAGACTGTTATCGACGAGGTCCGCGGCAATTTCACTTGCCATGTCGGCGTGCACGAGACACCAGCAGCCCCTCGCAAGAAGGCACTATGGGACCTCTTCTCGGCCCCCGAAAGGATCGAGCGCGATCTGGAGCTAGCAGAGCGACTAGTTGCGAAACTGGATAGTGAAATGAAGGCAAGCCATGAAGATGAGTTTGGAGAGGTCGATGGTGTCGCCAAGATTGAGCAGCGTGTCGAGGACCTCCGCTCTAAAGGCTGGCTGCAGCCTCCAGCAAACGCGCCAGCTCCACCCAAGGTCAAGAGGGATCCCGAAGATCTAGAGGAGGGCGAGGATGAGACCATGATGGACGAAGAAGGCGCTTACGACGAGGAGGTTGACGACGAGGAACTGTTGGTGAAGAAGAAGAAGCTCGATCTCCTCATCGAGTACCTGCGCCGAGTCTACAGCTTCTGCTTCTTCTGCGTGTTCGAGAGCGACTCGGTACACGAACTGATACGCAAGTGTGCAGGTGGCCATCTACGTCGTCCCCGTGCCAGTCTGACGACTGCTGCGAAAGCGACTGCGAGAGCGACAGCCACAGGCCAACCATTCCCTTACAGGAAACAAGAGTCTGGCGATGCTGAGAACGCCGAGGGCAGCCCTGTAGAAGAGCGAAAGCCCATGAGGCTCAGCGGCAAGAACCAACAGCAGCTCCAGCGGGCTTTCAACTGGGTGAAGACATACGAGGAGAAGCTGCTGCAGCTGCTCGAGCCTGAGAATGTCGATGTCCGGAAGCTCGGCGGTAAGCCACTGGAGGAGGCCATGGAGGACGAGCTTGCTAGGTTCTGCAAGCAAGAAGACGAGTCCAAGTGGCGATGTAAGGTCCCAGAGTGCACGAAGTTGTTCAAGGGCCAGCATTTCTGGCGCAAGCACGTGGAGAAGCGCCATCCAGAGTGGCTAGAGAAGGTGCAGAAGGACGTAAGTAGGAGATGGTTCCGAGTTTTGTGCTTTGCTAACAGCCAACCAGCTTCAACTCGTCAACAACTACGTTGTCGATCCGGCGCACATTGCTCCTTCGCGCAGCGATGCGAATAGCAATGGCCACTTCCCGATAGGCAATCACGTGCAAGCGACGGGCACGCCGCGAGGATTCAACTTGGCCAACATGAACATGGCGATGGCGGGCAACGGAATGCAGAATGGGATGAACATGGGAGGCATGTTCAACCCTGCCATGGGTGGCAACTGGGATCCTACGCTCAGCCAGCATGATGCGGGGCCCATGCGGCGAGGTGGTCACCGATTCAACAGCCGTGCTGGGCCATACGACAGGCAACCTCGCGATGGCCGTGCCCGACCCAACGGCAACGGCAGGCTGACGCCGCCACGAGGTGGACGGCCGGGGCCTCTGCGGTACGGCGATGGAGGGCCAGGACCGGTGCAGTCGACCCAAGGGCGATCAATCAAGAGCTACGAGGACCTAGATGATGTGGGTGGAGGCGGCAGTGGAGAACTCAACTACTGAGGGTTGGCTAGGTAGAGAAGAGTGAGATGGATGGGTTTGAAGTTGATGTATGCTAGTTTGTGTGTTATTTGCGTGGGCACCGTGTGTATGGGAAGGGCAGGGCAGGGCAGGGCAGGGCAGGGCAGAGATCTGGCGTTCTCGGAATACGGCACACAGATTTTGACATGTAGTCGTCGTGGATTGACATAGCGTTGGGGTGTGGGTAGTTGGGCTTGCACCTCGCAATCAAAACTGGGTATTAGCCACACGAGTCTTGTGCCATTGCCGGTGCCAGTGCCAGTACGGAGAGCAGCAGGAGGAATCTGGTGTGGGCGAGCCAAGGAGCCGGACAGCTGCTGGATGCCGTGCGTTCCTTGAGTGGGCTGTGCGTTGGGCGCGTCGAGAGGGCGTCGAGCGTCGAGAGCAGAGGGGTGACGCAACCCAAGCCACCAGCCACAGTTTGGCAATCATTGACAGGCATCAGCCAGGCAGTTTGCAGGCAAGCGATCCCCAGCGAGTCCCGCTACAGTATCGCGCCGTTCCTTTACGCCCGCATCCCGGCCGAGCGAGTCACTCGAGCCGCGACAAGGCCTGCCTCCACAGCAGCCACAGCCACAGCCCTGCCCGGGCGTCATCAACACGCGTCGATAGTACCGTCGATAGTCGAGAACATACATTACGGCGCCTTTTGTGTACCTGGTAGCTTGCACGGCGTCTTCCCGTCCTTTCCCGACCTGCGCCTCTAATTACCCAGCAGCCCCTCACCCTCGCTGCTCTGCTGCTTCCCACTCCCCATCAGCCCCCACCTGTTCACCCTGCCCGCAACCGTCTCCAACCACTGCGCCACTGCAATGGAGTCAGCACCGCCCCCCGCAGGGCAACTCGACCCCCGGGAACCCGGCCTGAATCGTCCCTTTACCAACCGCAGCGACACCACCTATACCCAAATGTCCATGATGTCGGTGCCCCCCGAGGGCTCCATCCTGACGGGCAAGCAGGAGCATTGTCAGTCGCCGCCCCCACCCCCACCCCGCGCCCCAACCACGACTGACCCCCCGCAGATCTCAAGCGCGAGCTCATCTCGCGACAGACACAGTACGAGATCGCTGAACTCTCGTCGCCTACCGCCCTCAAGCGCTTCGGCGCGCCCTTCCGCTCCGACGCCGGCGAGGTTGCCCCAGAGGACTCTGAGCTCCCCCTGCTACGCTTCATATTCGTCCACCATGTGCGCAACTTCCCGTTCCTCGACAAGGCCAAGGAGAAGGAGTTTTGGCAGGACAAGCTGCAAGTGGTATGTGCATGACATCACCTCGGCGCGGGGCCACAGCTGACTGTGGTGCTTTGCTCAGTTTCTAGAATCGTTTGCGAGCAAGGATATTTCGTCTTCCGAGGACCGACTTGAGGAGACCAAGCGGAGGAAGCTGGCGCTCAAGGCAGAGAAGCTAGTCGAGCTGATGATGGTTTCGGGCATCCCCACAGCATCCGGCTACGAGGAGCGGATACGCTTCGCCGAGATGGAAATCGTCGAGCGCGGAGCCAACGAAGAGGGACTGCACATGAATGCGCCGAGCGGGCACTACATTAACGGCTGGGACATCAACGTGGCAGGCGTAAGGACGACGTCGGTAAAGAAGCACCTGCGATACCACACACACGCGGTATGTACGACGGCGCACTGCAGCATCCACTGAGCTAACACTACATGTAGGAGTATCTCATCAGAGTCAAACAGGCCGGCGACAAAGACATCTACGTCGGCCGCCGGTACGCAGACTTCGTCCAGCTCCACAAACGGATACGCCTGGAGCTCCCCGGCAAAGTGCTCCCCCCGCTTCCTCGGAAGAACAACAAGGACTCAATCCTATCATCAAACAAGGACGACGACGACGCCAGTTCCATCTCTTCCGTGTCTACGCAAGGGCCGCCGCCAGACACATACGAGAAGAGCGAAAGCGGCGGTGGAGGCTTGCGAAGCTATCTTTGGGGCGGTGGTCACAAGAAGAATGCCTCACAATCGGGGATAGGAAAAACGAGGTCTCCAAGAGCGTCTGGCGACAACCTGACGTACCAACCCCCGAGAACATTGTACCGCGAGGAACAACGTGTCTCCCTTCGAGCCTTCCTTCGATCGTTCCTGCACAACGAGCGAATCGCGCAATCAAACGCAATGGCCGATTTCCTCACGCGCGATGCGATTGAGATCAACGAGGAAGAGATGGAAGACATTGAGAAGCGAATGATCATGGACGAAAAGCGCATCCAAGAGCAGAAGCAATTCTATGAAGTGGCACGGAAGCGTGCGGCAGAACTCGACATTCACATGGAGAAGTTCAGACGGGAAATCGTTGAAAGCAACGGCCTCTCCCGTCTCTTCCAAGAGATCAGGGTCAAGAACAGCATCGCAGAGCTGAAGCCCGAGTACCAGAAGTTTGCAGAATGGCTCCGGATAGAAGTGGCGGCTACCATCTACCACCTCTTCCTCGCCGAGGACAACTCACCCGAGCTTTTCGCCCAGGCAAAGCGGATACACTCGCTTGTACCGTATGGTATGCTCAAGAACGTCATCAGGATCGCCAACCCTGCTGCCGTGATGAGCGGTGTACTGGATTTGTTCCTTGCGCAGCCCTTTGGAGCGCGGTCGTTATTGCAGCGAATCTTTGGTATGGCCATCAATGATGGCGTTAACTCTGTACAGAAGACCATTGAAACCCTCGGCTCGACCAAGATCAAGGACGAAGTCCTCTGTGCCAAGATCAAAGCCTACGTCGAGGCAGACGAGAGCGTGAAGCAGTTGATCCGAGATGAGGCAGAGGGCGAAAAGGTCGACGTGGTCGTAACCATACTCCGGTCAGAGTACCTCCAGCCGGAGTTGAGCTCTCAGCAGGTGGAGAAGGTGTTCAATGCCTATGTCGCATGGAATAATGCGGTCGAAAATGTGAGGCCGACTCGTTGTAGCAGGACAACCAGCAGCAGTCGCAGCCTTAAAAGCATCCGTACTAATGCGTCTGCCCAGATTGACAAAGACCTACGACAAGGCGCCGAACTGTTTGCGCATCTCAAGCAATACCTCAAGCTCTGTTTGAGACAACGGGACAAACTCATGATGCTCCAGATCATCGAAGAGGTGAGGCACTGGATAAGTCCAACATGGCAACGACTGCTAACAGCATCCAGCCTACGACGCTGCAGCTCTTCCGAGATCTCTTCACCATCTTCTACGAGCCCCTTGTCCGGGTATACAAGTCGGCAAACGTCTACAACAGTATCACCGACTTCGCCATGTTCGCCGACGATACTATCAAGACTATCGAGGCCTGCCAGCGACAGGAAGTGTCTGCGGACCCTAATCAAACGGTACAGGCTTTCATCGATCTGTGTCAGCGGCACGAAGGCAACTTTTACAAGTTCGTCCACGAAGTGCACAAGCATGACAACGGCCTCTTTGACCAGCTCATGGGTTGGTTGGAAGGAATTCTCGAGTTCTTGAGGCATGGACCGTCAGGCGGTGGCAAACTAGACATGAACGCTCTCTTCCAAGGCGCAACAGACTCAAACACAATAGACGGGAAAAAGGCGATCCGAGAGATCAACAGCCTGATCAAGTGGCAGACTGCTCGCAAGAAGTGGCACCAAGCCAAGACACGCCAGAAGATGGCGAACGCGGGCGATGAGCCCGAGGGCGTGATAAGTGGAATGGCCGGATTCAAGTCAAGCGACTTTGGGCTTAACGAGGTATGTTGCATTGCTGTTCCTCGCCTTTAGTATTCACCACAGCTCTCCCGTCCCTGTTATCAAAACCATGCGCTGACAGTGCTCCAGCTCGATCTGCAAGACCTCGAGCTCGACGACGATGCCACTGACTCGGACGCCTCGGATGAGCTCGACGACGACGAGATTGACGACCCGATTGAAGCCGAACGCAAGAACCGGGCGAGGACGGCAGAGAAGCTGAGGAGGAAAGCAGGCGAGCCCAAGAAGCCGCCCATTGAGGAAATCAAGAAACTCGATCCGAGCTTCTTGGCTATGTTGAGGAGCGTGTTGGCTTGATTGAAGAGGGATCGACGACTCTATTGCTAACACGGCGCTAATATCATACTGCTTCTCACATTTGATACTGCCATACTACCACGACCTTGTGTAACCATGCCCGTGACTGGCGATGCGGGTGAAAGTGATCATGTAAGCATGCACGTGGCAAGGCCCGAGCTAGCCTCGTCCAGGCGCTAGTCTATCTATTGTCGCCCCGGCCCCACGGCTCTCTCTGCTTCTTCCCGGCCAACTCTTGCAATCAACGCGAACCACGGCGCGCAAATAGAACCTGCACTTGCTAAGTATACAGACACGCGACTAACCAGCAGGGCCCGACCGAGTATCCGCAAAAGCAATCATGGCGCCGCCAGGACCCCCGCCGTATACCATAGACCAGATCAATGCGATGAGTTCGAAAGAAGAGCGAGTGCGCGCGCGCGCAGAGCTGTCCAGTATGTGAAAGAGGAGGCGCTTTCTGGAGCCGGGGTACTAACCGCATTTTGTCAGGCTACATTGCACGTATGAAGAAGGAGAAGCAGGACCGGCTGGCGCAAGACGCTCACCCTTATGGCGGATACGCTCCCCAGACACGACACTATGATGGCAGTCATGGCTCTGGTCCTATGCGCGGCGGATATAAGTACAGCGGGAGCGGCAGCAGCCACCAGCCGTACCATCCATATCAGCGTGCGCACCCTACTTACGGCGCAACTAAGTTCAAGAACAGGACCGTCGTTTTCAACAAGTCAGACGGATCTACTGCGCCGCATGGCGCGCAGGCTGCGACATCAGAGTCTGGGTATAGCTCAAACGACACATCGCCACAGAGCAGCAAACAGCAGCCCGAGCCGACGACGCTCTGTCCGGCGCTCACCTCTACAGGTATCTCGAACAAACCGGCGCACTCTTCCCCCTGCTCTCACAAGCCTTTCTAACATGTATGTAGGTGTGTGTTCACGCCGTGGCTGCCGCCACCTCCACGACCCAAACAAGCAAGCACTGTGCAAGCGATGGCTCTACAAAGACGACTGCTCAAAGGGAGAGTTTTGCCAGCTGTCACATACGCCTTCACCCAACAACGCGCCGACCTGTCTCCATTTCCAGGAAGGGCGTTGCAACAACGAGAACTGTCGGTTTGCGCACATTCGGCTCAACCCCGCAGCACCCAACTGCACAGCTTTTGGGCGGCTGGGGTACTGTGAAAAGGGCAACGAGTGCGCTGAGCTGCATGCCTACGAGTGTCCAGATTTTGCGAACAAGGGCGAATGCCGCTTTGGCGACAAGTGCCGGCTGGGCCATGTCCACCGCGCCTCGCGCATGCGACAAGCTACCAGCCGCTCTTCGTCCAAGGACCGAGCCGCGCTCTCAGACAAGCCTCTGGAGGCTACAGCCGACACCGGCGAGCTGCAGGAGCTGAGTTCCATGATGAACGACGAGACGACAGGCGATTCGCGCCAATTCACTGAACAGGTTGACTACGTGCCGCTCGATGGCGGCGACTGAGGGTAGTCGGACGCCGACGGGTGGCAGACTGGTATGCCCCTTTTCACACCTGACGATTGTCCATGCCTAATCTTCGGTCATTTTTCAAGTCCCCGTTTCTCCCCTGTCATTGTCACTTGTCAGTAGGTTGGTTGACATTTCTTTCGACTCTCTTTTGGCTCTGGGAGGGTGCGGGGTTGCGGCTGAAGGACATGGTGCGTATTGCGATGATACCCTTTGCGTCTTTCCCCGACAGCAGGCAAAGCATGCCGTTGTCATGTGTGGTGGTGCTTTTTGTTTGTCTTTCTGCGAGTAACTACATAGGAGCGTGTTAGGTCTCGCAAGAGACGAGAAGAAGAAGAGAAAGAAGAAAAAAAAAACATGTATCGAGAAAACAAATGAAGAAAGAATTCAACAGACGATGCGTCTCTACCAATGTCAAGGCAAACGTAGAGCGCAGACATGATGTGGTGGAGCACACGCAGGGCACAGCCCAAGACGGGCAAAGTTCAGAAATAGAAGCGCCTCGACGACG
This sequence comes from Neoascochyta sp. HWLR27, assembly GCA_019775935.1. NCBI lineage: Eukaryota > Fungi > Ascomycota > Dothideomycetes > Pleosporales > Didymellaceae > Neoascochyta > Neoascochyta sp. HWLR27. The sequence continues at coordinate 242,142 of WODD01000243.1, forward strand.
GCGGAGGCTGAGCCGCGGCTTGGCCGGGTGCGCCCTTGTACTCAGCGGGGGCCATGGGGATGTGGTCATTGGCGTCAGCGCCCGTCCATCACAGGTCATCGATGCATACAGCCCGCTTTGCTGAGAGGCTGCGCAGATATAAGACGACGCTGAGGATACAGTAACGGTATTCATTCCTGGCGCCATTCCGCAACGCGCATACCGCTCCGTACCGCACCGCACCGCATACCTACAGTCGGCGCGCCTCGACGACGCTTCACGCCCGGATCGAAAGACGACTGCTCCGCAGCGCGCACACGTATACGCACACACACACGCACACACACACACACACACACATACACATACAGCAAGCAAGCAAGCAAGAGGCACGCAAGAAACAAGCGCGCGCACCATGGCGCTCAAAGACCTGCTGAAAAAGAAGGACAAGGCGCGCGACTCGAGCACAGCGAAGCCAACCCAGCGCGCAAACGTGCCCGAGTTCACCTTCATGCGCACGACGACGTCGACGCAGGAAACAATCGAGCCGCCCAGCTTCCCCGGCGACCCTGAGCGCGGCGCCCCGCTGCTCTCGCCCAAGGACGCGCGCTCGGGCTTCGGTAGGTTCCGCAGGCACAGTAATGCGTCGTCTGCGGGGTCTGCGGCGGGGTCGGGGAGTGAGGTAGCGGCGGCGGGGACGGGGGAGAGGAAGAGTGGTGGAGGTGGTAGTGGGAGTGGCAGGCTGCACTTTGGACGCACACGCTCCAGCACGTCTGTCAATGTGCCGGGGGACTTGCCGGACGTCGGGGGCGACGGGGTGGCGCGCACAGAGGAGGACGAGGCGCGCTGGGAGAAACGGGCTACGGTGCTTGTGATGAAGGGCCCGCTGGCGCAGGGCGGGGCGTCGGCGCCGCCGTCGCCTGGGGTCGTGGAGAGGGGGAATCCCATGTCGCCGACGAGGCCTGAGGTGGTGCGCAAGCCGAGTGTTGCGGCGCCTGCAGACGAGGTACGTGGATGTGGATGTGTGTGGGGGGGATGGGGATGGGGAAGGGCTGGGCTGGACTGGACTGTGCTTTTGTGGACTGGGCTAAGGCTGCGTACAGGAGAATATCCAGGAAGCGATTCGGTTGCACGAGAAAGGCAGTGAGTGTTTGCACGCGGGTGGTTTGGCACAGTCACTCATGGGAGCAGATCTCGAGGCGTCGACGGCGCTTTTTGGGCGGCTGGCTGAGCCTGGCGGCGCGAATAATGCGCTTGCGCAGGTGCTTTATGGGCTTGCGTTGAGGTGAGTTGACGACGACACGACAGACTCGATATCACACTCGACATGACAGACTGACAGCACGACAGACACGGCTGGGGCTGCGAAGCGAACCAGGAGCAAGCAGTGCACTTCCTGTCCATGGCGGCAGCTAACAGCGCCGAGGTGGAGCGGCTGGCGCTGGGGGCGGGCATGAAGAAAGGCGGCGCGGCCAAGGGCGAGCTGGTGCTGGCCATGTACGAGCTGGCCAACTGCTTCCGCAACGGCTGGGGCATCAAAAAGGACGCGGCTGCGGCCAAGCAGTACTACGAGACGGCGGCCAACCTGGGCGATACCGACGCCATGAACGAGGTGGCCTGGTGCTACATCGAGGGCTTCGGCACCAAGAAGGACAAGGTACGTCAGCGTCAGTGTCAGCTTTGGAGGGGTGTCGTGTGTGTCGTGCGTGCCGTCCGTCGCCTTGCTCCGTCGCGGCGCCCGCTTGCTGCTGCTCGTCACGCGGGGGAGTGGGTGAGACATGGGCGCGGGGGGTTCAGCCTCATTTGTTGGGCAGCATTGTATGACGATGGCGGTGGTGGTGATGGTGGTGGTGGTGGTGATGATGATGATCATGATTATGATGATGATGATGATGATGATAGCGGTGCTAACCAGGGCGTGCAGTTCAAGGCGGCTCAGTTCCTGCGGCTGGCAGAGTCCAAGGGTAACAAGACGTTGGGCAACACATGGTAAGTCAGCCGGCTAATAGCCTTTTCTTTTCCTTTTCCTGTTTTTGAATTCCCCCTCCCCTGGATTCCCATGACCTCCCACCACATCGCCATGACATAACCGACGGGTTTCAACGCGCCGCCGCCAAGCGCCCTCGATTGGTTCTGCCCACTGCGGACGCTACACGGCCCTCGCCCTCTCCCGGCGCACCGCCAGTCCCACACGCTGCCAGTTCCCCGCAGCACGCCTCTCATCTGCCATCCGTCTACCGGCCCTCTCGCCGGCATACACGTGGCGTGCAGCTGCTCGGCCCAGACGCACCCACGGCCCTCAGCCACACACCTACACCCACAACACCACACCCTCGCCGCGACGAGCCCAGGCGCGCCCACCATGCACGGCGAGATTAAGCTCCTCGCTCTCTGCCGTCACGGCGTCCCTCTGTCGTTCCGACTCGCCGCCCGGCTGCCGGCTTTGCTCCCGCCATCACTCGCCTCTGTCAATCACTATCTATCGATGCCAGGACACGACATGACATGACCTGCCGTCCGAGACACACACGTGCATGCCGCAGTGCAACGTCTGCTAACACGCCGAGCAGGATCTGGAAACCAAAGTACGACCCAAAGTAGCAGCGCCCGCGCCCGCCCGACTAGCAGCGGCGCGTCATGAGACGTGCGCGCCCGCCGCATGCACCCATCTGCACGCCCCTACCGTGCCCTTGCCCTACCTACCTTCTCTGCCTACCTACTCTGCTCTATTCTACTCTACCTCAGTGATACCCATGGCGGGTGTAATCGTTAGTTTGGTCTGGTGCGGTTTGTCCTTGTCGGGGTTGCTTGTTCCCCCGTTCATCATACCATACCATGTCATGTCCATATCAGAAACTCCGCACCGTACCGTACCGTACCGTACCATGCTGTAATATCACTCACACCCCTGTTCCGCCCTGCTCTGCCCTCCTCCCACCGTCATCACGCCCTCGTACAACCTCGCCTGTCTGCACCACCCGGAACACGCCCGTCGCAGCCGCCTGCGTGCGTGTGTGCATGCGTGTGTACCTATCTGTGTGTGTGCCGGACGCCACGCCATGCCATGCCATGCAGCCCTACCCAATATGGCACCGATGGCAGAAGGAAAGGAAAGCAGGGTGTTGTTGGGCTAGCTGGATGAGTAGTTGTTGGAGGAGAGTATAGTAGAGTAGATTAGAGTAGATCCGAGGAGAGCCGTGATATGGCATGGCATGGCATCCCGCGCTTTGGCTTTGGGGGTGCGTTTGATTTGAGTTTGAATTCATGAATCTGGACGTGCATGTAACACCAATAGACCAATAGACCAAACCAGAGCAGAGACAGCTAAATCTCCAGACCCAGACGCATCCATCTACCTCTCTACAGCTAGCTAGCTGCTAGCTGTTACCTGCACCGCGTGCTTCTTCGCCTCACTACCCGCCTCTGTATCCGTCTGGTAGGCTGGTAGGTAATTAGGTACGCAACCATCCCCTTCCCCCTCCCTTCCCTTCCCTTCCCTTCCCTTCCCCTCCAAACCCCCGAACCCCGAACCCCGACCCGAACCCGCCCAACCCGCCCAGACCAAACCAAAGCACACCCTCCCGCGCCTCCCGCGCACCCCCACTCTACCCTTCCCCACCCACCTCCCCACGTCCCTACCACGCCTCGAGTCGACTCCACCACGCCGTCTAGGTACACGCCTGCGTTGCGTGTGCGTTTGCTTTTCGTTGCTGTACCGCTTCATAACCATACACCGTCATGCCTACACCACACGGGCGTACAGGCCTGGGTCAGTTGTGAAGTGAAGTGGAGATGCGGTGGCGTGATGGCGTAGCGAAGCCGGTGGCATACATGGATAGCATAACATGGCATAGCATAGCATAGTAGATTGTGTACCTACCTGCCTACCTACAAACCTAGATGCCTACCGTACCGTCCCGTGAAACCCCTTCCACCACACAAGCACGTTCCCTCACCTCACCTCTTGCACCTCTTGCACATCTCCCACCTCACCTCACGCACCCGCTGTACCCGCCCGCCCGCCTGCCCGCTGCACCCGCCTGCGCCCGTCTGCACCTGCATCCTCCGTGCGCACACACCAACCACACCAACCAACCACACGCATGCATGCAGGCGCCGAGCCCCGTCCCCCCTCCCTCGCGCGTGAGCCTTTGTTGCGCCGCGTGTAGCGCCGAGCTGGGGATCGAGATGCGGATTTGGGTTTGGGTTTGCGATGAGACTCAGCGGGTGAGAGAAGGTGTCATGGGGTTGGATGGTGGAGGTTGAATAGCGTAGGGTGATTAGGTAGGTAGGTAGGTAGGTAGGATACAGATTGCCGCCCAGAAAGACCACAGAGCAAGGAAAGAACAGCCAGACAAGGAAACAGACGCTGGGTATACCAAAGCCATCATCAGACAACGTCAAGACGTCAAGTCGTCAAGTCATGGAAAACAAGTAGCAGCGTGCAGTCGGGGCCAACCAGCCCCGTCTTTCTTTGAATAACAAACAGCGCTCGCTACAAACATAACCAATACTCAATCTCGTCCAGCAGAAATAATAATCATGCTCAATCAATCTCATCATCATCGTCATCTCTTTCTGCGTTTCCATCTCATGCCGTCATTTACACTGTCGTAGTAGGTACAAGCCCTGCCATTCGACCCATCCCACTGTCTCGTCGGGTCATGTAACATCGTAAGAAACCAAAAGGACACGCTCGCTGCGCTCTGCTATGGACAAGGACAAGAAAACAAAACAAAACAAAACATTGACAAGCAACGCAATCGGCTCACTCAAGCTAGGAAAGATAAATAAGGAAACAAGATAAGCCAGATAATAAAAGGCGGAGCCGTGTTGTACCACGGCGGGTCAAGGACAAACGGCCACAAATGCTCGAGCGACATACTCTTCCAATCCGACGTTGCCGTCCCATAGATGTAGAAAATGGCCAGGCAAATGTGCCAGAGCACGAGAAGGAAATGGCGGCGGAGGGTGCCGTGAGACAGCCCATCTAGCCGATGCTGCAGTCCCTAGAGTTGCCCCCGCAAGGGGAAGAAAGGAAACGCTATGCTGGAACGGACGTGCTCAGCGTGGCATGCGTGAGCCTGACATAGGAGAGGGGTGGGGTGGTGCGTGGTGCTGACGTGGCTCAGCCCTCGGTCTTAAGGCTGTGGGCGCTGCCCGGGCGAGACGAGACGCCGGCGGACGCCTCGACGATGCGCTTGAACTCGTGGACAACCTCGGGGGCGATCTTGTCCCACAGCAGGCTGCGCGTGTAGATCTCGGCAGCCGACTCGCCCTTGTTCTGCTCACGCATGGCAGCGAGCGTCTCGGCCAGGTTGCGGCGGTGCGAGGGCTGGGAGCTGGGCGATACAGGGTCGCTCATGTCGTCGCTGCTCATGCTGTAGCGGGGGCGGGTGAAGTCGAGCGACGTCATGCTGTTGTACTGCGCAGGCGTGATGGAGAAGAGCTGCTCGTTCTCCTGGTCCTTGGTGGGCCCGGTGAGGTGAGAGTGGAGTTGGTCGAGGCTGGAGCCGGAGATGCCAGCAAGCTCCGAGCCCGACATGGTCGCCTTGGGCCAGGCGAAGCCAGATGGCCCGGGCTCCATGGCCGAGACGGTGCTGGACATGATGGCCTGTTCCGTCAAGGCAGACGAGACGCCAGCGTCCTTGAAGATGCTGTCGAGAACAGTGGCCGAGGCAGCGCGGACCTCATCAGGCATGCGAGGGATGGGAGGGGCGGCGCTACCCGACTTGCTGGCGACAAAGGCGCCGCAAAGGAGCAGCATGAGCAGCAGGCCCGAGGCAACAGGCTTGTCTTCCTCCTTCTGGCGGGCGACGACGGCGAGCGACTGCTCCTGGGGAGTCTGTTCGTCCGAGGCAAAGTCGTTGACGAAGATGTAGTTGTCCCACTCGTTGCCGCCCATGTGGAGGTTGTCCATCTCAGAGGCAAAGTCGGTGAAGGTGGTGCTGGGTGCGACGGCCATGGCGCTGCTGGTGGCACTCTCGAGGCGCTCCGTCAGGACGGCGACCTTCTTGCGAAGCTCACCAGTCTCGAGCGTGTGGTTGCGGACGAGCTCTTCCTTGTCGAACTGGAGCTGGTTGACCATGTGACGCATGTCCATGGACTCGCGGTGCCAGTTCTCCTTCTCGGCAAGGAGGGCGTCGTACTCGATGCGCATGGTAGCAAACTCTTCCTGCATGCCGCACATCTTCTCGATCCAGCCCTTCTTTTCTTCTTCAAGCTCCTCGGTGTGCTTCTTCTTGCGTTGGCGGGAGTCGAGGCTGCAGCAGGGTTAGCGGATGAATGGGGGGATGGGGTGAGTGCAAAGGAGAGCAAAGACCAAAGGATAGGTGGACCAAGCGAGGAACGCCAAACCAAAAGCCAAAAGGAGGTACGTACGCGGCCTGTCTGTTGCGGAGGAGTCGTTTTTGCTGCTTGAGTTCCTTCATTTCGTCGTCGTTTGTGCAGCTGGAGATGAGCTGGTCGATGTTGAAGAGGTTGCGCTCGGCGGGGATGTCGAAGCGGGCGTTCTTCTTGCGGATGCCGCCGTCACGACGGGGAGAGAAGGAGCGGGGAGGAGGCGTGTTGGGCCTCATGCGCTTGGGCCCGGGGCGCGAGTCCATCTCTTGCTGGTTGAAGGCCATCCAGTCCGAGTGGGTGTGGGGGGAGAGGGGCTGGTCGGGGACAGAGGCCGTGAAGACGGCGCTGGGGCGGACGTTGGAGTGCATGGGGAGGCCATGGTACTGCATCTGCTGCTGCTGCTGCTGCTGCTGCTGCTGCTGGACGTCGGGGGCAAAGGGCGAAGCGACACCAAAGTCGCCGGGACCAAAGGGGTTCAAGGGCTTGGGGGCTGTGGGCGTGTTTGCGGCGGCCGTGTCCATGGGCCACGACTGCTGGCCGTAGGTGGCGGCCTGGTTGGGGGGCAGGCGAGCGAAGGGGTTGTTGCTCTGCTCTGTGAAGAAGGGGTTGTTGCCATTTGAGTTTACGACGGAGCTGGTGGCGGTGCGGTCGATGAACTGGCCGTTTGAAAAGTCCTCCCAGATGGACGTGTCTGGGGAGAAGATGCCCTGGGTGCTCGTGGTGGGGGACATGAGGACGGGCGTGTCGAGGATGGACGAGTCGATGGTGGAGTGGTCGTCAAAGACTGCAAAGGCAGATTGTTTCCGGCCGATGGAGGACGAGGGCCTGTGAAAATCCATGGAGATGAGTTTGGGGGAGTTGGTACCAAGTACCGGTGTGGGCGCTAGACTGGCGGTGAGGGTGTCCCGATTAGGAAGTGTCGATGGCGATGGTGGGAGGGGGAGGGAGATGACGAGACAAGGCGGGTAGAGGCAGGGCTCTCAGCGTGCTGTGCAGTGAGGGAGCGAGAGATGTGCAGTGGCAAGTGGGCGGGTGCTTTGTGGAGGGGGGAGAGGAAGAGGAGGCGGGAGGGCCAGGGAGGGTGGTAATAAGAGAGCGAGAGAGAGAGAGAGAGATGGCAGGTGGGCAGGCGGGCAGGTGGGGCTGGCAGGGTTGGCTAGGGCTCGGTGCTAGGTGCTAGGAGGGTGGGTGAGAGCAGGGTAGGCTAGGCTAGGCTAGTTAATGTAGAGCAATCGGGGCGAGCGGGGTGGACGAAGGGTGTAGCCGGCGGTGCCGCCTGGCGTGGGAGCAGGGAGCAGGGAGCAGGGAGCAGCGTCGGCGAGTGAGTGGACTGCGAGTCGACTGCGAGGACTGGGGTGGGCAGAGGCATGATTGATTGCATCGTGTGCAGCGCAGTGTGATTCGGCGCCCCAGCAGCGTCGGGTAGGCTTGCAGCAGCCATGAGTGCGCCATGAGTGCGCCATGAGCAGACCCACGCTGCTACCGACTGTCTACCTCTCCCTACCACAACCACACGGCCGTCTTGACGCTTGCCGCGGCCACTCAGCTGCTGCCCATGGCCTGCGCCGCCGTCACGCCAACACGGTCAACAGTAGGCTGTCCATGGTCAAACAGCTAGAGGCGCAGACGGCGGCGATTGGCCTGCCCGATTGCTGCTCCGCTGGGTGACATGTCCCCTCCCGCACCGGTACCGCTCATGGCTGGGCTGGGCTGGGCCGCCTGCGACAACGCGGGCCGGTCCTAACGTTAGCCAATTCCAAACGCTGCCGTCGGCTCGAAATCTCTGTTGGTATTGGTATTAGGTGCTGTACATACACGCTGGGTACAGTCGATACTAGACACTCTCTCCCACACAGCACCTCCACCACTCGCTGCCCCCCTCACCACGCCCTCCCAAACACGCCCTCCCGCCCATCAGCCGACGCGCCCACACGCACTGCACCTGGCGCCTCTGCACTCTGCACCATGCGCCGTCAGCCGCCGCCATGATGCTGTCATCTGTCCAACTCTCGGCTCCCTTTGGCGAGCACGAGTCATCTCACCGCCAATGGCCTCGTCTATTTCCGGCTGCCCGTCCATTCCTCGTTCCGCTTTGGGCCAGCCTCTTGGCGTCGCTAAGCTGCATTTTCTCCTTCTCGGCTCTCCCATTGGCTGCTTTATCGCCCTTTTTGCTGCTGCTCGCCCTCTCTGCCTGCCCTTCCACCATCCATCCACTTCCGTCTGTCAAACCATCCACCCGTCAAACCATCGACCAGCCGCCATCTCCACCTCTACCCTCCCGTCGGCTCCCATGCCACTCCCGCTGCTCCACCGCCGCCATTGCCTCGCCTCTGCTCTGTCCTCGCTACCTGCAACCGTGCAACTGCCTCATCCCGCAGCCCGCACATGGCCGTTGCACCAACCCAGCCCCATCGTACCAGCGCTGATAGGAAGCCAGGGCAGCCCAAACACAGCCACGGTCAGAGCGCCCGGCCAATTCCATCTGGATCGCCGTTTGCTGCTGATCCCGATCCTGTCACTGATCCCCCATGCCCATGGCGCGTACGCGTGTACCCGCTGCCCATCCACCACCTGCTATAGCCAGGGTCACTGCGCCGGCGCTGAACCCACTGATTCCCCTCGACCTGCTGCTCTCCAAAACACAATCTCCACTCTCACCACCCACCACCCACCACCCGCCTGATTTCAAGTCCGTCCGTGTTTCGTATACTTCCTAATCCCACACCCCTCACGGCCTAAACAGTGAGGCTGTAGCGGTGAATGGCTGCTCGTTCCACTTTCCGCCTCCGCGCTGCCCTCCGGCCGCCTAGCCACTCAAGTCCGCCAGGCCCTGCAAATCAAGTTTCCCTTCCGTCAACCGCGACTACCGGCTCTCGCTTGGCGCGGTGGATACAAGGTTTGATTATCCTAACCAGGACTACCATGCCATGACTCACTCTATTTTCTTGCCTACCTACCTACCGTAATCCTCCGTCCCACGCCATGCGGTTCCCGACCTTCTGGCGAGATTGCCCTTGCGCCCTCGCTCTACGCATCCGGGCGATGACGGCCATTGCTGAAACAGGCCTCTCCGGCCCTCGCTCCAACCCATAGGTAGCCTCTGGCACACGCGGAAACGCCCCGCCCAGCGCGGAAAGCGGTGAAGACGCAGAAGGAAAAAAAAAAAGCTGCAAGATGAGAAAAAAAAAATGACCCCCCAGCCAAAGTTACTCTGGCACCTGCAATGCAATGTCCGGTCGGTCGCAGATGTGCACCACCGCTCCGGGACGGCGCTACGATCAAGGCAGGCTACGGCAGCGGGCGCCGCGCGGGACAAGAACCAATCCAACCCCCCTCCGCCGATCAGATCGTCCTAGCGGTGACGGACTTGGTTTGACGCGACTGAACCACGCCCCCAACGCGTATCGTGAGTCGTTGTTGTGTCGCCGACCCCAAACAAGAGTCCGGTCAACCCACGGCGGAGCTGGAGACGAACGAGGTATACACCCGGCCGTGGGTGCGTTTGCTGTGCTGAGCTACCTCTCCATCTGTCCGTCTGTCCGTCTGTCTGTCTGTCTGTCTGTCTGTCTGTCTGTCTGTCTGTCTGTCCGTCTGTCCGTCTGTCCGTCTGTCTGTCTGTCTGTCTGTCTGTCCGTCCGTCCGTCCGTTTACTCAGCTACCTCCCTCTGTTCGTTCCCACATTCACCACCAGATGTCCCCCTCACCTCACCACGTCTGTCTCGCACGACGCCCGCGTTTGACCCTCCCCTCCAATTCTCAGCCCCGCCCACGCGCATCCGCAACCCACCCACGCATCCGATCCGCCGCCCGCCCGTGTAACGCCTTGCGGCATGGCGCCGTCGCACCTCACTGCACCGCGCTGCACCGCAGCGGATCCGCTGCCGGCCCTACCTATTTACCTCCATGTCCGTCCACCCACAGCGTGTGGCGCGCCTGTCGTGGCGTGGACACTGCCAGGCCATGCCATACATAGCGTGGCGCGGCGCAGCGTGGCACCGGCGACGGAGACGGAGGCGTGTCGAGTCGAGTCGTGTCCTGTCCTGTCCTGTCGTGTGTGTATAGACGAGGTACCTAGGGCAGGGTAGAGCAGAGGATGCGAGGTGAAAGAGTGGGCAAGGGACCTGGTGCGTGGATAGCTTGGCTTCCTGCATAGGCGGATTGACAGGTTGACAGGCCGGTAAAGTCACGTACGTACAAAGGCCAGTTGCGTGCATGCATGCATGCAGGTAGGGTAAGTACCTAGGTTAGGGTAGGTTAGGGCGCGATATGCAGGGTGAATGCGAGCGCGAGGCAGGGTCGCGCGTGCGGCGGTTCGCGAGCTTCAGTGGTATTGCTGTAGCTATTCTGCAGTTGGTGTCTAGGCAGTTGGTGCGTAGGTAGGTTGGTTGGTACAGCGCATCACCACGAGAGGAACAGCTCGAGCGAGGGTGGAGAAGAGAGTGTCATGAACGAGCTCGCTTCGCGGATTGCGTGATGTTGTGGCGGGTCTGTCGGTGCTAGCGAGGGTAGGTTAACTGTGGCTCCACTTGGACACGCGATGCCATGTCGTGATGGATGGATGGATGGATGGATGGAGGGGTATCTCTCTCCCCCCTCTCGTTTGGTGATTTGGCTGGTTATTTGTTTGGTTGGTGGGTTGTTTATTTGTTTGTTTGTTTGTTTTCCTATGTAGTGTAGTGTAGATGGTGTAGTGTAGATGGTGTAGTGTAGATGGTGTAGTGTAGGTGGGAAGTCCAAGGTAGGTGGCTAGGTATGGTATCGAGCTGCCCATCTCATCTCTTCGTCTCCTCCTCTTCCTTCTGCTGTCTGCACGTCTGGATCCGCGGTGCGGTGGGACAAGACGGGACGGGACGGGACGAGACGAGATGAGACGTGCTGTGGTAGCAGAACATGCCATGGCAGAGCAACCACGCTGCCACGCAGCCACGCTGCCCACTCTCGTCTCCACACTCACCACGCCGCGCTGCCCTCGCGTCTCGAGACGACGACAATCAACCTGCCTCTCCTCCTCTCCCCTTCCCTTCCTAGTCACATTTGCAAGTGCACCAGCACCAGCCCCCTCTCATGACCGCGGCCGAGGACCACTCCGTCGCCATGCCCATCCCTCTGCTCCACACCCCTCGCGCATCAACCGGGCCTTCTAATTCAAATCACGTCCAAGCCCCTCAGATGCCCGCATTATCCTCGCGCGCCCACAGCTTGACGGTGCGATCCTTGCCACCGCTGACGATCCACCTCGCGTCCGCCGCGACATCAGCGCTGAAGACGGGGCCCGCGTGGCCCTGCAGCGTCGCGCAGTGCGCCCAGTCGTCGGCGCTAAAGACGTGCACGTTCTTGTCGAAGCCGGACGACACGACGAATGTCGATGCCTTCTTGGGCTCGAGGTCGCCGTCGGCCGACGTCGAGAGGGGGATGCCGCTGCCGGGCCCGTCTTGGCCGCTGAACCACCGCACGTCTGTCACGCCGCCCGTGTTGGCGGCGATGCTATTTGTTTCGCGCATCGCGCGTATGTCCCAGCACTTCATGAAGCCGTCGCCCGAGCCCGATAGGAGGCGGTGGCCGTCGGCTGCCCACGAGAGCCCGTAGATGGGCTTGATGTGGCTCTCGAGCATGTAGATGACGCGCCCCGTGCGGATGTCCCAGACGCGCCCGATGCTGTCGAGGCCGGCGCTCGCGACGAGCGAGCCGTCGAGGTTGAAGGATACCGTGTAGACTTCCTTGGAGTGGCCTTCTTGCGTGAGGAGCTCTTGGCCGGTTTCCGTGTTCCAGAGGCGCCAGGTTGTGTCGTCCGAAGCTGACGCGAGGTAGCGGCCCGACGGGTGGAAGGCGACGCGGCACACGCGCTCCGTGTGCCCTTCGAGGGTGCGGAGCGGCTTATCGTCGTCGAGGGACCACAGCTGGATCTTGCCTCCTGCGCCGCCGGACGCGAGGTTGACGCTCGACGACGAGACGGAGCTGCCGGGTAGGGTCGCGCCGGGCATCCAGTCGATTCCCGTAGCGCGCTCGGCGTGCCCGCCGCGATATGCCTTTTTCTGCTCGAGGCTGGGGATCTCGAGGAGGGCTACCTTGCCACCCCACGTGCCGTAGGCTACGTATTGCCCGTTTGGAGATACGCGCACGATGCTGACGGGGCGGTCCGTCGTCTGTGACCCGTACAACTCGAAGCCTTTGAGTGTGTCCTTGATCTTGTTGCGGAACTCGACGTGGGTCTTGAGGGGGATGGTGGCTTCCTGGCGCTGGTATGCGGTGCGCTCCTTTGCGCGGGGGAGCGAGTACTTTGCCATGTCGCGCCGCGCATCCAGCAGCGACTGGGTGCCCTGGGTGTAGAACTCCTCCTGCTCGTCGGCGGGCGCGTCGTCGGCCTCTTGCATGTCGACATCGTCGAGCTCTTCGCCGCCGGCTTCGGCAATGTCGGCGAGCAGGGCGCGCAGTCGGTCGCGTCGCTCCGAGGGACCCTCGCCGAACAGGGTGATGGGCTCTTTCATGGAGCGCAGGCGGGCCTTGATGTCGCGGTCGGAGGTGGGGACGACGAGGTTGGCGGCGCGCTTCTTGCGCTCAAACTCTGCGAGCAGGTCCGAGGCGACTTCGTTTGCGCCGCCGGGCATGGCATGGTTGCGATCGAGCGCTGGGGTGGGTTAGTAGGTGCGCAGGGAGTGAATAGGCAGAGGAAGACGTACGGACGCTGGCGTAGTCGATGCCCTCCATGGCGTCGCCGCGGGTCTCCTCCTCGACATAGGCCTGCCGGGCCGGGTGCATGCTCATGGTGGCGAAAGTGCCGCAGCGGGGCGCAGAGAGCTTCGAGGGCGGGTTGAGTATATCAAGGGAAGGGAATATAGAATAGTGGTAGCTACAATATCTCCAGACGCCAAGCGGCGGCGGGCGGCAGAAGCGGGCGGTAAGGCTGCTAGCGCCGGTTATGTCATGGCACAGCACAGGCCCCGGCTGCTGAAACTCGCGTCGGTCTGCAGTCAGTCGCCCTGGGGGCTTGGGGGGAATGCGGGCGGCCAACAGGACACATTACAGCCCTCGACGCAGACGCAGACGGGCATTGGTACATACTGCATACTCTATCCTCCATTGCACACTCCATACTACACACTCCACACGCCTCATCTCCCTGCCATGCTCCTCGCGGCCCTTGAAGTGGTGAGTACGGGAGCTACTCTGTAGCTGGCGCTCTAGCCGCATCGGCGCGCCAATGCCTGTTCTGTTCTGTTCCTAAAACATAATTGCGTCGAGCCCTCATTCCTTTGTCGTCGCCGCCGCCGCCGCCGCCGCCATCTCTCCACTCAACCCACCCTCTGACCTCCCGCCAGTTCTGGGCTGCGGCCATGTCCTTTGCCCTCACGAGCGCCGCCGGTCGCGCCCGCATGCCCGCCCACCGCCGCGCCTCGGGCCTGCTCCTCTTCGCCCTTTCGGCCACCTCGCTCGTCGCCCCCGTCTCGTCGACACGTCCGCCCTCCCTCTACGCCCCCTCAAAGTGCCCTCTCGCCAGGGACACGTCTCCCGCCACAGCCGGCCTGCGGTCCTTCCACTCGACAGCCCACACCTGGAGCGCCTCGCCGCTCTTCTCCTACCATGTCGCCGCCTCGTTCTCGGCCAAGCAGGACCGCTTCAATGCCAACCAGAACCTCTTCACAAACCCTCTGCACGACCCCGCCCTCGCCAAGACGACCGACCTGCCCGAGTGCAAGCACTCGCTAGACAAGCGCAAGCGCCTGCGCAGCGGCCAGGACGCCCTCTTCTACAGCCAGGTCGGCACCACAAAGATGGCCGCATTCGGTGTCGCCGACGGCGTGGGCGGCTGGGTCGAGTCTGGCCTCGACCCTGCCGACTTTTCCCACGGCCTGTGCGAGTACATGACATGCGCAGCGCGCTCGTGGCCGCACGGCTTCAACACCACCTCGCTCCACCCCAGGGATCTGCTCCAGGTCGCCTACGACGAGGTCACCGACGACGCCACCATCGAGGGCGGCGGCAGCACCGCATGCTTGGCTGTGGCCTCGCCTGACGGCAATGTCGAGGTCGCCAACCTGGGCGATTCGGGCTTCATGCATCTGGGCTTGAACGCGGTGCGACACTTTACCCACCCCCAGACGCACGCCTTCAATACCCCGTACCAGCTCTCCAAGACGCCCCACCGCATGCTCGTTCAGATGGCCGTCTTTGGCGGCCCTTCGACCCTCTCCGACAAGCCCAAAGAAGCCAGCGTGACCCACCACAACGTCCGCCACGGCGATGTCCTCGTGTTCGCGACCGACGGCGTGTGGGACAACCTTAGCCCGCAGGACGCGCTGGGCATCGTCAGCAGCCAGATGGTGGATGCTGGCGCATGGGTCGAGAAAGACGGCACCATTGAAGTGGGACAGAACATGGCCAAGCTCGTGCAGTCCGAGTCAGGGCGCAAGGCCGACAGCACATCACTCCAAGCCAGGGTCGCCACTGCAATCGCAAGGGAGGCCAAGGTAACCGGGAACAACACGCGCCGCGACGGGCCGTTCGCCAAAGAGGTGCAGAAGTACTACCCCGGCGAGAACTGGCACGGTGGCAAGCCCGATGACATTGCGGTGGTGATTGCGGTGGTGCTCGAGGAGCCGGTGCAGTAGCGGCAGAGACAGTCATGTATCAATAGTGTTTTTGTGTTGCATGGGCAGGCGTCGTGGGAGAGTTGACTTGATTTACACCAGGATATAGCGAGGATATAGCGAGGATATAGCGGGGATCTAGCGGCGCATCTGTAGAGTAGGCAGGCAGGCATGGTTGGGGGTAGCTGTGATAGACACTCGCTACAGGACGGACAAAGCATAGTACAGCTAGCTGGCTGTCGCCGGCGAAAACAGCCATCATGACACTTCACACACGACGTGCATCAGACCATCCGACACGGCGTGTGAGTGACGTATGAAACGAGTCGAAGCCCGGCTAGATCTATGCGTGTTTACTGTGGGCAGTTGCTCGGGGCAACCGTGACGACGCGAGCGCCAGAACATCGGCCGTGGGCATCTCAACCTCACCACTCCACCCACCCACCGCCAACATCGCTACAGCAAACCCATGTATGCGCAACTAACAATACAGTCGACATTCGCTAGCCAGACAGCCCTCCTACCCCATATATAGCGACGTGCACAATCAGCATCGCGTCACAATGGCGGCCGCTTCACCAACCCCGATGGGCTCGGGCTCGTACGGGCGCATGCGCGTCCAGCCCTCGCTCCGCCCCCGCAGAGACTCGCCCATGTCTGTCCTGGGCGAGTCGCAGGGCTTCTCGGCCAATGCCCCCATGATGCAGAACATCGACATTGGCGACAGCTCCGACGACGAGATCCCCCAGCCCATGAAACTGAGCGCCCTCACCACAGCCCTGCTCGCCCAAAACGACGTCAACTCGCCCGAGAGGAGGAAGCCCAAGCTGAAAATCTCGCGCTCCGGCTCCAACACACCTGTCCAGGAAAAAGAGAGCCTCACCCCGGCCCCCAGCCTGCGCATCAAAAGAGTGCCCCTGCGCGGCGCACCCATGAGGCGACTGCGACGTACCCCGCAGAGCGAAGAGGATCACCCGCCGTCGCAGGACCAGGAGAACATGCCCAACTCGGCTGTCAAAGTGGCCCCGCTCAACGTCCCCGATTCGGTCCTGAAAACCACCGGTTCCGTCATGAAGGTCGCCGCCGACCGCGATGCACGCCCCACGCCACAGCACGAGTCGCCCATCCAGCGGCCGCAACATGAGAACCCTGTGCCCCTCCAGCAAATGGACGCAAACACCCCGCGGAGACCAGCGCCGCCCCCACCCCCACCCAAAATGTCTGTCCTCGAGACCGCCACCGCTGCTGCCGGTGCGGCGACGACAAAAACAAGAGAAAGGAAGAAGAGGAGCACATTGTCCGTCAATGGAAAGCATTACTCGCAGATGGACAGGATCGGGAGAGGAGGAAGTTCTGCTGTGTACCGTGTCATGGCCGAGAATTTCAAGCTGCTCGCGCTGAAGCGGGTCAAGCTGGAAGACGCCGATGAGGCTGCTGTGCGCGGCTACAAGGGCGAAATCGACCTTTTGCAGAAGTTGAAGAACGTGGACAGAGTAGTCCGCCTGTATGATTGGGAGGTGGACGAGCAACGGCAGGTCCTCAGTGTGGTGGGTATTTCTTTTTGGAGATGAAGAACATCAACAATGCTAACAAGCTTTAGCTCATGGAGATTGGAGAGTCTGATCTCGCACGCATAATACGGATGAAGCTCGACCCCGCCGACGGAGACGGGAAACTCGACCTGAGCTTCACCCGCTACTACTGGAAAGAGATGCTCGAGTGCGTGGGCGCAGTCCATGACCACGACATTGTTCACTCGGATTTGAAACCCGCAAACTTCCTTCTCGTCTCCGGACGCCTGAAGCTCATCGACTTTGGCATCGCCAACGCCATCGAAGTCGACCACACCGTCAATGTGCACCGCGACTCGCACATCGGCACGCCCAACTACATGTCCCCCGAGTCGCTCGAGGACTCGGCTGGCGGCGCCCGTGGCCAGCTCTCCAACGGCGAAGGCTCCAAAGACATGGCCCTCGGCAAGCCCTCGGACGTGTGGAGTCTGGGCTGCATCCTGTACCAGATGGTGTACGGGCGCCCCCCATTCGCGCACATTGCGAACCAAATGGCACGCGTCCTTGCCATTGTGAACCGCGAGTACGCCATCGAGTTTCCCGACTTTGGCGTCGGCGACGTGCGCATTCCCGCAGGCCTCAAAGCCACACTCCGCCGGTGCCTGAACCGCGACGCGCGACGCCGCCCCAACATCGCACAGCTCCTCGACGAGCGCGACATCTTCCTGTACCCTGACGGCGGCGATGACTTGCGCATCCCGCAGGAGCTGCTGGGGCAAATCATCCAGCGCGTCGCAGACCGCTTCCGCGACCCGGCCAAGCCCCCGCCTACCGACGAGGAGATTCGCCAATATCCAGGCAGTTTCTACGAAAAGATTCGGCAGCTGCTAGAGAGCGAATGAGCGGGCGGGCGAGTGAGCGAAGCGAGCCAACGCGCTCGGTCTGAAAGATACAAGGCGCAGCACGCGGCTGTGTCCTCTTTCCTTTGTCCTCAAAAATTCCCTTGCATACCATAACGACCACGGGACCTTTCGACCCTCGCTTTTCACCCCCCTTCCCTTCCTTTCCTTCCTGTACCGCTTCCGTCCTCTTGAAAAAAAGAAAATAAGGAGAGCACAGAGGAAACAAGGAAGGGGCAGAAAAAGAAGGCGAAAGAAAGGATCCCTACCATTTAATGACCTCACGGCTGGCGCTTTTTCTCCCTTCTCTTTTCCCTGTCACTTTTCCCTATCCCTTCTCATCCTGCCTATGGCAGAGGAGAGACCACCCACAAGCCACGCTGCACCACACCACACCGCATCGCATCGCATCACAGCGCTCTTCTTGTCCATTCCCTTTGTCCATGCAGTCCCTTCAGCGAGCGGGCGCAGTTCGGAGTTTACTTTGTTTCATTGCTCTTGGATATCCCTCTTCTCTTCTCTTCTCTTTCTCATCACATTCTGGTGCTGGTTGCGCCTCCGCGGAGCGTTGGGAGGATGTGTAATCTCGTGTAGTGTAGTGCAGGCTAGGCTAGGCTGGCGTACTCTGGTGTACTTCTGGTATAGTAGTCGAGTACAGCGGAGCAGAGTGCTGTAGACTGTTTGAATACCATTGTCGAGCAGATGCGGTTGAATTACTTGTCTGTCTACCAACTTACGAACCTACATGCTTGCTTGTTTACCTACGTGCTTGTTTGCCTACCTACGTGCCTACCTACGTACCTACCCCGACGGAAGAAACGACATGTGCAGTGCAGTGCAGCGCAGTGCGTGCTGGATGGATGGATGGACACAATTCAATGTGACGTGACATGACATGACGCAGCTAACTAAATCACCTGTGTCCAACACGTCCGTATTCCATCCAAGTCTCCTCGATCTCTCCAAGCCTCGTGTAGTCGAGGGAGGTTGCATCAAGTCAGGTTTCGCATCGGGGTCGAGTTGGGCTGGGTAAGTAGATAGATAATGGTATTCGAATCGAATCTCGCAGCACCTGGACGTCCTGTCCTGTCTTGCTCCTTGCACTTCCTGCTACGGCTACGGCTAGGGCTATAGTAACGGCCAGGGTAACAGCAAACCCACAAGCGCGTGTACGCACGCACGCACTCACGCTCCTCGCACACATACACATTCTCTCGTCGAGTGGAGTCGAATCGCAAGGAAAAAGAAAAGCCAACCCAACCCAACCCAGCCCTCTCATCCATCGCCAGCACCCTCGCCACGACCCTCGCCGTTGCGAATGCAAACATCCCGACCAACGCCGTAAAAGCCAAACCCCACCAATCCACGCACCTAATACGCCGCCTGGCGCATCAAGTGCAAAAAGACGGTACATTTCTCAATCTCGACCTGCTCCTTTGCGGGAGCGCCATCAGGGGCGTTCTTCTCCGCGATGATCTCGACCTCGATGCGGTTGACGCCGGCGACGAGTTTAGCCTCGTAGACGGGCTCGCCCTTTTTCTTGCCGCCTTCGTAGCCGGGGCCCGGGCTGGCGCCGTTGATGCCGGCCGTGACGGGCACGCGGTTCACTTCGAAGGTTTTGTTGCCGTTTACCGTCACGAAGAGGCGGTACAGGCGCGCCGTCAGTGCGATGGGGACTTTGGGCGTGATTTGCAGGTACGAGTGCGCGGGGGACACGACGACGGTCGCGCTGTGCGCCGTCTTTTGCTTGCTGGCGAGGACGTCGACGGTCCATGGTTTCGAGAGGTTGAGGGCTGGGTGCGTGTTGAGGGTTACTTTTGGGATCAAAGCTTCGTTTACGCCTGTTGTGAGTCAGTGGAATGTTAGAATCGAGTTGGATGCAGTGAGATGCTTACTCTTCAGAGGCGTCTTCCTGAAACTATCGAAGCGGGGAATGTTTGTGGGGACATAGTAGTTCGGTGCCTGGTACTGGGGAGTGTAGGTGCCAGGCTGGCCAACGACGCCGTTGGGGTGTGGGCTACCGCTTGCTGGGCGCGACATGGCATGTGGTGGGGGCATGACTGGGTGTGGTGTTTGTGCTGGGACGCTGAGCCGTTGCAGGCTATCAGGCCCGGTGCTTGTGGGTCTGGCTGCGCTCAGGGCTGGTGACTGCATGTCCTGCTTGATGCCATTGGCAGCCGCTGGGGAGTCCAGAGTACGCATGGGCGCATTGGACGGTGCACCGTTGGGCGCAGCCTTTGGTGCAGGGAACGGACTGCCGGCTGTTGGCGTGGCAGCTTTTCCTGTTGAGAGTGGGCGTGATGACCGTCGGTCGGCTATGCTGTCTAGTACATGCCGCTGTTGGCGCAGCAGCGCGTCGCTGTCGACGAGAACGCCCGGTGTAGCCGAGCTGCGCCCAGCTGGCGTGTTGGGGTCGGAGACTGGACTTTGCCTGAGCTTGAGCTTCAGCTGCTGTTTGGGGGCTGGACTGGGCGCCGCGCCAGACATATTGAGCTTGAGCTTTGGCTGCGGTGGCTCCTCGACCTTGGCTCTGGCCTCTGCGAGTTTTGTCCCGAAGATCTCCTACATCTGTTAGTGGAAACCATCTGCGAAGATGCAATGTCGTACCTCGAGCTCGATGGAGAGGTTGTACAGGTCGCTTCCATCTTCGTTGTAGATGCGCGCATTTTTCCACACGAGGCTCATGGCCTGCTCGAACGCATCCCAGCTCTTGAGAAGGGTTTGGCCTGTGGGTGCCTCGCGGCCGATGACACCGCGGACTTTCTTTTGCACGGCAGTCAACGACATGGGGTCTTTGATGAGCGCATAGTAGTCCTTCAGACTCCGCGAGGGCAGGTTGAGGAAGGGCAGGAAGATCTGCAAATCGCCACTGTCGTCTGTCAGTGGTTGCAGGGTTAGCGAGGAGGCCGACGTACCCAGGGTCTGTGTGGTCAATAATCTCCCTAACGATCTGCTCCTGCGCCTGTTGGAACGACTGGCCAGCATGGCTTCGAGTGGCAGTGGCAGTGGCTTTGGGCTCGGGGGCAGCAGAGGTCGTCAGCCTGAGCTTGGAGGGCACCGGCGTTTCCTGGGCTGCTGCTGCGGCGGCGGCGGCGCGGCGCGGCCGTTCGGTGAGAGGGGTGGCGGCGGGAGTCGACAGCGTCTTTGGCGTTGAGGCAGTGCGAGGGGGAGGGCGGGAGGGAGTGGCATTCTCCTCGCCGGGCACGGGGGTGGCTACGGCGGCGTAGTTTCCGTCGCGATAGGCGGGGTTGTGCTTGACCATCCAGTTGGAGGCGGTCTTGCGCAGGCGCTCGGCATCCTGGTAGATGAGGGAGTTCTTGTCGTTGTAGGCCTTTGCGTTGTTGACAAGGCGCTTGGTGTCGCTCTCGACCTGGGCGAGGGTGTGGTAGGCGGCGCGGTTGAGCTTGTCTTCGATGGTGTCGAGGGCGATGGGCAGCTTTGTGAATTCGTAGTAGTCGGGCAGCTCGTCCTTGTCGGGGAGTGTGAGGAAGTGGACGGCAATGGGGCGTCCGCTGCAGAAAACGAGCCGGTCAGTTGTCGGTGGTGGCTATCAGGGCGGGTATGGGGGCATGGGCATGGGCACGTACGTCTTGTCCTTTGCTTGCTTCAGGCCCTCTAGGAACTTCAAGCCCATGGTTGTCGTCGAGGCGGTTGTCTCGGCGCTGCCGGGGGACTCGACCTGCGCACGCGGGACATTGTCAGCAGCTGCATTCGTATTTTGATTCGCATTTCGATCCGGTGCCCGGGCAGATGCGTCTCCTGTCTGCTGCTCGTGTAGGGGCGAGGGCGGCGGGCGGCAGGGCCCGCTCGGGGGTGAAGTGCTCGTCGAGCCGGAGTCGTTCGCGCGGTCCCTCGCACTGCAGCTCCCCTCGAGCTCCACTATCACTCCTACAAGCACGCCTCTGCCTCTGTCGCCGCCGCCGCCCTCCGCAACCACTGCGCCTCGCCTGTCTGCCACTGCGCAACACGTGCTGCACGTACCGGTGCCTTCTGGCGCTTTGCGGCGCGACCCTCGCTGTCGCCCGGCGCAGCGCCCGATGCCTTGCGCTTCGACGCGCTTTCCATTTTGGTCTGTGCTGCGGTCGCGTCGTGTATCCGAGCCTGTCTCTGAGCTTGCTAGGGCGAATCAAGGTGGTGGCGCGAGTGCAGCGAAATGCCAAAGCTGGCTCCCAATTCCTCACCTGGGCCTGGCAGACGCGGCGGCATCACGACCGCCAAGAGCAGTCGTGCACGGACCATGACCAACCCATTCATTTGCCATCCGCCCAGTCCAGCCAACATCAATAATGACTTGCACCAGCTGCCCTCGCTGTTGTCTCTACCACATGTCACTGTTATAGATCATTTCTTGTAGACTACTTGATCAAACCAACTAACCCGGCCCTCTCCACTCGATACCCGCACATTCACTCCTTTCACTCCGCCGACCATGCGCCAAGCGTTCATGTTGGGACCTATATTGCGAACGGGCACTCTAGGTACCACTCCAACCACACCACGAGCTACCGAGTCCACGTTTTTCTTTGTTCAATTCTTGGGGCTGAGCACCTCGACGCACATTGGTGCGATGATGTAAACGTGGTGGCGGTACCGAACAAAGGAATATGAATATGCACTCCGAGACCCCGCGACATGGCCAAAGACAACATATACTGCCCTCTGTCTGTCTGGACATGCTCTGGCATGCTTGATTGTCGCCATGGACAACTACCCAACGCACTACTACGACATCTGTTCGGAATGGATCCCCTCGCCCAACTTTGCGAACCGGCCCCCGGGCGAGATTTGCGGCCTGGGTCTCGGATCAGAACATCTCTGGACATTCATGGACTCGGACGACTCGGGCGACGATCAAAGCACTGACGGCGGGT
This sequence comes from Neoascochyta sp. HWLR27, assembly GCA_019775935.1. Taxonomy (NCBI): domain Eukaryota; kingdom Fungi; phylum Ascomycota; class Dothideomycetes; order Pleosporales; family Didymellaceae; genus Neoascochyta; species Neoascochyta sp. HWLR27. The sequence goes on from WODD01000243.1 coordinate 264,329, forward strand.
CACCTCGTTCTGTACAAAGCCCAAAACCAAAGCAGTCTCCCTTCGTTGCTGTCATCGCACCGCCATCACCGTCAAAGGAGGCGCCGCAACGAAGACGCTCCGGCGATTTTTCAGTAAAAGCAAAGCGGCCATATACCGATACAGCTCCAGGAACAGCCCCGCTGGGCGGATGCTTTCCGCCCGATTACGCCCCTCAACCGCCAAGACGTGCCATCAGCGTCAGGGTTGACGGATCGAGTTTTGGTAGAAAAACAAATTCTTATCGAAAGAGTATCTCGGAACGCTTGCTCAAGCCAGAGAGCGGGCTGGGCGTCACTGCTGAGCTGAAGCCACGAGGCCAATTACAACTGAGACCAATCGAGGGCGCTGTCTTCCAAGTGACGCAGTTGCCAAACTCCTTCTCGGAAAAATTCCGAGTCAGAAAAGTGCTGCATGCCAGGGACCTGGCAAAATTAAAGACAAACGATGTTTGTTTTGATGCAAAGGCGCATCCAGACTCCGCCACGTCCATGATGAGTACGCCACAAGAGCTGTATTATACCTGCCCTCGACAGCAGGCGCAAGCAATAGACTTTGAGGGTGCAACCTGTAACGGATCGGGATCGGGACCGCAGACGCCAAAATCCCCAGATGTAGCCTTGTCCTCTGTACGAACCGATGACGACGATCCTCACATCTGGGGACACGACAGCTACGCCAGAGACGTTCTAGCCCCTGGGGAAAACAGAGTTTACATGCCTGGTCCGATCATGCTCGAGCAGTCGTCTGCACTGCTTCGAAGAGACTCTGTGGCTACCATGGACGCGTTTCTCGACGATCTGGGGCCCAAGCAGAGACGGGCCTCTGACATGGACGCCTTGGACCAGATAGCCAGCTTCTTTGAAGATTCAGGGGCAACGGAGCAGGCGAGCGACGAGTGCTTGGACAAATTCTGGCTGAAGAAAGAATTACCATACGGGCAACCGTCGAGTCACAGGGTGAGCGTGGTGGAGCTCAAGGCTCACCCGGCTTGGGCTCCTCGGAGCTGTCGGGGGGACTGCCAATCAGCAGAGGCGGGCATGCTGTCGCGGTTCTCGTTTTCGTCGGCGTCATCTGGAGCGCCTGCTGCACCTTCGAGACGTGAGCGGCTCAAGCGGCGACTGCTGTTGCCGGCCCTACCCGGGTCCACCTTCCTAAGAGGCGCTGGGAGTTGGGGACAGCAAGCGGACAGTCTGTGAGGTGAGGTGAGGTGAGCATGGGCAGTGAGGTTAGCTACCTATTGATAGATTCCAAATCAAACTCTACGAAATGAAGAGCCGCGCGCAAAGAAAGGAAATGCTTCGGCGGAAGCTCGTGAACCGCCATGACTCGGGCGCCCGTTGCAACGGACAGGCTGTCATGGATGGCATAGCCTGGCGGCGGAGGCCACGCCGTACGGGGCGTTATTGGACGTGTTTGAAGACAACGGGGCGTTGATATGGTTTTGGCAAGGCGACTGTCAAGGCGACTGGTGAATGACGAGCGTGTCCCTGCCAGAGTGCCTTGATGCCTCGACGGGCGAGGACCGACACGCGGAGCGTCCAAGCAGAGGTAACAGCTCACAGCCGCGGACGAGGGTATGCTGGCAGGGCTCCCGCTGAAGGCAGAAACGACCAAAAGTGAAAGGGTGCAGGCGGCGCGGAGCGCTTGGAGCGACTGTGCCCTCGCAATAGGGTCGATCCTGTCTGCCCCGACAGGGGCTGGCGCCAAGGCTCAAAAGCAAGGCAGCCAATGGCGCGCCCGCAGGCCCAGTGTCGTCCAATGGCACATGAGACGAAGGGGAGACGAAGACATCCAAAGACGTGCGATCTTCAGCCTGGGTTCCTCGTCGAGCCCGACTGGCGAGTCGACGACGCGCCCAGTGCGTCCCGACATGTCAGGCTTGCATTTGCTCGAGCCAGCGCATCACATCTGCTGCTGCCTGTCTAAAAGCCCACTGTCCCCGACATGACCCGCTTCCTCCTCTATTGATCGCCTTGCCTTTTTGGAAACCCCATTCGCCCTGCCACCGTTCACTCGCACCCGCGCCACCCCCAGACGTAACCGCCAACCTGCGCGCCTAATAGCAAAACTGTAAGAATCGTCTGCACAAAGCTGCACTCGCTCGTCGTCGTTGCTGATAACTGGACCCGCTAGTCGCCTTTCACTGCTCCTGCACCTGCACCTGCACCCGCTCCTGCACCTCACCAACCCAACCCCACCAACCTCCACCACCACCATCACCACCAGACGTCCCCATGGCGACCGTCATACCCGGCAATAGTAGTAGCGCCTATGAGTTACTCGAGCAAGCCAAGCGCGATTTCTGGATCAGCAACAGCCACCTCGGCGAGCACGAGCGCCGCCAGCTCTGGTCCCAGGCCACCGCTCTGAACGGCAACAGCAACAGCAGCAACAACGCCACAGTCAACACACAGTCCTCGATGCTCCACCAAACACCCCGGACGATGCCCTACAGCGTGTCGAGCTTGACGCACCTCCAAGTATGGGATCCATCTTTGGTACACGCTCTCTCCTTCTAACTCGTCTAGGTGCCCGCCACCGGTTCCATGGACCGCACTCAATCAGCACCTGTTATCGGACAGCCTCGCTCCATCGCCCTCGAGCGCTCCACGACAGAGTTCCCTCCCTGGTACATGTCTGCCCAGGAGCCGACCAGCGACTACGCACTCTACTCGGGCTCGTCGCAGCCGCAGCCGCAGCCCAGCCTCCAGACCATCTCCGAGGACATGACGTACCCGCACAGTTCCATGGTTGAGTACACTCCTCACGAATTCATCGACATGATGGGGCCACTGAGCTCGCCATCCCTTTCCCTTTCCCTGCCCCAGCACCCGCAACACGGCGTTCAACTGACACACAACATACAGTGGAGCCCGTCCACATCAGGCTATGCGTCGCCGCAAACGCCCTCGACTGCTCTGATGACTCCTGTTACTCATTCGAGTAACGCCATGAGTCGCCAGAGCAGCATGAATCCTCATTTCCTTGATGCTTCTTCTGCTTCTATGCTGCGAGTTCCGTCTTCTTCTTCCATGCTTCCTATCCTCGCAGAGGATAGCGGCTTTTCCTTTTCTTCTCTTGACTCTACCGTCAGCCCTTGTGGTGACAGTTCTCTCTTTCTCTCCTTCACTGGTCCTACCAGTGAAAGTTTCCTTTCCGCGTCTTGTGTTCCTTCTTCTATTTCTTCTTCTTCTGCGCCCGCAAGTGCCTACGCACTTGCGTCTTCTGAGATTGAGCCGGACCTGGCGGAGGATATGCGGAGGTCGGCATCCAACTCAAGCGTGAGCAGTGCCTCATCGGCCGGCTCGCGCGCAATCCGCCGCGAGCGCGAAATCATCGCGCAGACATCGCGGCCCTTGGCCCCTAAAGCCAACCCACACGCCGCGGCCACATCCGCGTCATCCAATGCTCAGATGGCGCAGATTACGTCGTCAGACGGCTCCTCCAAGACCGTCGGCGTGCTGATCAAGACGCCGTACGTGCGTCCCACACATGCAAAGATCATGTGCATGCACTGCAACGAGCGCCCCGACGGCTTCCGCGGGGCGCACGAGCTGGACCGCCACATTGCGCGCGCCCATGCCGTCGTGCGCAAAGGCTACATCTGCGTAGCCCCCGACTTCGACTCCAAGTTCCTCGACGCCTGCAAGCACTGCCGCAACCACAAAGTGTACGGCGCGTACTACAACGCCGCCGCGCATCTGCGCCGCGCCCACTTCCACCCGCGCAAGCGCGGCCGCAAGGGCAAGAACGAGGAGAAGCGCGGCGGCATTGGCGGCGGCGATGACCCGCCCATGGACTTCTTGAAGATGCACTGGATTAAGGAAGTCGAGGTGCCGAATCTTGGCGATGCAAAGAAGGCGAGCAAGAAGGAGGCGGTGGCGGGCGAGGATGTGGTGATGGGCGAGGCGGCGATGCAGTCGCCGTCGCAACAGCAGCACCAGCAGCAGCAGCAGCTCCCCGTCGACGCAGCTGCTATGCTCGACTTTGGGCTGAGTATGCACGCCAGCGAACCCATGTTGTTCGACGACGGATTCCAGTTCAACGCGCCTTACCCCGTGTCACAGGGACAAGGCCACGGCCAGTAGAGAGTTGCGCACACCCCCTCCCCCCTGCCCTACCCTACTCTTCCCCCCTACGTTCTCCCTCCCACCCCACTTTCCCCAACCTACCTACTCCCTCTTTGCCTACCCCCCTATCGTCCCTCTTCACGTCCTGTCATGTATATAACGAGCCTAGCCGCGCCCCCACCCCTTTTCTTTTCCTGCGGGCTGCGATGCGATGCGATGCGATGCGATGCTATGGGTTGGCGTGTACTGTACATTGTCTTTGTTTCTCCCTTGTTCCCTTCTTGCTCTTTCTTTTTCGGTTTACCTCTTCTGCTTTTGCGTTGGTTGGTTTGGGTTGGTTTGGGTTGGTTTGCTTTAATTTGCTTTGCTGGCGTTCAGGGATGAAAGTGACCACCAACCCTTTGGTTGCGGTAGGTCTGCATCGGGGGTATAACACGTTGGATCTCCTCATCTATCTAGTTTACGGTTTCATCTCTGTCTGATTTGACTGGGTTTGGTTGTGGTAGCGCATCGATTGCCTATGGCGATGGGATGGTGGCTCGTAATAGAATTTCTGTTTCTTCTTTGACGTGTTTTGTTATGCTGTGCTCGATAATGAAATGAAAGATTAACTTTGTGTGAATTTGGGCCGTCAGCCAACGAACTAATAATCTGCGCCGTGATAATCTGTTTGCCCTCCCGTTACGCCAGCGCAATGCAATGGAAATATAATGTCTCTCTTCTCTCTTCTCTTCTCTGGTACCTAACCACTCCTCTCAAAGACTCTCTGTCGACGACTCTCTCTCCATGCCCCCCATCCGACGAACCCTAGTCATCCAGATCCTCATTCTCATTGAGCTGCTTCTTCTTGATGACGAGATCCTGCTTCTGGCGCTCAATCGTCTTGTTCATGCGCGTCTTGAAGAGGCCGTTGCTGTGCTTGTCGCGCTGCTCGATGCTCTGCTGGATGGCCTTTTCGAGCTCTGCGATTTCAGCCTCAAGCTGCTCGCGGCGCTGCAGCTCGGCGGCCGCCGCCTCGTCGACTTCGTCATCGTCGCTGTCGTCGTCATCGTCATCGTCGTCGTCGTCTTCGGCCGAGGTTGCGGCCGCGGGGGATGATGCCGTCGTCTCGGGCTCCAGGACTAGGTTGCCGTTGTGCGTCAGCGCGTGCATGGCGGCGTTGTGCGCCGTCACGGGTGTCTGGCCTTCGGGGTTGGTGGTGGTGTTTCCGAATAGGGCGTCGAGCTCGTCGCCGTCGGCTTGGATCTCGAGGTCGTCGTCTTCCATGAAGCCGGCGTGCAGCAGCTCCTCGAGCGCCGCGGCGTCGACTTCCTCCATGGGCGTCTCGGGCACAGGCGCGTCCGCCATGTCCTCGTCCTCGCCGTCGGAGCCGGATTCGTCCGATGTGATGTGGCCCTCGTCGATCAGCTCGTACTTTGTGCCTTCGGCGTTGTCGTCGTCGGCAAGCAGGCGGTTCATCTCGGCCTCGGCGCGCTCCACGTCGAGATAGGACTTGCGAGGGCGGAAGCGGCGCTTGCGGACCCAGCGCATGGGCGGGGTCAGGCCGTGGGGGAAGCGGTGGGAGCTGTCCTCGATGTACGAGGGACGGGGGTATTTTTTGGCCTCCTCCTCCGACTGGACCCTGCCCAGGACGAGCAGCATCTGGCAGACGTCGGCCGTCTTGACCCAGTCTTTTTTGTTCCAGCTCTTCATCGACTCGATGATGTTGGGGAGCTCGACCATGGAGGCGGCGTAGTTGCGGCCCTGGATGGTGACCATGGCACGGCGGCCCTCGCGATCGAAGAAGCGGAAGTAGACCCCAGGTCCGCCTTGGGAGGTGGTGCGGCCGATGGTCTTTTCCTCGATTGACTTGCGCAGCAGGTCGCAGTCAGGCCCCGGGGGCATGCGCAGGACGAACTGCGACTCTATGGCGGGGTCGGGCTCTGCCTCTTCGGCCTCGCTGTCGTAGCCGACGCCAGGGGGACGGTAAGGGGGCTTGCCGGCGCCCTTGACCTTGAGGATGGCGGTGGAAGCGCGGTGGGGACCTGCGCCGGCAGCACCGGCGGGGCCCTTAGGCTTGATGGAGAGCTTGATCGACTGTTGGCGAGCGTGGGCATGGCGCACAGGGGTGGGGGCCGGGGCGGCAGCGTAGTCACCGTCGTTGTCGTCATCGTCGTCGTCGCTGTCGTCGGCCATGGCGAGGCTCTTTGCGGTCGGCTTGGGCTTGCGCTTGGGGTGGGGCGCGGCGCCATTGCTGTCGTCGCGGGCGCGCTTGCTGGGTTTGGCGGCGGCGGCGGCGTCGTCTGGCTTTGGTTTCTTGGTGTACTTGCGCTTCAGCTTGGGGGCGTCGGCGTCGGGCGCAGGCGCGGGTGTGGGTGCGGGTGCGGCGGCCGTGGGCGTCGAGGGTGTCGAGGCAGCGGGCTTGAACTTGATCTTGAGGCCGCCGCCGGGCTTTGCGGCGACGGGCGCTGCGTCGGCGGCGGGCGGCGGGGGCGGCGGGGGATCGACGGGCGAGGCGGCACTCGAGGAGGCGGCAGGGTTCTTAAGCTTAATCTTCATGGCGGCGGTGGCGGCGGGTGGGAGACCCGCATATCAGATATCGCGGTCGCGGAGGTCGAGGTGGTGGTGGTGAGTGATGGCGACGCGATGGGCTCGGCTTGGCGCGCAAGAGAGCGGGCGGCCAGAGCTCAAAGCTCGACGACTCCAGCTTCACCAACTCGCCATGCGCCGGCTGCTGCCCCGACTGCCCTGACTGACTGCCATAGCTCTCCCTCGCCAGCATCGCCATGTCACAGCACGACCTCTTCCTCAATCTCCTCCGCCCGGCCGTCCTGCACATCCTGCGCGCCACAGGCTTCCACTACGGCAAGCCCTCGGCCGTCGACACAGTCGTCGACCTGACGGCCCGCTACCTCAGCTTGCTCGCCGAACGCACCGCCTACAATGCCTACTCGTCCCACAATGACCTCACCCCCGACATCGCCGACGTGCGCATGGCCATGCAGGACTGCGGCCTGCTCGTCCCCACCACCACGGCTGGCGAGGAGCTGTGGAAGGAGTTTTTGCGCAAGCCCCTCGACGACTACAACGGCGAGTCGGGCGCCCGCCAGATGGAGGAGGCCCGCCGCGACGCAGAGGACACGGCCGACGTCCACGAGTTCATCCAGTGGGTCAAGGGCGAGCAGAACAAGGAGATCCGCCGCATCGCCGGCACCTACAAGCCCATAGCCACCACCCCCACCGAGCAGCTCGACCAGCTCGAAATGGACGACTACCTGAGCAGTCGGTTCTCCTCGCTCCTCACACCCGTCGCTGCGTCCCGCTGACCACCCCTCTAGCCCTTATGAAGAAGCACAGCAAGACGGGCGTCGAGTCGCGCTTCCAGGGCACCGCCCTCGGCGTCCCGGCCGAATCCAAGCCCGTCAAGATCGAGGGCGGCGGCCCCGACTCCATCGACGAGTGGTGCCGCAGGACGCGCGAGCAGGCCATCAACGAGTCTGAGAAGCGGGCGCTCGCAGCACAAGACTCGCCCGCGCAGGACCCTGCCTCACAAGAGCCCCCACTACGCGACTCGGAGCTATCGCGGGAGTCAGAGGACGTGGTCATGGAAACCGAGTGATACCCATTCTTATCTGTCAAACATAGCGACGGCGTTCTGGTTGGTTGGTTGGTTGGTTGATTTCAGCGTCATACAGCATGGGCTGTCGAGACGAGTATGAAGCGACGCTGGATATAGAACCTCATTGCAATTGCATCATCTACTCGAGTCTACAGGCCCTTCTCACATGATAGGTGGTGGGTGCGCTGCGCAGATGAATGACGGATACGCCCCGCCTACGTCATCATCTAGACGACACACTACCCCGACTTTGCAGCTCCTACAACACTTCTCTGTTCAATCACCAACCTCACAATCAATCGCCCTCTAACAACCCCCAGCCACCAGCTAAAGACTCCAATCCCACCACCACTACCACACCACACCAACCCCCACCAACTCCCCACCATGTCCGGCCTCTCCCCCCAAGGTCCCTCCCAACCAACCCTCAACCAAGCCTACACAACCCCGGGCAACCCGGTCTCGCAAAACCCCTCAGAAGCCCACACAGCGTCGCAAAATGCGCACGACAACAGCGCTCCCATCGACAAGCGCGTACCGCGCGACCAATCCTCGTCAGCCTCGGGCCTCGCCAACGCCAAAGCGCCCGCCGGCGGCATCCACGGGGCGCCCGCCGGCGAAGAGGCAAAGGGGCTGACGGAGGAAGACGTCGGGCGCCACCGCGAGCTCGACGGCGAGCAGATGGCTGCGCCGGGCGAGGGGCGCGTCGCGGACGCCGTCGCGCAGGGCGGAAGGGGCTTGGGCGGGGGTGGCAGCCAGCCTGATTTGGCGTCGGATTTGGATCGGTAGGTGCCCCTTTTTATTTGTTTGCTGCTTGTTGTTTCTGCGGCATTTGGGGTGGGCAAGGCAGGGCAGGCGCAGAAGATGTGCGAGGGAATGTTGTGCTAACGTGAGGACAGCAAAAAGGCAGAGCAGGCTGGGGCGCGCGCGGAAATCAAACAGGCAAAGGCTGGTGGCGCGGCGGATGCCGGCGCGTATGACCCAGAGTCTGCGCCTGCGAACCCCGTTGGAAACGGCGGGTACCCCAATTCCGGGGTGCAGGGCTAGAGAGAAGGGGGGGAAAGGTAGTTGAGGATCTATTTACCTACCTAGTGAAAGGGGAGAAGAAGGGAGGGAGGGAATGGGCACATGGCATAGGGAAGATACCAGGAACATGAATACTCCACAATGGCGAGGTGCGCGCGTGCTCTGGCTGTAATGGCGGCGTGTGGATGTGCTGCGAGGGCGGGGATGAATGCGTGTTGCAGTCTACTAAAAGCCGCCGCTGACAATTCGGAGGTATATTCTGAAAACAGACAGACAGTATAGGCGCTACACTTTCACATCTATTTACCTCCCAGCCTGCTCGGCTTCAGCGACCACCATCTCAACCACCTACCTCCCCTCCCATCCCCTCCCCTACACTCTCAGATCTCCACTCACCCCTCCCTCCGCCCAGGACTAGGCGGCGCCTCCTCTCTCTCCCAGACCCTCTCCTCGCACCCCAACTCAAACTCCACCAACCCACCCCCCTCAATATCCTCATGCCCAATCCAATTCTTCGCCCACTCGACCCCATTGACCCTGACCCTCTGCACATAGTAACTATCGACCCCGAGCCTCGTCGCTGTAACGCGCAGCGTGGCGTTGGCCGCAAGCGTGATGTTCACGTCCGGGAACCACGGTGACGAGAGCAGGTAGACGGGCTGTGTGACGACGGGGTACAGGCCCAGCATTTGCCAGATTAGCCAGCTGTTGAGGGCGCCCGCGTCCGAGTTGCCGGGGAGGCCGTAGGGGCGGGGGTGGAAGCTGTGAAGGGGTTAGTTAGTTGGGGATTGAGAGGAATAGGGAGGTGGTGAGAAGGGGGAGTTGGGGAAGGGGAAGGGTAGAGGGAGGGAAAGGGGGGGGAGGACGTACTACCGCCTGGCGAGGGCGCGCGACGCCTGCACGCTTTTCCACTGCTTATTGATGTAGTGGTACAGATACGGCGTCTGGAAGTCCGGTTCGTTTCTGGCGCCACTGTCAGCCCACTCTCCCCGCCAGCCGTGCCATCTGCTCTGCACACCACGCCCGCCGCCCAAACTCACCCAATGTTCATCAGCGTATCGATCCCCGCTCCATTCACGCCGAGATCCTGCTGACTGCTATTCGGCGCAAACATGTAATCCAGGCGCTCCTCGAAGCGCGCCGGCCCGCCCATGAACTCAATCATCGTGGCCGCGTCGTGCGGGATGTTGAACGAGTACTCGAACGGCGTCGCCTCGTAGGTCACCGCGCTCCACGAGCAGCCGGCGCACTGCGCGGGATTGTACGCCGACGTGTTGAACGAGCCGTCTGCGAGCCGCGGCGCGAGGAACCCTGTGAAGACGGGCGTCGTGTTTGTGCTGCGCACTGAGTGGTCCCATGTGTGTTGCCAGTTGGCCGAGCGGTTGAGGTACTTTGCTACGTCGGCCGGCGCCTCGCCGCGCGCCACTTGGCTCACCGCGAAGTCGTTCACTGCGTACTCGACTGTGCGCGAAATGCACCGCTCGTTGTGGTCCTGCGCTACGTAGCCTAGAGCCAACCAGTCGGCCAGGGCCGCGCGCCCTTCTTTGTCTTTGAAGCGCAGGTCGGGAATCACTTCGGCGTTGTGAAGCATCGCGGCGTAGCCGTCTGTCCAGTTGATGGCTCCGCGCAGTCCCTTGACGTAGGCGTCGGCGAGGACATTGTCGGCGTTGCTGCCGCCCTGGCTGAGCCCGTTGTAGTTGCCTGATCGCCCGTCTGGGAGGAAGCCGTCGTGCCGCCAGATGTCGATGAGGGCGCGGATCTGGGCTTCGTAGGCGGCTGGTTGGATCAGGTGGTAGAGTGATGTTGTGCAGCGGAATGTGTCCCCTGGCTGTGTTAGTCGTGTGAAGCTACTTCAAAGTGCCACTTACAGATGGCGTAGAAATCATCGTAGTATGGCTCCTCTGACTCCCACAGTGGATTCTCTCCCGTGCGGTTCGACGGCATCAGATGCGTAAAGTACATCATGGAATACAACAGCGTGAGGTCCGTCGTGTTAGCAGCCTCGCCCGTGTCCACCTGAATCGTGCTGAAGATGTCCTGATTCCACACGTCTACAGCCTTATCCACGGTATCTTGCAGCTCCCACGACGGAATCTCCGCATCGCGAAACGCACACGCCTTGTCCGCCGAGATGAAGGAAATGCCGATTCGCGAGCGCAGCACCGAGGGCGCTTCTGTGCTGTTCCACGTAAAGAGCGCACCAACAGTGTCGTGGCGCGATGTTGCGTTCCTGCTCTTGCCACCCATAGTCGGCGTTGTCGAATTGAGCGCATTGAAAGCGTCGGCCTTGTCTGGTGCGGCATCGAAGTCGCCGCAGAAATAGACCTTGTACGGCGCACCCTCGTTCCATCCCGCCTCGTACACTCCGTAGCCGCGATACTCGGCCCCGTCGTCTGAGATGTCGATGGCTGAGTCGACGTAGCGTTGCGTGCAGCTGCTGCCCCGTGCACTGGGCAGTCGGTGGGAGAGATCAACGAGAACGTTTTTCCCGCCGGCAGGAAAGCTGTATTCAACGATTCCCGCATGGGCTGTAGCGGACAGTTCAATGGTGACGCCGCTCTCGAGGTCAGTTCTGAAATAGCCTACGCTGGCGGTTTCGTTGCCCACGCGGTGCTGCCAGTACGTACGGTTGTTCAAGATGTCTACGGGGGGAGCAATCGTCGTGAGCGGCATCTGGGGGATTACTCCATATCTTAATTGTGTGAACAATCTCTACATGTATGCGACAATGTGGTGTGACTTACTTGGGACACCCACCCGTCCCGCTAACATGCATCATCGACACAGCCGTCACGTTCCCCTCAGGCGTATACCCACCATTGAGCACAGCCATCTGGGGATTCCTCTCGTATGTGTCGATTCCGAATTTAACGACGCCGTATGGAACAGCGCCGCCTACAAAGATGTCACCACCACCAAACGCTCGGCCGGGCGTGGGCCCTTCAGCTCCAATAAATGGATTGACATATTGTGCGTAGTTGGCCTGAGCTGACGCCAGGCTGGAGAGGGCCAATGCCTGCAGAAGACGGAGAGAAACAGACATGATGGTTCTGGAGAAGAAACATGGCTGGCTGCGGCACTAAGTATCTTCCAAGGGTCTGCCTTGGACTGGACATGCAATGCGGTCTAGAAATACACCGAAGTCCCGTTGCCAGCCTCCCGCCGGTCTTGGTTGCGTCATTTTTGGCATAGACGGATGAATACCCCGCGAAGCTCGGTGATGGACGTTGAAATCCGGGGACTAGCGTCTCGGCTAGCGGCAACGTAGTGTTTACCTACACGAGACACATCAGCCCTCGACGTCGACAAAGACGGCTGAAGCCGCGAGAAGAGCGAATGCACGGATAAACAGCTGATATAATGCACTAATAACTCATCACCCCTCAAGACCCCCAGCAATTTCAAAGTGCAAGACAGAAAAAAGCGTCTCGCGTGTAGCTTCATGGTCGGATTAGTGTACAATGATGCCCGTTGTTTTGTAGTACCTATGCCAAAAGCGCGCGAAGGGGGAAATAATGGGACACTGCGTCGCCTACCACGCCTCGACATCGAAGCCCTCTTCCGAGAACTCGGTCGCAACGACCGTTCTCCGTGAGAACTGGCGACCGGCGAGCGCCTTGATGGCCTTCTGTGCTGACTCCGTATCTTGGTATTTGATGTAAATCTTGCCAACGCCGAGGTTGATGCGAGCTCCAGCGGGACGAGGGATCTTGACTTCGACAATGGGTCCGTACTTGCCGCACTCCTCTTCGATGTCCTCCTTGATTTCTGCGTACTGTTAGATTTGCCTGCCCCTGCTTGGAAAAGAATAAACGTACCCTCGTACTCCTCGTCGTTGATGAGTTCGTCCGAGGTGACCATGTTCATCAGGCAGACGACACGGCTGTGCTCGTGGTTCTCAGCAGCCTGGGCGCCAGCCAGCATGGAAATGGCGCCAACTCCACCATCGAGGCCAGCAGTCTGCTGCAGACCAACAGTAGCACGCGAAACCTTGAGGTTACCGTCGCCGAGAGGGATGTCGTTGAGGCCCTCGATGACAGCGTCGACGATCTCGTTGTCCGCGTACTCGCAGAAAGCGATACCCTGTAAAAGTCAGTACATGACACATACATCTCCAATAAATAGACTCGACTTACGCGGTGCTGGTCGGTGCTCGTGTCCTTGACCAGGACAAAGGCATGGAGCTTGCCCATAGTCTCGACAAGCTCGCGCACCTGCTCCTCCTCAATGTAGGTGGGGATGTTGACGATGCTGAGCTTGTTGGGGCTGTCCTTGACGTCGGTCGAGACCTCGTCGCCAGAGTAAGCGTTCTCGTCTCGAGTGGGGGTGATGTAGTCCTTTGGTCGGCGGATGGAGAGGCCAGTCTGGTCGGGACCGCTGGCCGCGTTGTCACGCATGGTAATGCCGTTCATGGCCAGGGCAATGGTGGTGTCCTCGGCTGTCTTGAACTCGAGCAGCGCATACTCGTGGTTGGCAGCGATCTGGGCGGAGAGACAGGGATCACGGCCAGAGACAACGTTGAGGCCGTTGAGCTGCAGGTTGAAGAAATCGACAATCTCCTCCGAGGTCGCGTCGGCGGGCATGTTGTGGATGTACAGACGTTTGGCCTGCTTCGAGTTGAGCGGCTGCAGGGCGGCAGTCGAGGCGGTGCCAGCCGAAGGGCTCATGAAAGCGGCCAGGCGAGTCGGGTCCATGGGGGCGGCACGGGGAGCGCCAGGCAGAGGGAACATGCCCGACAGCTTGGCCTGCTCGGCGGTGATGTTCTCGTAGCCAGCCGGGCGGATGTCCCACTGCGTCATGCGACGCGGGCGCTGCTGAATATTGGTGAAAGGCGTGAGGTCGGGCGTAGGCTCGCGCTGCTTGGCGACGGGCGAGGGAGACTTTTGGCGTCTGTCGCCGCCCCTGTTGCCGCCAAAGCCACCGTCGCGTCGGCCGCCACGAGGGCCACGGTCTCCACCATCCCTGTCGCCGCGCTCCCGTCGGTGTCCACGGTCGTCGTCGCGGTCGCGGTCGTGGCGCGGGCGGTCACGGCGCGAGTACGAGTCGCCCCAGTCGCGGCCTCCACCGCGGTCGTGACGATCGCCACGGTCGCCGCGGTCGTCGCGCCTCTCGCGGCGGGCATATGTGTCTTCGCGCTCGCGCTCACGGTAGTCGCGGCTGGACGAGTACGTGTCGACCTCGTAGTCGCGGCGGGAGCTGTGTCTGGGCGAGCGCGAGCGGCGGCGGCGTCTGTCTGCGCCGCGGTCGCCCCTGTCGGGGCGCTCAGGGCGGTCGGGGCGGTCGCCTCGGTCACCTCGGTCGCGGTGGTCGTCACGGGAGGACTGCAGGGCAGATTAGCAGGGCGTGTGGGGGGCGTGTGGGGGGCGTGTGTGTACGGGGACACTCACGTAGCTCCTCGAGCCTCCACCTGAGCGGCCGCCGTCTGGCTAAGTTAGTTTCAAGTCCACATGCAAGGCCAAGAGCACTCTTTGTGCAGTCCAGCGCGGGCCACTGCAAACCAGTCAGCCCGTGTACTGCACGCCGGCTTACCTCGGGAATAACCGTCGCCGTTCATGTTGGGCAGCTGTGAGCTGGAAGCTTGAACCAAGGCTGCGCTGTGGCCGCGGGCGTCGAAGGGCGGGCGTGGAAGCGCGGGCAGACTCGGGCAGCAGGGGCAGTCCAAGTGCAGAGACGTGCAGAAATTGGACGCAAGGGGGCGAGGGCGAGGGCGTTGTTATCGTGATGCCGCTGCTGTCGCTGCTGCTGCTGGTGTTGCTGCTGGCGCTGGTGGAGCGAGAAACCAGAAGTTCACACTAGCGCCCGCCAAGCCCGCAACCACTGGCGGCGCGACCGCGACCCCGACTCGACTTGTTCACTTGTGCTCGTGTTAGATTGGATGATGTCAGTCGTGCCCCCGATTATATAAGTGAAGACGCTCCGAGTGAAGACAACTCAACTGCAGTGAAAGCATCAGCAATGGCAGCCACATGGCACAAGCTGCCCACCACCCTCGCCGAGCTGTGCATTGCCACGACTCTGCGCTGCGGCCAGTCGTTTAGGTAACTTCTCACCTGCCCTTGGCTGTCGCCTCGACCTTCTAAGACGCGCCCAGATGGCGCAAGTCGGCCGACGACGTCTGGTCCTGTGCCCTCCACGGCCGTGTCCTCTTCCTGCGCCAGGACGATGAAGCAGTCCACTATCGCGCCCTGTTTCCTGCCAACAGCATCCTCCCCGCCGACGACACTCTCGCCCTGTTGCACCACTACTTCAACCTCGCCCCAGACCTGTCTGCCCTCTACCAGCAATGGGCTGCCGCCGACCCCAACTTCAAAAAGCGCGCCCCAGCCTTCGCTGGAATCCGTGTCCTGCGCCAGGACGCTTGGGAGGCTCTGATCGGCTTCATTTGCAGCAGCAACAACAACATTGTCCGCATATCCTCCATGGTTCACAATCTGTGCCTGCACTACGGTCCTCTCATTGCCAACATCGATGACGTGCCCTACCACGACTTCCCCACCCCACACGCCCTATCCGGCCCGGATGTCGAAGCCCATCTCGCCAAGCTGGGCTTTGGCTACCGCGCAAAGTACATTGCCAAGACTGCGCGAATCGTCGCCAACGAGAAGAGTCTCGATTGGCTCCATAATCTCAGCAATCCCGAGTCCCCTCAGTTCGGCCAGGCGGTCAAATCCGCGGGCGAGATGCATGACGGCGGCCGTGAGGGCTACCGCACGGCTCACGAGGAGCTACTGGCCCTGCACGGCGTCGGTCCCAAAGTCGCCGACTGCGTCTGTCTGTTTGGCCTTGGCTGGTCAGAGTCTGTTCCAGTTGATACACATGTCTGGCAGATTGCGCAGCGTGACTACAAGTTCGGCAGAGGGAGGCATAGCAGCCTGACTGCCGCTACGTACGTCGCTGTTGGGAACCACTTTCGCAAGTTGTGGGGAAAGGAGGCGGGCTGGGCTCATTCGGTCCTCTTCACGGCTGACCTCAAAGCCTTTTCTGGGCGCATTGTCAAGAAAGAGGTCAAAGAGGAAGAGGTTGTCAAGCAGGAAGACTCCGAGATTGACATCGAGAGCATTAAGCAGGAGGATGTCGTCGAGCATGAGGGTGTCGTCGTCACAGAGCCTGTTGTCAAGACCAAGACAACGCGAAAGCGAATCAAGACCGAACCAGCAGATGAGAAACCAACCATCGAGGTTGAAGAGAAAACCAGTGCGACTAGAAGGAGCAAGCGCCAGCGAGTCTGAAATATCTAACAATCAACTACACCATCTCAGTCTCACCACACGGCTCAAACAAAGCAATGCAGAATCCACAACCCCTCTCCAACGCAAGCCGACAAACATCACATGCATGAGTATCGAGTTCACGAGTGTCGAGTTCACGAGCATCGGCGTGGAATGAGAACGGATTATATTATCTGGGGAAGTACGACTAGCTACTCGATTGAACCGCGCAAAAAAAAGATGCAAACGCTAGCACAAAAGCCTACCCATACCGGACCACCGCTGGAATGCAAGAGGACCAAACGACTGCAACAGCTTTTTTAGTGAGGAGCCTTTTGTTGAAGCGTACAAGGACCGCGGAACCCATTTCCTTTCCATTTCCTTTCCCTTTCCATGCCGTGCCGTGCCGTTTTTAAGACACTCCCGAAGCAATCGTCAAAAAGAACGCCATAGAATCGATGCTTCAAGCGCTGTGCACCAAAAAGACCGTAACCATGCATCAAGAGAAAAAGACAGCTCCACCGGGGCAGACAAGACGCGTTGGGCTTCTTCGCCGGGGAGAACGCGCGTTTTGCCTGCTGCTCTGCTGTCGACTGCAAATGACGGATGCGAGAACGCTTCAAAGAGACTTCTCCACTGCAACGAGCTCGTCAAAGGCCTCCCGCCACTTGTGTGTCTCTTCTTTCGATGGCCGGGGAAGAGGCTTGCGGGCGTAGCCTCCGTACCCAAAGTGCGCCACGAGACCTGCCTTTGTGCCGATGATTCCGCCCTGGATGGCAGCCCAGTCGCCACGGGCTACCACGGCCTGCAGCCTCTGGGCTTCGGCCATCCGGCCGGCTTCGTACAGCTCGATGAGCTTGACGCACGCCTTGGGCGCGATGTTGGCCATTCCGCCAATGATGCCTGAGCCGCCTCCAACGAGCGTCTGTAGCGTGAAGTCGACGGAGCCGCCCATGCACATGAAACCCGACCCGGGGTCCGAGACGGTTGCTGCCCGGGTAGCTGCTGCAACGCGGTTGAGCTTTCCAGTGTTGCCGCAAGTCAGTTTGCAGCCGACAATGTTTGGGTGCTGGGACAGCTCGATGATGGTGTCCGAGTTCAAGTCGAGGCCGGATACAGCCCCAGGGTAGTTGTAGATGAGGATGGGGATGGGCGAAGCGGTGGCTACATCTCGGAAAAACTCTTTGACGGTTTCCTTTGAAAACAGGCCCTGGTAGTACGCAGGAGGCAGCACCAATGCGTAATCGCCGCCAGCAGCGGCTGCCTCTTCGCACAGCTCGATGCACTCTCGTGTTGATTGGACACCGCAGCCAACAATTACGGGCATGTGTCCAAAGCCTGCATCGTCGAGTGCTTTGCGGGTGACGCTGGTGATGAGGTTGCGTTCCTTGTGAGAGAGATGGACGGCTTCGCCGTTGGACCCTTGGGTGGTGATGCCAGCAACGCCGGCCCTCGCGAGACGAACAGCGTGGCTAGCGACCGTCTCAACATCCACGTTGTCTGTTGCTGGGTCGAAAAACGCCACGGTGGGGACGTAGATTCCAGGCACCAGAGCTCGGCGAATGCCTGCGTCTATCGACTCGAGAGAGCTGGTCTCGTAGTCGTTGTACGTGCTCATGTTGTAGATTGGCTGGACAGACTGATGGAATCCAGTGGCCTGGGTGTAACTGTTGGCTGGGGAAGGGGCGTCGTTGTGGGGGGACATTGTAAAAGAAGAAATCGAAAAGGGAGTCTAGTGGACTTTAATAGTTGGCCGAATAGGTAATGGCTGATCAGAGGAAACTTTTTCTTCACAAAGGATGTGACGAACGGAACTAATACGTCAGTAGCAATAGTGTGGTCAACTTACCGAGGACGGACCAGGCACTTAAATAATGCAAACGGAGAGGACAGTGTGGGGGTCCAGCTGACGGCTTAGTCTGGAATTGTGGAAAGCGAGGCATCAGAGAGCACATGGCGCGTTTGGGACGGTAAGAGAGGCGGTAATTCCCGGGGACAATGCCAGGCACGGCGTTTGTGCATGGCCTGCTGGCGTGTCGTCAACCAATGGACAAGCAGGCGCGGTATTGGCTGAGGCGAGGCTTGCTTTTTGGGCAGAAGGCATGGGCAGAGGGCAGAGGCAGCAGGGGAGGAGAGGCTGTGGGAATCGGATGTTGGCCGAGGGCAAGAGCAAGGGCAAGGGTGGACGCCCGCTGGCGATCTTTGGGTTCGAGGGGGCACGCTCATAGGACAATGCTTGCCACAGGTCGTGCCATCCGAGAGGTCGGTGGGCTCAATTGAGGGTTGGTGGGTGCGGTTCGGGGATCTTAGTGTGGGGGTGGGGAAAGCGTAGTTGCTGGCGTGAAGCGAGGGCCCCCCCCCCCTCTTTGCATCATCTGATGCCGCTCGAGAGCCGGCCAAGCTGTCGTCCATCGTGATCCCAGTCATCCGAGGATTGCCAACAAGGGCATGCAGTAGGTGGGTAGCTACCGAACGAGTACGAGGGCGCAAGGTGCTTTGCCGGCTTTGAACGTGGCTGTGGTAAGTGAAGGTCGTGAGGGGGCAGCTGACCATCACAAGACCACGCTGCATCAATTCTCACCAGATCAGGACCGTCTTATCGGGGAAGCCGCAGATCCAAAGAGCTCCCCATTTGACGGTGCCGCTCCTCATCGCGGCTGTGACGACCAAGAAGACGATGGCCCAAGACGTCGAGTGCCGACCCCCACGTCGGGCTGCCCGCAGTGGCGCTCTCTGGTCAAAGCTCAGTCCAGGCGCCTTGACGCGCGCTCAACCTCATGTCTTGATGTCCTGACGCGGACCACTTAATTCCATCTCACTTGACTCGGGCACGCGCAAACCGGCCGCATTACGGTCCCCTCTGGCAATATTGCTTCATGCCCCTTTTGTACCTCGTACACCTTGCTGCCAGCGAACCTCCAGCGCTAGACCAAACGGCCCACACGACCTTTGTCAAGGTCCTCGTACTGCGTGGGCCATGTGTACCTGTCCGTTCCGGTGAGACCTCGACACGAGGTGCGCAGTGGCCCGTCTATCTTATGCGCATCCTTCTTGCTTTTTGCTCCCAGTTCTCTGGCTCAAGCGCGGCATCGTGTGCGGTACCTGATTGTCAAGACAGGATCCTGACCTCGGTCCGCCCCCACGCCAGAGACCACGCTTCGCCACCAGCAAAGCGAGACTCGAAAATGGAACCACACCCTGCAACCTGCTGCAGGGTTATTTGCAGACCGATTTTTTCTTCAAGGCCTGTCTTGCGGTACATGCTAACTGTCGCTGTTAGGTAACTTTGTCCAGCACTATACCCACACGCGGTAGCACATGGACGACACACGTCCACAGAAGCTGCATGTACTTTGCAGCCATCGCGTAACGCGCCCCACGGCTATTCGGTCTTCCAACAATTTGAGGTGCAGAACACACACGCCGTCAGTGTGCGTCGATGCTCACGAGCCATGCACACAGCCTCACGAGCAAGCGGGGCCTGAATCTGGACTGCACACGCGTGTCAGAACTGCAACGCTATTACCCCACAACTTGGCGGCTCGAAATACATCCCCCGCTTTCTTACCACCTTTGAACTCCCGCCGTACATCCTGACCTGCCGCCACCTCTGACCTGCATGGCGCCCAGTCTCTCAACGTTACTCGAGGCTTCGCCACGGTGACGTATGTGGGGCTGTCAGTCTCCTAGTGCTCCTCAAGGCTCTTTTGCCTTGAGGTCATCTGCGCGAATGTTGGGAATCTCGATACGTCCACTAGCCACGGAAAATCAAGTAGAGACGCTCCAGGTACCACTACGATGAGTGAATGCCCCTGCAAAATGGTGGGAGCTAAAGAACACCGACCGTCCCTGCTAATCGGCCCTCGGCAGTAACTCCAAGTAAATGTTGGAGACCAATCCAATAGGCACGTCAAAGTGGGTGCTCTTAAGAGAGTGTTATAGCTCAGGGCGCCACTTTAATTGTACGACGCTTAGTTTACACCTGCCATACTGAGCGCAGGCTGGCGCTTAATCAGGAAGATAAACAGTGAAAGAGTCGGATCGAGAGTCATTCACCCGCACAAAGCCTGCTGGGGTCCCGGCCAGCACTTGGAGTATTGACGCTCTTCAAGCTTGGTTTCTTCGAAACGATCTAGATATGGAAGGCTGTAACTCATGCCTTAAGTCGTCGACCCAGTATAGAACTGAGGTGAATTCCCCATCTTCTGCTTCCACGCCCCTATCAAGATTTATCGGTTTCGGTTCTATGCATAAGTAGCGATCAGATAACATATATCCTTGGTAACAAGTCTGTAAACCCCCACGAGCGGGAGCGCAGCTGATTCTGGACTGCGGCGATGCCTAGGCAACCCGCCGTGATGCGCATCTCCGTCCTGCCCCACGGATTAGCCGAATACGAGAAGCGCCAGAAGGAGCCTCAACGGTTTGATGGGAGCGACCGCATGGGCTGCTTGCTCAGTCACTCGTGCGCGCACCTTCCACGAGTGACACAAGCGCGGGATGCCAAGCATCCTAAAATCCTAACCTGACCACACTTCGGTTTTAGTCTCGAGCTTGAAACAATGCTTTCCCAACATTTCTACCGGAATCCCGCGGCCTTGCCATGTCTTATGATCACTGTGCCGATCAGATATCCCACGCCGCAATGTTTGCGCTTTCGTGGAGACAAGTATCGAGATGTTACAGCTTTGACCTTGATGCTTGTTCAAGGGTACATGTCAACGCTACCACAAGTATTTCATGAGTCTAGTAGAGCTCTTCACGTCTTACACACTAGCTAACTAGTCACGTTCTTGATGATTATGCGCATCTTGACTGTAATGCACCTGGCACTTGCAAACTCATAACATATGTATCTGAGCTATCCCAGAGCCATGACAGATCGGTGTCTAGCAAGCAGTCATGTCTAGAAGAAGGAGAGATCCTGTCATGATGAGTTTCTTGGATGCGAAATTTATCGCGCGTAGTAACATGGGCAGCAAATTCTACAATATTTTCCGCCACCCTTCTGACCGAGTGGCGAACCTCTTGCCGGCTCGTAATCGCATACAGTCTGGAGTAGAGCGTCTGTAACTTATACGATGAAACCACTGCTCTGCATACATAATTTTACGGGTGCATACGTAGTACAACAGAATAAACGTAGTCTAGCAGATGAAGTAACAATGCTGAACGTAGCTAACTAAGACAAACCACCGATACATTGTCAGCCTAGGTACCCTACACATCTCGACATGTGAATCCGCTCACCCTCCCAAACAGTCCACTACGCCACAAGCCAAAGCACACGACAAGCCGCCCCAGCACCTCTCGAACCCCGACGCCGCAGCCCAGGCATCCACCCTCACGACCAAACCACCCACCTACCTTCCCTCCCTCGCTCCTGCCTAGCCCAGCCATTCCGCGCCCCCCTCGGCCTAACTCCCCCGAGTTCCCACCAATCTCTCCCCCCCGGCACCTCCCCTCGCTTACCCCAACACCGCCACACGCGGCATCAGCAGGCGTCTACGGAGCGTGGGGTACGCAAGCGCGTTCGTCCGCAAGCGACCCCATGCGCGGCGTGCAGCGCTCGTGTTGGTTGGGTCGCTGCGCAGCGCCGAGGGAGGGCGAGTGCTGGGCTGAGGGGCGGATCGTCGCGGTGGGTTTGGGCTTGGGCTTACGTGCGTCTGTCATGTCCCGAGTGATGATACCACATGTTTGCTCTGCTGATGGAGCTGTGTGGTGGTGGTGGTGGTGGTGGGAGAGTTGAAGGTGGGTTTGTTGGGGTGGTGGTGTTTGAGCGGTTGCTGCTTTCGTGGGCTTGCATCAGCTGACTGCGTTGTGGTAATGCCAGGGTACCTGTATCCTCTGTTTATCCTTTCTATGTTGGTGGAGACAATATATTTTCATGTGCTTACGAGCTTACTGGTTATCGTGTGGAATGTAGTGTTGGACGGATTTAGAATATATTGCAGCTGTCGGTGTTGATAGTGGCATCTGGAAGAGATGAAGACTCGGTAGTTAAAATGGTAGCAGGCTTGATGGTGATTCGAGCATCTTATGGAATCTATTGTCTTTGTACGTTTTTGTAATGCTCCATTATGCTCTACAGACATTTGACAGAATTTACTATTGTACTCTGACTCGAGCTATGAAACAATTACCAAATTTGTTCCTTTTCCCTTTTAAGAAACAAAGCAAGAAAGTGAACATGTCGTTGTAATACTGCGTTTATATCCCGTCTAACTAGAAAACCCGCACTGCATTACAGGCTCTTGGAGGGTTCTATGCAATGATCACATGAAAAGAATCATACATAGATATACACATGTGCGTGACTTCTAGTACTTCTATTCGGAAGTCCCATCTGTGAATCATGCTAATATCCTTCTATGTACTGTTTTGACTAAGAATAGGGGTTCTTTGGGTACTAGAATCGAGCTAGATAAGATTGAACAGATCATGTGAACCATACTGGACCAAAAATGAGCTTGTTTTCTCAACCAACGTGTCTTTTGGTCCCTCAAGACTAGGATTGAAGATTAAATGTTAGCTTCAAATAGTTCTAACGTATCTTCAGTAGAAATATGGGAGTGCAGCTCGAGATCCATATCCATTACGTGCGCGGTATCTAGGAAAACGCTCGATAAGTCCTTGTATCAACTTGCTCTCTACCCACTCTCCATCCGAGAATGCAGTGCCATACCGAACACTCTTCTCCATCCACGCACGCAAGCACCGTCACGCACCATTCAAAGATCAATACTCGTAGCCGGCCTAGCAATATTGGCGCGCCAGTGGTGATCATTGACCGGGTCCTTCTGATAGATGTTCACCTCAAAGAACCTATTATGCTCCTGACATCGATAGTTTTTGTACCTGCACCACATTCTCAGCTTCAGTTCTCAACAGAATCTTAATCTATAGACACGACAGACTCACGTGTTCAGCTTCTGCATATTCTTCTCAATGAGCCACTCCTCTGTGACCTCGAGAAAAGTCTCATCCGCGGCCATGACGAAGTAGCGCTTGCTTTCCAGCGCACCGTAATTGACCTGCCGAACGAGCTGCACGACGAACGACGAGTCGGTCAGTGGAGTGTTTGGGGCAGGGGTGGTAATGGTACTGGATTTGGTGAAAGAGGCCCAGGTCATAAAGATGTTGAACTTGCGTTCGTGGGATGTGGAAGTATGCTTGAAGGGGCGGATGCTAGAGCAGCAGAGGAGAGAAGACATTGTTTTGAGTGCTTCGTGGTTGCAGGGGTAGGTGAGAGGGGATAATAGAGGTGAGGAGTGAGTTTGATGGGTTCTTGTGATTGCTTTTATGGTCAAGCTGGAATGTTGCCCGGTCGTTGATATGCCCGGTTGAGGCCTACCAGATGCTCAGAGGCCAATGGGATGGCACTGTGCGATGTCAGTCGTGCAGCTGCAATGTAGCACGCATATTTCTACACACTCTAGTCTGGACACATTATCAGCACCTTCTTCCGATTAGAGTCAGGGGTCTCTTATCGACCGTCGCAATGGACGTTCACGTCCTAAAAGAGCCTATTAGGACACCCTGCTCATCAAAAGCGTTTACTTGGTAGCAAGCACCTCAGATTGGTTATCCAATCAGAAGACATACATCACAGCAAAGCAAAGACTAACATAGTACAAAGGGTTTATTCATTTTCTACCAATCTTTCAAGCTATAGCAGTGGCTGTCCAGGATGCTGTGACCTGATATGACGATTCAGGTTATCCTTTCGGGGCATGGTCTTTGCACACCACACCACAGGGCAGGTATAACGCGAACTCACTCCTTCTCCAACTTTTCTTTGATGTATGTAAGACTCCTCGTGCCTTTGCTTTTCTCTGACGAAGTTGTTGCTGCGGCGGAGGCGGGTGTCGCATTCAGGACATACGTATATTTCGTGGGTCTTCAGGTGCGAGCTATTTCTTGTAAGTGTCTTAAACTGGTGAGAGATTCTACACTAGATACTTACTTAAGGTCACATCGTCGGTTGAACTTCTGACTGCACTTAGGACAACCATTTTCATCAAGCGACCGGTCATCGGCTTGATGAGTAGATTGATTTTGCTGTGAGCTCGATAGAGAACCATGATCGGTAGGGAATGTTTCGAAAGGGCGGTCTAGCCGTGGGGAAAGTAAAACGCAGTGTGGCAAAGGCGGTAAAGTTTGGTCTTGCTCTTCAGTGTGAGTTGCTTCGAGCCGAGGGTTCGCTGGCGGAACAAAATACCCTGATTCCCGAACTAACAAGGATGGGTCGATACAGTGATAGTGTTGATGTTCGTTTGTCCACGCTTGATTAGATTCGGGAATTGAACGCTACGAAAAGTTGTAGCGCTCGAGTAAGATTGCTCCACAAGCAAGCACTAAGCTCTAAGCAGGTAGATCACAAAGAAGAGTGACAAGACGCCGCGAAAAGGAGAGAGAAAATTTCAAACGAATGAAAGCTTTGGCGGCCCCAGGCCCCGCATGGAAAAAAGAAGGCAGCTTTGCGGCTGTTCCAACATAGTTTATATGCTTTCGGGGCTGGGTACAGGTTCCTACATGGTGTGATATGATTGGCTGTACTCTGATGTTAGTAGGCCTCAATTTTAGCGTCTGGAAGCTAGCCAATCACACTGAAGGAAACTTGGAGACATACCTGACCTGTCGATACTTTGATGATACTGCAGGAATGCGCGGCTGTATCTGCAGGGAATAGAATCTTCCTGACGCCATCAATAGAGAAGTAGGATCCGAGCCTCAGACGCCACTTTCGAACACTCTCAACAGGACATACTGTTATGAGGGGTCGGTAACTAACAGTCCATTACATTTTGTGATGATTCGAATGGTAAAAAAACTGCTCCTATTTTATAATGTCTGCACTCTTGCGAGCTGCTTGAGTAATCGAATGAATCTTTGTAACTAACTACGGTTCACATTTAGTCTCGAATCCTATTAGCCAATTTTCATCGCAGACGTTGAGATTGACAGCTCCTTGGTCTAGTTTTTTCCACAAAGTCTGTTTAGTCTGTCTAACTCGAGTATGATATCTAATGTATAATTATCCAGGCGGAGTTTTTAACACGGTCTACTTGATTTGGGTCCAGAGTGTCGTTGCGGCGTTGGTCTATCTGGCGCCAGAGCTGGACTGCCTAGGTACCTGAAACGCGGGGTCCCCACGCGGCCAGAGATGCCTCGGATAACTCCCAAGTCCCAACGTCCTCGGCGACTCGTAGTATACCAACCCGACCCAAAAACTTACCCACAACCCTGAATCCATGCAAACACCACGATTCTCCTAATCTCAACTTTGTATCAATTCCACCACCAAGCCGCCCCACCACATCTTCCTCATATTGCGCCCAAACTCACACCGCAATCGCCATGGCCTCCCCCTCTTCATTCAACGGCTGGCTAGGCCACGACAACAAAGCCGCAGAAGGCAACATGACATGGACGGCATTCAAGCCCAAGCCCTTCGCAGCCATCGACATCGACATCAAGATCTCGCACTGCGGCATCTGCGGCTCAGACGTGCACACGCTGCGGTCCGGCTGGGGTAACACGCGGTACCCCGTGTGCGTAGGGCACGAGATCGTCGGGTACGTGGTGCGCGTCGGCGACGACGTGCAGCATCTCAAGCTGGGCGACCGCGTCGGCGTCGGCGCGCAGGCCTTCTCGTGTCTGCAGTGTGACGAGTGCAAGGCCGGCTTGGAGCAGCATTGCGCCAAGATGGTCGGCACGTACAACGGCAAGTACCCCGACGGGAGCAGCAGTATGGGCGGGTACGCCGATTACGTGCGGGTGCCTGCGCATTTCGCGGTTAAGATCCCTGCGGGGCTGAAGAGCGAGGATGCCGCGGTTATGATGTGTGGTGGCATCACGGTGTTTGCGCCGCTGCGAAACAACGGCGCCGGGCCGGGCAAGAGGGTGGGGATTGTAGGGCTTGGGGGGTTAGGGCATTTTGGAGTGCTGTTTGCTAAGGCGCTGGGGTGTGAGACGGTTGTTGCTATTTCGCGCAGGCGCAACAAGGAGGCGGATGCGAGGGCTATGGGCGCTACAGACTATATCGCGACGTCGGAAGATGCGAAGTGGGCTCGTCAGCATTCCCGGTCGCTGGATCTCATCATCTCAACTGTCAGCTCGCCGGATATGCCACTTGAGTCGTATCTGCGGCTGCTGCGCACAAACGGCCAGTTCATCCAGGTTGGTGCGCCTGAAGACAAGCTTCCGCAGATTGCGGCATTTGGTTTGATTGGAAAGGGATGCAAGATTGGCGGAAGCCAGATCGGAAGCCCCAAGGATATCGATGAGATGCTTCGGTTTGCAGAGGAGAAGGGGGTCAAGCCGTGGGTTGAGAAGCGGAACATGAAGGATGCGAACAAGGCAGTCATTGATATGGAGGATGGGAAAGCAAGGTACAGATATGTGCTTGTCGATGCCGATCATGCGGACCGCGCGAAGATTTGAGCGAGTCTAGAATGCTCGTTGCACTGTTTGGCTGTATCTTTGTATAGTTTGATAACTAGCTCTCTGCGTGTCAACAATACGCTACATAGTTACAATCGTATAAAACTAAAACTTTCTATTGAACATCACAGCATTAGGACTCGACTGAGGCAGCTACTTGATCCGAGTTTTTGTCAGAACAATACACATCTATTTGAATGTGAAGTCTGCGTAGACACGCGTACTGCCTCTGCGTAGTACGGGTCTCCTGTAAAATGAATTCCTGTACTTACGGGAAGGATCTATGAATACAGCCAAACGATTCCCATATTCAAACCACTTCATACCAGGATTCCAAAACATCACTAGTTACAATAATAATAATAATAATAAAGTTGAATTTAGAGTGCTACCCGACGGCTATGCGCTTTAACACTATAGACTCAGACTACTGTGTTGCAAGGGC